>PVKZ01001316.1:20783-422197 GCA_004027375.1 Macroglossus sobrinus | reverse complement strand
CTCCCTTCTCTCCATTCTCTCCCTTCTCTCTCTTCTCTCTCCTCACTCCCCCTCTCGGGAACTGTTCAATCTTAGCCAGTGGGGTCCGGCAGAGAAGCACGTAGTAAAATCCAATATTTAATAGAGTGAAAGAGTAAAAAAATAAAAAATGCATGTATTTGGTATCATTCAAAGGAAGAGCTTTGCCATGCATTTCTACAAGCTCCCCTCAACTTTTTATCTTGAAAAAATTTCAAATCTATAGAAAAGTAGAATATATAGTACCATGAATATCTGTATACTTTTCACTTGGATTCACCAGTTGATAAACATTTGTCACATTTGTGCATGTCCTCTCTCTTTTTTGTGTGTATACATATGTGTTTGTATTATTTTAAAGTAAATTACAGAAATCATGACACTTCACTCCTCAATACTTTAGCATGTATCACCTAAAAATTAGGATATTCTCTTGTACGACTAAAATACCATGATTGCACAGAAAGAAAATTAACAATTTAATATATAGTGCATATTCCAGTTTCCTCAGTTGTCCCTAAAATGTGTTTTAAAGTTATATTTTAAAAATCTAGAATTTAATCAAAATTTAAACCTTGCATTTGGTTGTTAAGCATTTATACAGAATGTTATGGGCAAAAATGAAAGCACAGGAGCTTTGATCCACAGTGATCTTAAAAGGAAAGTGATAAGTGCTAGTGTTTTGTATCATAGTATTTCTAATAAGTCCCATTTGTAAAGTATATAATCCACATTAGTGGGTATTTTTCCTTAAAGTATTTATATCCATTTTTTCTATATGTAATTTGGTGGATATGTGGAAATATTATTACCTATTCATAATTAAACTTTAATTTCATAGAACTATTTTTATTTTATTCTAAGGTTTCAAAATAGCTATAGGGTTAAAAACCCAAACTTAGAGGATTCATCCCAGCTCCATTCAGAGAGGGAAAAAAATCATGTACTTTCCTGCTTAAAGCAAAGTTTTACTGTGATATGTTTAGAATGAATTATAAGTTTCAGATAATTGAGTTTTCTTTTAATTTAGATTTCTACTTATTCTCTACTAAGCAAAATGTGTTATAATTAAAATTAGAAAGAAACATTAATTTCAGAGACTGTTCACTGGGACAAATGATGGTTTTATTACTGCTGTGGATATTCAGAAATCAAGTTTAAGAGAATGTGGTTGAATTCAGTGTTGCAAATGCACTTCTCTTCTATAATTACATGTGTCTAAGGTCTTGTAAAGTGGAGATATTGAGAGGCTTCCTTTCATGAATTACAGTATGTGCAGATCTTATATACTCGATTTTATGTCATATTTTCATTAGCAGTGCAAAACCAATTGCAGAAAATAAGAGAGGTAAACTGTAACATTTTATGTTCATTTTTTAGAAGACAGTAACCTAATTTTCAAAGAGCCTTATGATTTGTGCAATATATTTAAAAATAACCTCTTCCCCCAAAACTTTGTCCATTGGTGATTGTCACTGAATTTTAAAATTAGCTGGGAGTTTCTCCCTATAGTATTTTTGATAGTAGAAAAAATACGTTTCATTACATTTAAGATATTTTTTTCATCTTTGGATATCTGAAATAAGGCTGTATCTTAAAAGAGATGTCATGAAATTTTAAAAATTATGAGTATTTTTCCCTTTCTTAGTGATATTATATAAAATAATTGTGCTTCTCATTATGCTAGGTGAGATAAGTCAGGCAGAGAAAGAAAAGTACTATATGACACCATCTATATGTGGAATCTTAAAAAGTTAGACCTGTAAAAAATATATTGAAATAGTGGTTACCAGGATGGGAGGGAGCAGATAAGATTGATGGAGTTTAGGAATACAAATTTGTAACCAATAAGAAATAAGGCATAGAGATCATGGTAAAGAATATTGACAATAGTATTGTACTATAATTATGTAATATAATAAATATTATTACACCAGCAATCATATTACAACATATAAATGTTTCAATGTTTGTTATATACCTTAAACTCACACAATGTTACTTGCCAAATTTATTCAATAAAAAAATAAATAATTGTGCTTTTTATGGTTGATGGCTTCTTAGTTTCAATGAAATATAATACTCAATAATACAATATTATGCTATACTATACTATACCTACCTTTGGTTAATCCATAACAAAAGGGAAATAGTTTTAATGAGAGTTCCAGAACTAAATATTTGTATGACTGAGAATTTAGATATGTGGTCCCAAAGAACTTATAACACAAAGGATGGGATATGGTTGGACAAATCAACAAATATGAAACTAGATTTACTAAAAAAATATCAGTGGCTGATTTATCTAGTGCCTTTTTGAAGAATATAATTTCATGGTTTAAGCTAGTCTTCTTTGCATTTCTATTTCTGGTTTTGCTGGATTTATTAGAGAGCATCAGCTTGCCATTCAGAGTGTCGACCAGTTCTACAATTAGAAATAATGCTTTTAAAGTCTTTGCAATGTGGATATCAGCCAGGTATTTATTCAGTCTGAGAGGACTGTTTCTGTGAAAGAACCATGGCGCTACTGAGAGCAATCTCAACACTGGAAGTAGTAATTCACAAATTATTCTGAAGCTGCTGACTTTGTAGTCATAGCATTTCTTTGTATTTAAGAGTGTTAAAACTAGCTAAATTCTCCTTTCAAAAAATGTGTGGTGGCCCAAGAAAAACAACTGTTTCAACATTATGGCTAATTCTGGGCACAGGGTAACTTAATGCTGTTATAGAAAGCGGATGGGTGTAGTCATGGGGGCTCCCTAAGTGTTCTGGTCCATAGGGACTTATGGATACACACACACACAGGTTCTGGTAACTGTGCACACTTTTCATGTAGTGTAGGGTTATTCTGGCCTCTCAAATCAAAATTCTGTGCTTCAGATATAGTTTTAAAATGCTGCATTCTTACTGTCATTAACAGATAGAAAAAATTCTCACATGGCCCAAGTTAGCCTGACTGAATCAGGCTGCAGCTCTAAAATTAGTTCAGCATGAACAAAGAACTTTATAATTGTTTCATGAAAAACTGGACTCTTTCACACAATTTTCTATAATAAATTCAAGATTCTTTAAGAGAAAAATTTTACCCCAGACTCCTGAACTCTAAGGCCTGTATCAAGCTCTTCATTTGGTAAGAGAATTGGTATCTTTTTAATTTTTATTTTCAAGTAACTTTTATTGAACTATACCTATACACAGAAAAATATATTAGCTATAAGCCTAGTAAATTTTCACAAACTAAATATACCTGTATAAATAGCATTCAGCTCAAAAATCAGAATATTTCCAGCATTCTGGTAGCCTCTCTCATGTCCCTTCATTTCAACCACCCAATGAGACCTTGGGTACCTTACTGATTTTAATCTCCATGAATGAGCTCACTCTACATTTTGCTCACTCCCATTAATTAAATGGGCACAAACTCTGCTGTGTTTTTAGTAGCATGTTTAATACAGAAGAAACTATTTCTTCACTCCTGTATTTCTCAAAGCTGTCTTTAAGGATTGGGTAGATGAGAAAGTGATGTCTCAGTTTTTTTCACAGAAAATTCTCTGGTGATGCAGATGTGGCTTTTTAACCTTCATGCTTGCAGAGAAACTGCTACTTTATACTCTAGTTTTAGAAAAAGGCTGCTAAGAAGAAATATAATAGGCTGTTTAGGGCATCTCCCAAAAGAGTTGTAATAGAAGCAGAAGGGATCATCCTGGGGCAAGTACACAGTTGTCTTGATATAGAATCTCAGGTATGACAGAGGGAAAGCTGGGGTTTTCTAAGTCCAAAAAGCAGAGTATTTAAATATATTAAATACTAGGAAAATTTATAGCTAGAAGGAGAACTTAAATAAGTAACTTTCTAAATGTGCAAAGATAATGTGGACCACTTTCTGTATCCACTAGTCCTATTGTCTACATGACCTCCCAAATATAAATGCTAGGATCAAAAGAATCAGTCTGTGAACTAGTTTGGATTTCCTTTCATTCTATTAATGGCATGGCAAGAGGGGTAGGGAGGCAGAGGGATTGGGGAGGTCAGTTAGTCTCAGCTCCCCATGCTGAAAGGGTGTTGTGGAAAGAAATGCACTGGAACCATCAATTCCTTTCAATGGGGTTGTCAATACAAACTTTGGAAAATAATTCTAAGGATGTTAATATTTGACTCCAAGGCTTTGATTCTGTATGGCATGGGGATGGGGTGGGGTTGGGCATGTCACTGAAACTTGCAGTTGATGCATATACACCATTCTGAGAACTGTATCCCTTGCCTATATGATTTAGCATGACAACCAGATTACATTTATACAATTAATTAATGTTTGCTTGACCATTTTTATCCAATTTCTTTTCATAGCACATAAAAGAGAACCTGACATAAATTTCTCTTTCAAAACAATTGACTTAGCAACTGCTGACCTTCTGTTCTGTCATTCTAAGGATTGATTGTATATTGTTGAATTGTTTCATTCTACAGTAATTAAACATAAAATTAATTATGCTAGTAACCCATTATTTCTCTGAACCAAGGACTAAGTCATTTGTTTTCGCTTGGTTACTCTGAGAATTTGCCATCAGATGAACAGGAAAAAAATGATATGTTTCAAACATAAACTAAATATTTTAAGGTATATGTTAATGGCTAAAATATAATCTGAAAGCTTCTCATTTCCATATGCACAACATATTGAATTTGTTTAATGTAATTTAGGCTATAAATCATTTACCCTTTGATATGGTCATTTAAATATTTTCTCAGGTGGCTAATCATTTGAAAACATAGTAAAGAAGAATATACATTAAGAAAGAGAAATAAAGCTACCAGCATCAGTGAAGTCATCATGAATCTCTAATTCTTGATTTGGTTTGCTGCTCAACTGAAATGAAATTTAGTTCACAAGTCATTTTCTTTGCTAGTTTTGTGTAGAAAATGCTTAAAATTACCCTGATGTTATGAGCATTGAATCTGGTATTGAGGGGCACACAAGTCTGACAGGACTAAATTATCAAAATGCATGTGCTGATAGAAACCAAAATAGGTTTCTGCGGTTTTCATTAGTGCAGGTCATATTAATTTAATTAACATGATTGGGGATGATATCACTGGGTGAGGCAGCAGATACCTAGCCTTGACCTATCACTCACCCCAAGACTATAAAATGATGCACCCGACAAATGGGTATGCAATCTCATATATTTCATATTTGAAATCGGTCTTTTGCTATGGGTTTCTCTTGGCTTTGGGATATATTCCGAACTTTATCACAGGAAATTCTTAGTGCTTTTCATAAAAATCAATTACGATCAGTATTTTAAATAGTGAACAGATTCTTGGATATAGTTATACCTCGTGCAATTTGGACTATTGTATCTATTGCTACTCCTGCTGAGCACCCTGTCCTTTTACTTGGCAATTCCCTCCACTTACACTGAGAATCGTCTCCTAACCTGTCTGTGGTTCTAGGTGGAACTGTGAATCGTGATGTCCCACTACTCTGGCCACGAGAGTGGGCGTGGGGCTCAACAGAGCCAAGTAAGGGCCTTTTCCAGGATTTGTGTAGTTGGAAATAAGAGAGGAAGGTCCTGTGGCAAAGAGATTGCTTAGCCAATGTTTATTCTTTGTGCTTCCCTTTTTCCTTATGGACAAAATCCGCCCCTCCCCCCTTTAAGAGTGGGAATGTTCCCAATTGAAAATATTCATCTTCTCACATTCTCCTGGAGTCGAAGGTGACCTTGTTCCCCATTTCTGGCCAGTGCAATGTAAATGAAAGTCCGCTGTGTGGGACTTCCGGAAAGTTGTTGTTCTGATAAAAGTGGTCACATTTGGCTGACTAGTGACTTTTGTCCTCACTCCTCTCCCTTCTTTTGCTTGAAACTTACACACAATCATGTCTTACTCCTGCTAAGAACAATGAGGTGGGTAGTAATTGTGTGGATGTTCAGCCATAGACTGTCTGAAGTAGCTGCACCGGTCTCACCTACTCACCTTCCTAATTCTTGCCACATGAGAAAAAGAAAACCTCAATTTAGTTATCCTATTGTGCATTGGTTGTTGTTATATTCAGAAGGACATGATCCTAATGGGTATAGTCCTTTCTCTATGTTAGGGTAGCTGTACAGAGAAGGTCAAGCTGAGACAATGAAGTCAATCCACAAAAAAGTTGAGACCAATAACAAGTTCAGATCTTCAAGTTTCTTGTGTCTAGAATTTCTGCGCAGCCTCGAGCTGTGTTATATGAACCAATGGAACTCTGTTCTGCTAAAGTTTCCTAAAGTTTGGTTTCTGTCACTTGAAAATAAAAGAATTCCTGGGGATAAGAAAATGAAAACAAACATGTTCTCCATGCAACAAATACCTAAGACCTGTTAGTGCTTCCATTAGCTCTCTATCTGCTAGGATAAGAAGGAGGAAACTTGGGATCTTGATTAGATAGTGCTGGTTTAGGGGCTTTGGGATGTCACCCAACCTTTTTAAATCTCAGTTCTCTTATCTTCAAAATAATGAAAGTAGATTAGATGACCCCTGAGATCCACTCAGTTCCAAATTATTATGATTCTATGATTGTTTTGACAGTATGGGCTGGGAGGGAAAGTATAAAATACATAAATCAATTATAAAAAAAAGTATTTAAAGATTTTCCATAATCCCCTGGTCCTACAAATTAATCAAAAGAATGAAGTTATGGCACAAGTAGGAATTTGCTATGAAAGTAGTCACAGAGGTCCTAAGTGTTCTTTGTCTAGGAAGGTGGTATGTATAGATTGAAGGAATGAGACAGGCTTTCCTGAGGATTAAATTACTTCTAAGCGTAGAATTTTAGATCTGAAGATGACTTTCATCATCACATACATAAAACTATCATCATAATAATAGTAATTACAGATAACTATGTACTATGAACTCTACTATGTATTTTGCATGTGTTATCCTATTTCATCCTCATAATAAAGTCTTGAGATATATAATCATATTATTCCTATTTTATAGCAATTTTATTTTTTTAGTTATAATATGAATAAGTCCTATTAAAAAATAGTTGGAGCTTAGTATTTGCTTTTTTAATAAAATAGGGAAATCTAAATGCCAATGTTGACTCCAAAGCTATTTCTCCATTTTCTCACTGCTTATTAAAGGAAGTAATAGGTTCCAAAGGAAAAGCTGATTGGGAGTTAATTGTGTAATTGCATCCAAAACAGTTTAGTTTATTAATATACCAGTGCAATAGAGACTTTTTCTACTATACTGGTCAGTGAAAATCCAGAGGTAGGCATTGAAGCATTGACCTAAGAGGAGATATGAGGTGAAAAAAAACCTATGTACAAAATTGTCTTTGTAACAAATGTTGAATTAGACTTAAGAGTCATCATATGGCTTCTGTTCAGACCATCTTTGCCTCATGGTCTGGGTTTTGAAGAAAGACAAAAATAACATTCGTTGAGGTCCTTCTGCCAGGCAAACACTGGACTAGATTCTCTCTGCAAGGCATCTCGTGTAATCTCCAAAATAGCTCAGGGAAATAGATATAATTGATTCCATTTTACAGAGGAGGAACAAAGAAATTAAGTAACTTGCTCAAAGTCACACAGGCAGGGAATGATGGATGGGTCTGTGAATACAGGTCTCTCACTCACCAGACTCAGTAAGTCTCACAGCAGGCTGGGAGTGTGTTGTGTCAGTTTCCCAAGTTCCATAAGAACTGTGGAAAAGACTAGATTCTAGTGAGTGAAGGCAAATGTCAGCTATAGATTGTGGTTGGTTTTGTATTCTGAGTTGGCAATGACCTGAGAATGAAGAGTTGAAAAACATGAGTCGAGTGGGCTATATAACTAAATTTGTTTTTATTCTCTAAAGGTTTTCTCTGGGAGTTCTGGGCCCATGTTCAAAACAAACTTTTGGTAAGTTTTACTCAGCTGATGTCTGGACTACTTCCTTAAAAGAGATTTGGTGCTTTCCTAGCATGAGCAGTAGAAAATCAGAAAATTGAGATGTTCTAGTTGATCTGTTCTGTTTCAAGGAAAGGGTATAGATTAAGCCATTTTAATGTCATGTGAGTCTGCAACACTCTCCCTGAGGGAGGAGGAAACAAAAAGAATGATCGGATATCACTCTGACTGGGGAACAGAGGATCAGATAACATTTACTAATCCCAGTTCACCAAAAGGTAGTGGAGTCGGTTTGGGTCTACCTGAAAATAACTGATGTTCCTGTGTCATCTCTTCTTCCATCCCCTCCATTCAAGTAATGTCTGTAAATTCTTAAAAACCTCCAGGGAAGCAGATAAAGAAAAACTTCCCCTTAATAACCCTCTAAGTCCTCTTCTGGCTTAATAACCCTTAAGCAGGACGTTTTCCCTCTAGAGCAAACCTAAATCATGATGCAGGTTAATTCTATTTCCTCTCTCCTCTCTAGTGAGGAGAAAGGACAGCTGTTTACCAACTTCCCGAGAGTGGAACTGAACTCACCTTAACAGAGAGGCATCCGGTCACCTTCAGACTTCCACCATTTAGGCAAAATAGCATTTATGTATCAGTAAGTCTCAAAGCAGTTCTCTGACCAGCAGCATCAGCATCTGTTAGGAACTCATTAGGTGTGCAAATTCTCAGGCCCCACCCCAGACCTGCTTAATCAGGAACTCTGAGCATGGGCCCAGCAATTGGTGTTTCAATAAGACTTCCAGGGGATCTTCACGCTCTTTAAAGTTTGAGAACTACTGATATTGCAGACATTTTAATCAGATGTGAGCAATTATTACTAATAATAATCCTAATATGTAATATGTAATGGCTTTTTAAAGTTTGTGTATATGTCTGCATATATTTATATATTTATTTACATGAGACTTATTGGCTAGATTTCTGTGTAATTAAAATCTAACAGCTATAAATGAAGGTACCCTCTGGCCAGGCACAAATGTTCAAAACTGACAGTTTGGTTATGGCTACTTGAGTTTATGTAATAAGTGTTAAACTTATGAAAATAAGATAAATATAGGTGGGAAAGTAGAAAATCATGAGAAAACAAAAACCTCCAAACAGATAACCATTTTTAACTTTTTTATCTCTCAGGCTTTTGTTTCCTATGTAAAAAAGATAGATGTGTTCTTCTTTGTGAAATTATACTATGCATATGGCCTTCTAATCTGCATTTTTAATTTAGGACTATGCCACAAATGCCAGCAAGACCACAGACAGACACACACGCACACACACACACACACACACACACACACACTCGCGCACATACACGCACATACACGCACGCACACACACAGTCCTTTTTAATACCTGCATAGCCAAATGCCTATTGATAGCACATTAGGCATTTTCAATTTCTGTTTCTTTTTAACTATTATAAATAACTGAAATTTTATTAAGCAATGAATAAAGTGAGATAAATCTCAATATCCTCAGACTTGTGTGGTCAGGACCTCACCATTTCATACTAGCTTTATAAAAGTTGGACAACCAAGTATTAGCTGGGCTTCCAATGCATTATAGAGCCTTCCATTTGGGGGAAATTTCTTTTAAGTATTCTTTGTGCTTATAATTAAATACGATTGGAAACACTTAGGGAATACTAACGTGTGGTGCATTCCACACAGGCAGTCTTGCTATTTTTAATAAATGTATTTTGAAAATTTTATCAATTTAAATCTAAATTGATTCACCGGTATCTTTCCTCTGATTTGTCATAACTATGAACATATATTTTTAGAAAGATTGTTCAGATTTAGGACCAATTTATACCCATGAGATATGGGAGCACTAACTAGAGAGTGTGAGAATTATACCCTTTACTTTGGCTCCATGACGATACAATTAGAGCAAGTCTAAGAATTTCAGTTGTAGTACAACCTGTATAGAAGAGTTATGGACTGAGGAATGTTTTAAGTTCCTCTCAAACATTTAAAATACTGTGCTTCAGTACCTATGCAGTTTTAGCATCCCCATTTTGAACCTTATCCTTTACAGACACTTTCATGACACCATGGTCAACAAAACGTTAAGCGGCCATTGTACCACGAACACTATCTTTTCCTCTAGCTCTCATTAAAGTGGAGCTATATTAAAGAACTCTCTCTTTGTTTTTTACTCCAGTTCAGCTTTGGGGAGCTTGGCTATACTAAAGAAAGATGAATGCCTTGAAATGTTACCCAAATCCCTGAACTAGAGTCTTGATTATTCAGATTATTTGCTTAGTCCACATAACCCCTATTCTTGTAGAAGCTGAGAAAAACATCCACATTGGAAGACTAGAGATAAAAAGTGTTTCCAACAATTTCATATAGATGTACATTAGCCATTTAGGAAACTTTCTCCATCATATGCTTTTGGGCATGGCTTGTGTCTGTTTAGTTCACTGCTATATAACAAAACCTAGCCCAGGCAGAGATTCAATAATTACTTACTGAAAAAGTGAATAGAGGAAAATATTTTCATGACCATTTTAATGGGGCAACCAGGATTGCTGGTTTAAATGTGAGCTGGAAGGGGATAGAAGAAGCTTATTTTTAAAAAGTTACAGAAATGTTCACCTAGGCACATGTCCTTATTTAAAAAAAAAAAAAAAGCTACAAAAATATTTGTTTTGGAATCTCATCTCAGGTTATTAAGATATTCCAAAAATATGACATTTATTTTCTGGAGTCCAAATTTTAGTAATAAATATTTGCCAAGGTACATGTGGCCTAAATATCCAACAGCTTATTTAACAAAATAACTTGCCCAGAATAATCAAAAGTTCTCAAAGAACTATTGGTTATGATTAAGGTACGCTATTAAGATCTGAAACACATCTTATCCTTTTCCAAATCCTTTGAAACCTTAAAGATATATTTTTTGTATATTTTGCATATTTGCATTTTTTTGCTTAGAATATTCTTAATTTAAGCAGGACAATTTTTTCCCACTATTTTATTTATTTTCTTCCTGTGCTGTCACCTTAAAATGTATGTGGTCTTTCTTTGAGTAGAGTAGAAAAAGAAAGATATTATTTTCACCCTAACTTGAAAAGGTGTAAATTTTTAGAAATCAACTATTCTTATAGCAGATGATGCTATATTTTACAAATATTAATTCATTGAACATTTATATGAGTTAGTTATGACCATTAGTCTTATTTTGCAGGGGGAAATTGAGGCATAGAGAGGTTATATAACTTTCCCAAGGTCACACAGCCAGAAAACAAAAATACTGGTATTCAAAAGAAGTCCATGCTTTTATCCATGTATGTACTATGATGCTCTTCTGGGATTATTGCCCCATTCGGTCATCCAAGGTCATTGCCTCCAACCTTAGGATTGGGGTGGGAAGGTTCATGTTTGAGGACTTATGGATTAAGGGCTGCAGGAACTGCCCTGATTTTCTATTTTTCTCACACTAAAAGCGATGAGTGTAAAAACCTGAAATTTGTAAAGAAACAATCATTTCTGAATTGGGAGGGGAGGTTTTTCTACTATTTAAGTGAGAATTTTATAGGAATAAATAAATTTACTAAGAAAAAAGTGATGTTTTGTATCTGAATTACAATTACTTTATTTTTTTCTAATAGAGGTTAGTACCTTACAGGGATGGTCGGCAATGAAAGCTTAAACTAGAACTAGGATGGTTGCATATACCTCTCTCTTTCATTTACTCTTTCCATTCACTCAACTCTTTAGAAAGTAAAACTGGTAGGAAGAAAAACGAGAAAAGCAATGCTATTAAATATAGCACAGGTGCTATTTTCATAGGTGTTGAGAAGTCTTAGCTTTTCTGTGTTTTACATTCCATATGAAATCTTTATTATCATTTTTCTGAGATATACATACTGCAACAGAGCCCAAGATTTAGAGAAAGGGGTTTTATTCACTTCATTTATTTCAAGGAGGAGGATGTTGTGAAAGGAGAGAAAAAGAGTTGAGGGCCTACTAACTTAGAATCTATCTTAACTTGGTACTCAATTGAACAAAATTTTTGGAGCTTTCTGATTTTATTTATTTTTTATGATGAACTTCATTCAATTTCCTTTTAGAAAAATAGAAAAAAGATAACCACTATGAGTTTAAGCTTCTTTAAGACCAGACTAACTTTAATTACTTCAGCTGCTCAAAAAAATATTCCCCTAAGAAAAATCTACCAATTTTATCTTCAATCAAAATCAGTAAGAAAAGATATTATGAATAAAGTGTTGAATTAAAAAAAATTTTTTTTGAGGAAGGAAGTTGTTATGTTATTCAACTTTCAGACCTCAACACTTAGCAAATTAAGGCAGCGAAAAGTTGGGGTCTTTCATCTTTAGTCAATGGATAAAGTCTTGATCCTTGATATGTAATGAAGATATGCGAATAATGAAAAATATTTTTCAACTGCTGATTCTTTTGTCACATGTTGACATAGATTGTTTCACAGTTTCAAACCAGTCATTGAAGTTAGTTTTGTTTCCTTCTCTTACCTTAGTTAAAATATTCTAAATTTATATGTAAATTTCCTATATCCTTTTGGCTTTTGACTGAGCATTAACAAATATTGCAAACAAGCAGTTATATCCTGTCCATTAAAAAAATACTATTTGTATACACATAACCTTCAAGATTATGTACAGCTGGTAAATTATCTTTATTTTTTCCACCTCCACTCTTAAAAATGAAGTTGATAAGGAATAAAAATTACTAGAGCCAGCATGATCTTGAACCAAGTCACCTGGATTTCCTATTTGATAATATTCTACTGAAGATTTATTTACAGGGGGAGCCAGTTGCTTATATTAATGGTAGTGTCAGAGAGTAGGTTGTCAAGGGTGGGGAAGACGGGTGTAGGTGGTGTGGAGAGCAGTACAAAACGAGACCACAGGGTTCTACCATGTGCTGCTGGTGTTTTCAGATTAGGATGGGGGATTAAGGAATTTTATTCAGCAATTTGAGATCCTTTGTTAGAGACTGAGGAGATTTGAGCTGCTTTGTTCTCAAACCACATGTTAGTGAAAAAGCAAACAGGCACTTAATCCTGACAGACAGCAGAACTTGACATCAATTTGCCCCTTGGGAGGTGACCAGGAGTTCTCTGTGCTGGGGCTAAAATGGCCAGCCCTTGTTTTCTTGGAGCCCAATGCCAACATTCCACCCTAACCTGTATTTCTCAGCAGTGTGGCTGTAATTTAGACAGTGGGATTGACCAAAAGTTTCTAGATATTAGAGACCCATACATTTTTTATTTTAAAAACAAAATAGAAAACCTTTAAAATGCAAACAACCTACAAGGAGCCAAATATTTAAACATATTTCTAACAGTTCTCTTATTCAGTTTTAAAATAAAATATTTCAATTATTTCAAAGATTCTTTTATTTTCAAAATAGTGGATGGTTTTCTCTAACAATAAAATCACAGGGCAACATATCAATTTTTGAGCCTATAAATGGTTGTGAAATAAATATCAATTCTTATGTAGGGAATTCTTTGAGGGAAGTTCTACTGAACAACCAGTTTTACTTTAAGGTCATGTCCTTCATTCACTGAAGTAGGACAAAAACAACAAAATGAATAGGAAAGAAATTAGTGACATTCGAATTAGATTTGATATGTTAGTAAACTTATGTGTGAACACAGTTATATAGTCTAGCATATAATCTAAAATTGTAGTAATAAGGCTAATATTGCCACCCTTAATCCATTGACCTAAAATATACTTTTTAGTAGGCTATTGATTTACTAAACTTTGGCATGCACAGGAAAAGTATTTTAAAATCAGAATTGAAGCAAGAAATTTATAAAAAATATTTCAAAATAAATTGTATTACATTATAAAGTTTTCTGGTTGACTATTTAGATAATAGCTCCTGTACTCTATAGGATATAAAAATCTGCTATATATTAATAATTAAAAAACAAGTTTTGTCACCAGCACAAGGTCGTTATACTTATACATACAACTTTGAGCACAACTACACCTTTGTCCCCACAGTTTCTGAATCCCCCAATATAAAATCAGGAAAATCTGTCTCTTCATTAATGAGCTACTAACTACTAAACCTACCTCTATGCTAACATTGTAGGTTATTTTCTCCATTTGCTATGAATTCAAAATTTTTTCTTAAATAACCATAAAGTTATTATTCAAATAATAATCGATTGGACAGGATTGGACAGAACCTCTTTATGTTTAAATAGCACCAAACTCATTTTCAAATGACCATGAACACATGATGATAGAACATTTTGTATAAGAAAATCAATATCACTTCAGATTACCGAAGAGAGATGGTTGTCTTTGGTTTCAAAGCTTTAATTTGAAGAAAACATACCTTTGCACTGGCCCATGGAATAAACACATAAAGGTGTTTACATACTTAGTTGTTGATTCTGAAGACCAGAAATCATTGCCAGTATTTTATATGTCTTTAAGTACTTATTACAAAAACCAGTGGGAGAAACATCTGAAATATAAAATGCTTCAAAAAGACACACATTAATTCATTTTATTTAAAACAGTCTATGCTAGCCTGTAGATGGCCTTTGAGTCGTGTTGTTGCTTTCTGTTTTTATGCAAATTTACCAAGCATATTATAAGGATCAAATACAGAATGAACTGAAATCAGAAACACAGTATTCATTTATTTAACTCGGGTACAGTAGAGCAAATTCAGGGTGACTCAAGGGACACAGTGTCTTGTAAAACATATGTACTTAATATAAGGGTCATAAAACTTATTAAATTAAGAGCCAGGTTAAAAATAAGGAGAAAATTTATGCCACTGTTTAAAATAGCAATAATTTTCCTTTGGCCTTTCTCTTTTGAAGTAATATGGATTCTGGTCAGGAGAAACAAAAGAGCTAACTTACGAAATCTTTTAGGATCAAATGCAAATCTCTTTTAACTGCACCATGCATTTTATTGGGCAAACGACATGGCTGAAAATACAGACCAAGAAAATAGAATGGTATATTTGAAGAGCGTACTTGTATCTAGGTTTCAAGGTAGTGTTACTCCTGAACCTGATCAACAAACTCCACTAGTGTTAGCTGGCGTCCAAGAAGAATAACTTAAGGGATATGAGGACAATGGAAATAACATTTCTGAAATAGTAGATCTGGCTGTGGAGCAGCAGGTTAGTGAAAAGAGGGTGTGGAGCATAGTCAATACATTGCTGTTACTTGAGGGTGCAGCAAAGCGTCCCTGAGCAAAACCTCCTATCTTTGTTCAAGCGAAGTTTAAGCTGTATAAAATCTATGGAAACCAGAGAACTTAAAGTCAAGATGGACTTCCTATTTGTGCCTCCGTCTGCTGCCCTTAGACCACAATGGAATAGAAAATGACACATTATCCTGACAAACAACTTCAAGGGCTTGGGTCTGAGAGGGGCCTCAATTTTCTAAGCACTCTTATCCCTGATTAATCCACACAGCTAAACTATATTGAGTTTGCTCAAATGTTCACCCTCAATGTGCTAGCCATTTTCCTATTTGGTGCTCCTAGGTATAGCATCTTTGGAACTTGAAACCAAAATAAATGTTTTCTTCTACTGTATTCACATAGAAATTGGTTTGGAATTTTATCTTCATACAAAACTCTTAAGGCTGTTTGTTGAGAAGGAGCCTTGTCTGGTCACATATCTGTTTGCTCTTAGATGTATTTCCACCCTTTCCTCGCTCTTTTATATTCAAGGAGGCCCAACCCTGCAAAATACATTGCCACCTGGCTTCCCCAGAGTTTCTGCAAAGGGAGATGCTGAGTAGGGAGGAGGGGAGAGGCTGGGACATTCCAACCCCCTAAACACCAATTTGCTTTGTAGGTAGCTCTAGTCATGGCTGTGTCTCCTCTGAGGTCCCAGAAACTGCGCCCTTCCTTGAGTCTTTTTAACCTAGCATGGTAGTGGCTTCCTGCTCTTGTCAAATTCATGGTGGTCTCCATTTGGTCTTTCAGTTTTTCCAACACCTATGTAACAGGTTCCCTAGTTTCAATTCTTCCATTGAACTGCCTGGTGGTGATTCTATTTACCTGACTAAATTCTTACTAATATAACAACCAACTGAGTGTTCATCTATAGGTTATTGGTCTAAAAGTAAGAGATTCTGTTTGAAGTCTTCAGAAATCTTTATGTCTGTTGGCCAGTTGTTAAGCTGGCACTTTCTTTGGTAGAAGTGGAACCAACAGGTTGGAAGGCAAAACAAGGGACTAAGGACCATTCAAGAACCTTATATGATGGATATTTTAAGGGTACAAGAGAAGGCACATTGAAGTGGCCATGTGGACATGCTGTTAAACTTGGCTAATTCTCTTGAGCTGGCTAACACTAAAAATAGAGGCTTCCTATGGCCCTTGGAAAAACTCTCCTTAAACCCCATAATTCATTTTTTTTTAAATTCTGCAAGTAACTCTTCTGCTAGTATAAAAATAGCCCCATTGGAACTAAGATTGACAGAACACATGTGCACAGACAGATGTCCCACTAACTTCTTTTAATCAATAGAGGAATCTACAAAACCATAAAGCTAGTTCTCTCTCTTTCTCATTTCTCTCTTTCTCTACTTGGTCATATTGCCTAACAAAACAAAAAGTTTGTTTCCATGATAAAACTTTATAAGCTGCTGTCTAGAATGAGTTTGACTGAAAGAGTTCTAAATTCTGGGGAAGAAAAATACCCAAACCCACACCAAACACTTTGCCTTTCAAAATACCATCTTGAAGGTTGACATTTGCAAGAACCTTGGGAATATAGAATGTGGGGACTTTCATCCTGTTTTTCCAGTGACAGCTGGGCCTGATCCAAACAGCTCTGCCACTAACATTGGCATTGGGTGGCATGAGTGGAACTGGAGGGGAGCATTATTTTTGCTTTGGGCATCCATTTACCATTCAAGGAGCTTACACTGATCTGAGCCATATTTTCATTAGGCTCTTGGTAAGGCTTGGAAAGCTTGAAAATGGGATGCTCATTTTATTTTATTTTTTTGAAGTCTTTCTTTTGAACCCACTAATTTTATGAAATTTAAGCACATTGTTTATTGTGTAATTATAGATGAAATATTAGAGAAGTGGACTAATTATACACAATACACTCAAGCCCAATTAAACTAGCATCTGTGGTGAATGTAAGGGTATTCTCTTTCACTAATAAGAAATACTTTCTGAACAACAGAGAATAAAATCATTAAATTGGATATGCTGTTGAGATTATAAATATCCTATTAGCATATAAAATGAGGATTAACCTTATTTAATCACTGCATGCCAGATCATCAAAAGTCATATTTAACCCCTGTAATGTTGCTGTTTCCATTCTGCAAAATAATAACAAAAACCCACTATTAATAAACATCGCTGACTAGATGCTATTCTCATGTACAAAATTAAACTGTTGGAGAAATTCAAGTATTCCTTTAGTTACTTAACAAAATAACAAAGAACACTTTTACCTATTCATTATGATATTACAGTTGATTCAGATTCATGTCATCCTACATCACGTCATTATGTTGGAAAGATGCAGTTCCCTTGCTTGGCAAACTAGCCTACTTCAAAATAAATAAAATATAAAATTAATTCCAGCTAGCACTGCTGTGACCTTTAAAAAATGTAAATTAAGTGATTGCACACATGGGGGGAGTGTTCCCAGTGAAAATGTATGTGTTTGAGACCTAGTGCCACCATTGTATCAGGTAGTAATTTACACTATAAATCCAGGGATATTTGTGTTTTAATATGGGCCACAAGACTTTATATTTGAAGATACTCATAACCCTTGTTTTTGTGATACTTAGATACTGTAGCTCAGTAAAAACAAGGGTTATCCAAATTTGAATTATAGCTGATTAAAAATATTGATTATGTGCAGTAACAAGAATCAATGACATCAAAGCTGAAGCCAGCAGGTTTAGATATTATTTTAGTTATTTTATTAGATATTATTTTGTTATTTTGTTAGATATTATTTTAGATATTATTTCAGTTTCACAGCTGAAGTCAAGAGTCAGTGAACAGGGACGGGAGCCTCTCGAGCAACTCTTTGTTAAGATAGAGTGAAAGAGCTGAAATCAATCTCACTTCTTTTTTTCTCCCCGTCTCTGTTTCTTTCCCTTTTCTTCTTCTCTTTTCTCCTCTTTCCTTCCTCTCTCCTTCTCTTTTCCTTTCTTCCTTCTATCCTTCAAAAGAGTTCTTATTTACATTTCTTCCAAGATTTGGAGGCTATTTTCCTTTCATTCTTGTGAAAACCATAAGGAGCTTGGAAAATAAACATATTTATAAATATTGAGAATGATAGCGGTGATTACAACTTCAAGTTGCTAAATAGGAGCATTGATTCTTAAAAAAGTCTAAGTGGAGCCCTTTCTCTTAGTTTGCCCAGTTATTCTAACCCAAGACAACAAGTTTAGTGCAAACTTCTGTGAAAACTCAGATGGAATTTCAGAGACACTGAGAATAAACTGGAGTAATGGAGTCTAGAAGGCAGGGCAGGGCACACTGTCCTGGTCAGGGACGAGGACTGAATCCAGGAACACAGAAAGGTCTGCGTGGGACAAATCACACACATAAAATAATGCAAGTGACTTCACATCACAAAGAAAGCAAGGTGTAGGTGCAAGAGATACTATACAGAACTCCTTCTGCGTCTTCGGACTAACGCTTGCTAAGCCAAGGAGCTTTCTTTTAGGTTCAATGCCATTTACTCAATTCGGGTCCTCCCCTGCCCACTGCCTCCTGGCCCTTGGCTTTTAAAGCCACTCGTGCAATAAAAAATAAAAATTTAGAAAATCTTCTGCGGCTCCTTTATGCTATGAAGAAGGCAATATGAAGTGAATAAGTATTAAGAATAATAGCTATCTTTGCTCTTTTGAACAAGCCAAGTTTAAGCTTTTATTTTGGTTTTCCTTAAACCCAATTGAATGGTATCCTGCCTTTCAGGAAACAATTTTCAATTTATTTGAAGTGCTAGTGAGTTAAAGAAAATCTTATGACTTCAAATTTTTGATGAGATTGTGAATTTGCCATGACAATATTACTTTAAATAAATCTTTTCTTCTTATTTTATTTTATTTTTTTAATTTTCTCTCCAGGTCTAGCTTGCATAGCAATTTAGCCTAGTTTCAGAATCATTACATTAAGGGTAAATGGTTTGGTTGTGACAGAGGATCATTTTGACTTCATAAAAGAGGTAGACAGTGTCTAGAAGCAATGGGGAGGGGAAAGCTCTTTATTGAGACAATCAAAAGGGATATAAAGGCAAAAACTGACTTTCACTGAAACAGGACTGGGGACCAGGCCTCTGGTGTCCTGATTATAATTCATTGCTTGTTTCTAGGCCCCATGATAGAATTCTTCCATAACAGACAGAAGACTTTGTGAAATTGTAAATGAGTATGACTTCAAGCACTCTATGGAAATATATTCTCTCCCTATAGCCCATACATTATTTCTGCTTAGTTATGGTGGCTCGCGTTTCTCGGAACTATCAGAGAGAACTTAATTCAACTCACACCACATTACTTTAAAATTGTGCAGCTCTCTTAATCAACCTTTGTATCAGCCACAAATGTGCACTATGACCTAATTTGAAAATGTCTCAAAGTGCTGACTCAAACTGTTAGTGAATAAAGGCTAGTCATTACCATTATGACACTAATGCAATGCAAAATAAAATTGAGTTGCATCAGCTGAACATTAGTTTGCAAAAATATTAGTGATTGAAGCCATTTTTTGTTCATATTTTATTTATATTTATATATGTATATATGCATACATATGCATACATTTATTTATTTTTTGTTTCTTTAAAACAGCCTTGCAACAAATTTTTAAGTGCAGAGGAAGGGAGTCACATTTTTAACACCAACAAAAACACCAGATTAAAAGTAGATCATATGTACACTGTGATGTCCCCTCTGTGAGATGAAGACATATTCTTACTTAATTCTTATGAGAGTATTTATTCGTGTATAAGTAATAACATAAAAATTGTCATCTTCTCCTGTACTTCAGTGTCAGATTCCAAGATTTCCAACAGCTCTGGTCTTATTTACATCTTACTACTTTGTATCACTCACAAATTCTCTGACTTTTGTCTTTTAGAATAATAAGGATTTGAAATTTTTTCTTTTATGGACTCTCTTTCCTATTTTTTCACTTGCCCCAAAAATTTTTTTTGAGATAGAAATACTCTTTAATAAGCATTGGTCATTATTTACTTTTGAACTAAAAAAAAGAAGAATATAGGACTAGAAATTATTTACTCTCACCCCCAGTTATATTACTTTATGGAACGCAATATAAGTTATCTTTTTCTTTTACAGTTTAGATGGTTTTGAAGAAAAATGCATGTGCTTTTACTACATATGCATTCTAGAGCTATTATTGGTTTCAACCTATTAATAATTGAAAATAAATTAGCATGAATCTTTTCTAAATTAGAGGAATTTCCCTGATAGTCACTTAGAAAGAAATTCTACCCTGCGTTCCATTTTTGGTCTCTTGAATTCCAAAAATTCTGAACATAAAATTTATGCATTAGTGATTGAACACTGATTTTATTTCTTTGATGATGAGACGATTCCAAGCATAAAAATAACAAAGGGGATACATTACTCTTTAAATTTTTTCAAATTAAGAAGTTTGGGCTCTTACGAAATTATTTAACCTACTTCAAGTTGAGGGAATATATATATATATATATATATATATATATATATATGTATGTGTGTGTGTGTATAATCTTCATAATATATCACTATAAGTAATTGGTAGAAAATATAGCTAAATTAAAATGTTGGCAAGTTACTTTATTCACTTTTTAGAGAATCAAATAAAACCTTAAAGCAAGATGTTTAGATATTTGCTACTATGTGATAACTTTAGTATCTTAGTTCATTTTACATTATGTCATATGTGGCTTGAACTGTTTTTATGACCTATGTTTTATTTCTACATTAAGATAATCCAGATTTTAAAAAAGTAAATTTGAAAAATTTCAAAGTAGACTTGCCAAAACCAGCATTCAGGAACATGGGTGCTTTTGAACACATGCATGTAGCACATTTTCAATTTACCTAAAAAAAGAGGATCACTTTTTTTCTTTTTTTTTTTTTTTAGCTAAAATATAACTGATTTTAAATTTAAGTTACAGAAAGAAAAGACATGTATGTGTGATTGCTGCAAATGAATTGCCAGCCTCTTAACTGTTCATCATTTTTAAATGATAGAACTATAGCAATACCCTTCTGAGAAAAATCTTTCCTGTGAATTTTACTTTCTCCATGCCAGGACAAATTGCATGCTAAGTTGGAATAATTCTGAGATGTAAGACTCTTCCATGACTGTCCTTGGAATACTGAGGAGCTGACATTCCTCTTTGGAAGATGAGGGAGAATGTCCCCTGCCCTTTTAATTGATGATTTACTGTGTTCTCCCTTGGGGCCAAAACCGATGATCTGTAAGCTTGTTGAATTTTGAAGCAAATACTAAATATAATCAATATATAAAAATAAAAAGAGAGAAAAATGCAATGAAAATTTATGACCTTAACATTCCTTCAGGGTCAAGCAATTTATCAAATTCTCTCACTTTCTGGTTTCAATTACACAGCCATTGTGGAAGGAACTTATTTTAGCAGGTTCATTTGCCTCAGTGGGGAATACAGGACTTTGGCCTAATGCTTCACCTTTAGTGCAGGCCATTTGAGCCTTAGAACAAATACCAATCATCACTCTTTGGGAAAAAAAAATCTGCATCCGCGTGGACTATTGGAATGGGGTTTCTGTCAAGGTAAACGGTTGTCGGCAATGACTGTGGTAGAGTGGCGATAAATCCCATTTTATTGCTGAAAAATTCCAGCTTCTCTCTATGCCTGACAGCTCCCCACATTCTCATACCCATTTGGGCAGTTTCTGCGCTATGTCCATCTGGTTCTCATTACCTTTCAACCTGCCTGCGTCTGATCCAGAAAAAGTGCAGGTCAGAAACGAGGGGGGAAAGAACCGAGGTGATGAACAAAACAGAAAGCAGAGGGTGGCCCTTGGGGGTCGGGGTAGAGGTGAGAGAACAACGGGAAAGTAGGAATCCCAGCGTAGGCTCGGACAAGTTGCTAGAAGGGGCCGTTCGAAATATTATAAAATGACAATGACAAAGCCAGGGCCCGGAAGCCAGAGGAAGATGTATATTTTAACTCAGACCTTTAAAAGACACCTGCTTTAAGGTAGAGGAGAAAGAGAGAATGTGGGAAGAATGGGTGAGTGTGGGCAGGTTAAGGGAAGCAGAGAAGGGACAGTTCAGACCATCCTCTAGTAAGGATGCTGTATCACAGAGTACAGGGCCTGGTCTAGAAGAGCATCCAGTTAAGCATCAAGCATCATATAACTTGGAGCCTCAAGTACTCAGCTAGCATGCTTCTATATATGGGAATAAACTCTGCTGGAGATACACTTTTGGTTAGACAATATAATTTTTTGAAGTAGAAAACTCTAGGGCTTCCAACGGTAGTCTCCATTCATTTTTCTAAGGAGATTACTATTTAAAGACTTGTCCTCATCAGCACATTAGGACAGTGCACGGGTTCATTCATGGAGTGATGGGATCAGCACCAAGTCACCAGAATATTCATATGGCTATTTTCAGAATTGCTGGGCATTTATGCCTTCAGAAAGTTGGCCTCATTTTCTGAGCCTTAAATCCTTTTGATCATAATTACTTCTGACCTAAAATTACCCCTAGTCACCATAAGATGCCTCTCAGGGACAAAAAAAGAAATAAATATAGTAAATACTTGATAATAGATATAAACAATAAGGTGACTTAAATATTAACCTAAATTAGACTAGGATGAAATAGTATAACTATGTATGCATAAATATAAAATTTACTTATTATTATTGTTATTGTGGTAGGGTCATTATATTTGATACTAAAAATAAAATTATAGAAATTACATTAAGTACATTACAAAAATCTGAGAGCTTTTTAAAAAAATTAGAAGATAAATGGTTAGACAATAGTTACTTCACAACCTGTTCTGAGGGCAAATTTTGTATGCATATATGCTACATTCAGGTAGTTTGTGTATTCTTATATATGTCTGAAGAGATGTGGCATTGCTATAATTTGCAGATAGACTCTCTTATACCAGATATATTTGGACAGACAATATGTCTCAGTGCCTTCTGGATCCCAGCGGTGCAGAGTGCATTCCAGGTCCTCAAAATTCACTTTTTGACAGTCAGACTCCTAAGAGCTCCCATGGATATGTTTTTTATTGGTTGAATTCTAATCTAAAAATTATGTTAAATTTTGGTTGCTGAGCTGGACTTTGTAAACAAAAAATACTGGTTTCCAATATGTGAGATTTTATTTCTAAATTGTTAAGCCATGTATGCTCAAAAGAAAGTTGATAAAACGTACCTGAACTTGTAAGTGAACTTCATATGAGACAGTTATATGGAGAAAGAAATTGTTTATAAAAATTTCAAATTAAAATAAAAATATGATTTAGACTGAAATAAATTACATATGATCAAAAAATGGAAGTGTAATATTTGGAAAATTTAAAATGAATACTTTAGGTCAACAAAAATATTCTAAAACAGAACTTTCATGTGTACATATTAAAAGACATAAACCTTTGGCTAGTATCACATATCCATTAAGATGGCCATAATATATGGCATCTCTAATTTGGAAAGTAATTTCAGAGTCTTAGCCAAAAAGATTTTAGCTTGAACTTTACTTTTCTGAGCTGTACATATATTAGAAATATGTGATTATTGAAACTATAAAGTGATATTTGTTTCTTTTCATAGCATAGCAAAAAATTAATGACTTGGGGGAGAGTGGAGTGACAACTTAACTTGATATTTGATAGATGTTTACATATAAACATGTGTCCAGATTTTAGTGTTCTGGAAAAGAAAGGGAAAACAAACCAAAGCATTCATATGGCTTTTAGGGAACTTCAGACACACGGAAGAAAGTACTTTGAAGGTTATTGAAATATTTACAAAAACAAATCATTTACATTTAACTTTAGTATATGTAAAACCCGGAGCGCCTACAAAAAGACAGAACCAACTTTAGCTATGAGAAATATTTTGGCATCAAAATGGTTAATGGTATTATAGCTTCAAAAGAGCCTATTGGCTCACCCTCAAGGATGCCCTACAGTTGTTGTTAAAGTCATCAGATGAAGCTGGCCTTCTCAGCTAGCCTTTAGATTTGTCTGCTAACAGTAAAATAGAATAATAAATCGGTAACATATGTTGCCAGGCAAGGAAAAGTGATATAAATAAAGAGACTAGGATACCCACACCAAGTACAATGTGAAAAGAATTTAACTTTCAACCTACTCGTTGACTAATTACCATTTGAAAAGTAATTAGAAAGTGTTACTGTTATTTGCTTATATTCTTCCTCATTTTTCTTTTTTTCTCTTCAGATTGCATTCTTTCCCAAACACTCTTCGTGATTGCCTGTTTTGCGGCTTTGGGGTAAGTCCCAGTTTTCCACAACCTTAAGAAAAAAAATGCATAACATAAAAGATGCCAAAAAGACTTATGTTTCCTGATGTGCGGGTATTGTGAAATATATATGGGTTTGTTGGGGGTGGGGTGGGTAATGAAATAAAGAGAAGAGGTTTGTTTCTGCAAGGATCAAGAGTATGCAGAGGTGTGCATTGCAAACGAGGCTCCCATCAGGAAAGCCACCTCTGGAATGGAAATGACAAAGCTTGGAACACACATGATTAATTATTTTCACTAACATTTAAAATACAGAAAACAAAATCTGCTTTGGGAATTGATCGAATATTTTATTTAGCTTTTTTATTGAGACATCCTTTGAAAAATGGCATAATATAAATAGTTTTACAAAGCAACAATATAATCAATCTCTAAACTGGAATATAAATCAAGGATTTCATTAACTGCTGGTAGCCAATTTAAATTGTAGTCTTGTCCATAATGTCTATCTATCTATGTATGTCCAAGTTATATTAAAAACCTTTAAATGGCTTTGTAATATCAGCTACATCTAGCTATTATAATAATTAATGGTACTGTTTTATAAATCAATACATGCATTCTTGATAAATTCATATCCAGTTAATGGTGTAATTTAAATAAAAAATTAATGTAATAAAAGACATACAGAAACGGGCAGGAAATCTTTAAAGGTTAAGAGACAAATTTGTCTAAATTCATTTTTAACCTGTTTTGAAAAAGTTTAGTTTTTAAAATCAGCTGAGATTTACCTTGTTTCTATAAAATGAATCTTGCCATGTCCACTGGTATCTAGTATTAAATTTCTAAGGTATTTTCTTTTTTAAATGCTAAGTTTTAATTACATTTTTATGATATTGTGGGATATTTTACTACCATTACATTCTTGAAATTACTGAATATTCCTTAGAAAAATAGAACAAAACAAACTAAAAACCTCAAACCAGTAATTTATTTTTAATACAGGAATGAAACGTAAATGCTTAATTTTTTAATAGATATATAAATGGACTCTTCTGAAAATCTCCAAAGCTATATACAAATTTTATTTAAGGGGAAAAAGAACTGATTAGTTAAATGAATTTGCATGTGTAAGAGGCTGGCGTTTTTACTGCTTTCACTGAATGAACACCCCAGGAATTTTAGAAAGAAAAGAAAAATGCACTGAAGAGTCCAGAATGTATTTTGACGCTGCACCCGGGTGGAGAAACATTCTATAAAGAGAAGAGTGTATTATTGTTCTAATTTTAAAAATACACACCGAAGGCATTAAGAAATAACGAGATTGAGAAACACAACTTAGGGTTGTATGTTATCAAACACAATCTTCAACCTTTCCAAATAAAATTTCATTGGGTTTATAGAGGGAGCATTTTACACAGAATATCTTTCAGAATTATGCAGACCAGTCTGCCCTGCCATTCTCCGTGACATAGTGCAGAAATGTTACTTTAATCCACTGAGTTTTTTATGACATTTTTCTTAACATTGCTGAGCCTTATTTAGAGTGGCAAAAGAGACGTGTGCAGTTTCCTTTGACACTGATGGGTGTTTCAAAATGTTACATGAGCGAGAGAGAGATCGAGAGAGAGAGAGAGAGAGAGAGAGAGAGAGAGAGAGAGAGAGAGAGAGAAAAGATTTGCTGTCAGTCACTTCATCAATAGAGCTACATGAGCAATTACTATTTGTTAAAAGTTTACATTTCAAATGAAGCTAAATTTTAAAGATGGCTCATCCTTGTAGAAGAGCTGCTGCTTGGAAGAGCAGGAAGAGAATGAACATTCATGATTACATGTTAAAGTGCACTTAAATATTGCAACCATTTAAAATGTATTGTTTTTAGACAAAACCTACAGCAAAACCACTCCTAAGAGGCTTAATTTAGGTTTTATAGAAGGAACATAAAAAAGACCAGGTTACAGAAACATGCTAAAATATGGGGTACATTTTAAATATCTTCATTTAAAATCGTATGTTCATTTTCCCTGCTGGGATCACTAACGTGTGTCTCGACAGGGAAAGCACGGACATGCTACATTCTAAAAAATTATCTGTTGAAGGGATCACATTCCAAGACAGGTTTGAGCATTTTTATTACTCAGATAACCTCTTAATTATGTCACTGCCTTCCACTTGTTAATCAGAGACATTCAACATGGTTAACCAGAGAGTGTTCTTAGGAAGACTCCATTATCATTAAGAATTAGAAACTCATTTTATTGCCATCACCATAGCATTGCACGTATGATTTGAGCATGGCTAAAAACTTATTTACCTTTTTTAAATACAAAACACCTAAGGAAAGGTTTAGACGCTTATAACAATGTTAATTACTTCAAACTGTGCAGCTCACAAAAAGCTTGGATGAATAATTTTACTTTACCTGTCTCCCCCTTTCTGCCTCCCCAACCTCTCATACAATTTCTTTTTGAACCAATTTTAGGTTTCTTCTGCAGCCACCAGCGTCTGAGATACTCAGGGACTCTTTCAGAGAGCAAGGTGTAAGTGGAGTAAATAAAATCATGTTTCACTGTTGCTTTATCAACCCTCCTAGGTAGTCTTCCCGCCAGCCAACCTGCGCTGTTAAGACCCATAAAATTATGCAATAGTGACTTCTTTGGAGGTTCTTTAATCAGATAATGGCCTGCGTTTAGGAGGGAAGAGCCCAAGGCAAGGTTTCTGGCACTTAACACTGGGGTTGGTCATTACTTGTCTGGTAGGGACTAATAAACAGCTGATTACTATCCTATCAGGAGCCAATATTTTACATTTATCCTGGTTATTATTTTCCTTTTAAACTTCTTATAACAGCAAGTATTTGTCAAATATATCAATGAGGAATAACCTCATAGGCCCCTTAAAAATAAGAATCTTCCTAACATGAGATGATGCCTTTTGTGGAATGGTGAGAGTGATTTTGGTTTTTACAAGGGCAAAGGTTTGGTTACTTTAAAGGCCATTTCTTTCAGATGTGGACACTCCTGGACACTATCCGTCACTCTCTCATCCCCTTCTCTCTGCTATGACAGGTTCATAAGCTGCAACCAAGGAATTTTAAAATGCAAATATTTATATTTGAGCTCTGGCACTAACAGAGTCATTTTGCTTCCTCTGTTTGCCTGTGATAATTGATGCTTCATACCTGAAACTATGTTCCATTAATCTCTTTACACATGAAGATACTATATAAATAAAAGATAATTTATGGGAAGGAACTGGCCATTTGAAATAATAATCCCAAATTTGACTATATCTATATCTAGGTCTAGATATAGATATAATCTTTTAAGGTTGAAAGAGAGATGCAGATTTCTACGCCTTTAAAGAAAACTTGATTGCAACTAGGAAAACTGTGCATTTTTGAAGGCATATTGAATTGGAATGCCTGCATGGGTCAAAAAGAAAAAAGATGGATACAAAAAAGGCGGGAGGGAAAATGTATAAATTTTACACGTGCTTTAAACTATTTAGACTTCTTGTTACAGTTTTATTGACTTTTTCTTTATATTTGAATATAATTTTAATAGCTAATAGCAAATTGCAAAACAGCGAGTCTTCTAAAGTGCCTTTTCTTCCCTGGGATCCTCATCTTAGAATGGTCAGAGGTATATTGCAAGAACTGGACCCTGATTTCACAACCTCATACAAAGCCAGGCAATTCTTGAGCCAAACAAACAAAGGGGTGTAAGTGATTTCATTTATTTTGATAATCCTCCTCCTGCACAGGAGCATTTTGCTGTCTTTGTCAAAGTGAATGACAACAATTTGGCCAACTCTCTCTGAGCTGCACTCAACAGTGACAGGCAAATTATCAGAGGCCCTGCACTTCTTATTATCAGAGGAGAAGCCATCAGGGGGACGCAGGGAGGATACTTCTCCCTTGTCACTATTTGTCAGTGGGACAAGGGCCACTGCTATGGGTAGCTGACAGGTAATTTCAACAATAACAATTACTCCTATTACTGGTGTCATAAACAATTCGCCCAAGGCATGACAATAGCAAAGCTTTATAATTCAATGCCATATAAATAAATGCCAGCAGGTAAC
The DNA here is from genome assembly GCA_004027375.1 of Macroglossus sobrinus. Classification (NCBI taxonomy): domain Eukaryota; kingdom Metazoa; phylum Chordata; class Mammalia; order Chiroptera; family Pteropodidae; genus Macroglossus; species Macroglossus sobrinus. The sequence continues at coordinate 393,692 of PVKZ01001316.1, read as the reverse complement.
AAGTAATTTAGCTCCAATCAAGCTTTCACCTCAGCGTTAATATTGTTATTGCAAGAAAATGGAAAATTGAAAAAATTCAATATGTTAATGAATTAAGAGAGGTTCAAGGGCTAGACAAGAGGGGTTGAAAAAGGGAAACCAAAATTATTATGGTATCATATTTGGTGCCATTTTGGAGGCCAAATGACAGTATAATTACTTTAAGCAAAGAAGGAGAACCAGCGGTGTTGTTGCCTTAGACATCAGACCTGGGAAAAAAGTGACATGGTCTTTCAAAATCTGCTTCTTTCCAATTTCTGAAGAATTTAAGTAGAAATATGAGAATGTATATGTAATGTAGCATTTTATTGGCTTTTTTTTCCACCTGAAATATTTCATGTGAAACAGAGGCACAAGTATCAAAAGAACATTTCCAGCTGTTTAAGAAATCTCATCGGCACCTGCTTTCTTTACATTAAGTCTTATAATAAAACTATTTCAATACGCCTATTTTTTATCTGTGGTGAAGGTAAAGCTGAAAATTCCTCTTTGCTCTCCAGCTGTCCACCTTTTGGAAGAATACCATCCAATCTTCTTACCCAAAACTTCCTGATGAAATGAATTTGCGATTTCAGTTTTTGTCCAGCAAGACAATATGCCATCACAGTGACAGCAGTAAAAGAATTTGAAAATCTCTAATTAGGAGAACTGCAGAGCAATTAACGTATGTCAAATTTCACTTCATCAAGTGCCACTCTAATTTTCCCTCTAAAAATTAATAGATTTTTTTTTCCCTTTTGGTATGTGTGTGTGTCCCCTTAAGGCAATGTTGATTCAAATCTGCTCAAGATGCAGTGTTGCACAGCTAAGCATCTTCTTGATTACAATCCGCCACACTTCTAACTGTGCTCATTCTCACTGCCACGGATACTTTGTCAACAGTCAAATTACACCACGCTGATAACAATGCATAATGGTGTTCCTCCTCTGAGGCTGGTGTTCCTCCTCTGAGGCCCCTGGCAGGAGATGGGGTTCATAAAATGTGATGTTTTCTTCTCAACTGTTTCTAAAGGAAGTTTGTATGACCAGGTCACTAGTTAGGTGTTAATTTTTTTAGATTAAGTTATTAATTTCAAGAAAAGAAATAAAATGATGAAATATGAAAATACTTCATTGAAAAAAATATCAGAAGAAGAATGAGGAATTGAGAAAATCTGTGGCCAAAGTTTTGCTTAAACACTTTGTTCAGAGACATTTTCAAGAGCACAATTCTTGGTTAAATACCAGGTTTTTTTTCTTCTTTACTTATGGCCTATAAACATTGGAAGCCTCTTTTGAACAGACAGTATTTAGATTGTGAGAGAAGTTTGTTTAACTGCCATATTTGCCAGAATCCTCAAAACATCACAGGACACAAAAGATAAATGACTTTTTTTTTTTAAGGTCAGGATTGTATAATCCAGATAAATGTTGATTTATTTTAACTATTTTTTATCCTAGTTGCTCATTGCAGATCGGTATGTTTGGGGCATCAGCACATGTGGGGAATGTTTCTCACTAAAAAATGAAAGAAAGAAACGCAGTGATTAGATGATTTTGCATTCAGTCTTTTTAGAGGTTATTCAGATTTGATATTTCTAAAACCCGATGAGATCCAGAAGAAAAACGAGGAAATTGAATAAAATGCTAAGTATATGTTTTTGCAGACCCTTTGGAGGAAAGAGCATTCACATGGATTGACATTCTAATTTTCTCATAATGTAACTATATTTTTGGTTATACACTTTCTTTAATCATATTTCTTCAGTAAAAAATACCCTTAAATTCATGGAATATACACTTTGTTTTTAAATTCACAGGTTGAGTCCAGCTTTTCATTTACCAACAACTAACTCAAAAATCTGAAACTTGATATTTTGAGATCTGTATTTCCAAATATTCAAAATCTCTACTTTGTCTGATGGCCCCACCCTAGTTCTTTAGTGGTCTATTTCGGACAAAAGAAAATGACATCTCCCTTTCAACTAGCAAATGTTAGAGTCTCTCAAAACCGATTGGGAGCTCACTGGAAGTTTTGCAATTAGATTCACACAAACCGAATTATTTTCATTCTTCCCAAAAATCATTCTTTGAACTCTATAAATATAACAATACTGAGGTTAAAGTTTCATGTGCCTTGTTTGCAAATAAGGGTATCTTGATAAAAACCAAGCCCTGCATACTTTGGACAAACAAAACCCTGAAACAATCTCATATTAAAACATTACAAAAGGATTGTAAAGGGAAATTTAAAGGGAGAAAACATGATTATATAATGCAATCCAGCAGTAATCAATTTTACCTTCAATATCTTGCTTTTGTTTTCAAAATGCTAAATAAACAATACATAATGCATCCCTCATCAGCCAAAGCATGGAGGCTCTGTGCTCAAATAACAGGAAACATATTCAATTTTCCTAACAGAAGACAGTTCATTAAGCTGTGCCACATCAAATAAAACTTTAATTTCTCCAGCATCAGAGTCGCAATGAAAGCAATTGAAGAAGATGAGCCATATGGTACTTCTATCAGCAAACACATATTGCTCATTCCCCCAAAGTTTTCTAATTCTGCTCCCCAGACCTGTGTAATATAGATAATGTGCTCCGAGAGCAGCAACCATGAGCTATCCAGTGTACACTTCTAATACTGTATTTAATGGGAAATAATGAATCATAAAAGCCTAGAGAAGACGGCTTTTGCTAACCTAAATCTCAGCTGTAATTTCATTGTTCTGTGCCTAAGATGCTGTTTGCCCTTTCCAAACAACAGCAGTTGAAGATAATTATGCTGCTTCAACCTGGGCTTGAAAATGCATCCTTAATATAACCAAGTTTCTATTAACTCCTGAAATTCTGAATTTAATGACACACCAGTGTAGACATTGGGGTGACCGAACATGTGTCATTTTAAGACCCAAATAAGCATTTTCTCCTTCTCTTTGGCCAGACTGCTCAATGCATTCACGTTCTCTCCACCCTCTCCTGTTCCCCTACCCCCGCCCATGCAACAGGAGTGGCATGATTAAAAATGAGGAGATTTTCTTGTTATTAGCAAATTTGACATTTGCCTGATGAAATGCACATAAAATGTGAAAGCTACACAGTACTCAGAAGAAATGTCTCCTCTCCAATCCAGGCTAGCAAGACGAAATAATTTAGGTAAAGGAAATGCAAAGACCCTCGTACATCTCTACTGCAGAATGCTAAGATTGTATTATAAATGAAAGAACCAAATATTGCTGAGCTTTTAGAGCGATAGTATTTTGACACATGTGCAGCATACGGCGTTTCTTCTCTCACCTTAACTGCTTTGATTATTAACCTGAATATGATACATACGCTTAAGTGTGGCAGATTTTGTGTCACGGGTCCAGCCTCCGTCTGGGAAGACCTTAGGACTGGGGCTTAACTCTTATTTAGGAATTATTTAAAAAAATTTTTAAAAATGTTCCTCCCTCCCAACCCCCCTCGAACAGTTGATTTTAGCTTTTCTGTTCTAAAATCAATATTTTATCAACACAAAGCTAATTTAAAACACCATCAAATAACAATGAAGATACATATTGAAAACATATTTTAACGGTTTTGTTTGTTTTAGCATCATATGAACCAACGACGATTAAATTAAAAAGAGACTTTTAAAAGTTAGAGATTGCCTTTTTAAAGCTTATTAAAATCAGCATGTTACATGCCTGTTTCTGAATTAGCTCTCTACACACTTGATTGCCATCATTAAAACTAGTTGTTTGGGTGCTGCTCTGTGATGGTTCAGACCCTTCCTCAAAACTGATTTTTACTAGTATTAACTTGAAATCTCTTTCCATTGAAACTAAAAAAAAAAAAAAAGTCATTCTAACCCATAGAAGAAACAGTCACCAAACATAAAATAGCACAGCAAGATAGTAACATTAAACCACGAAAAGACCAACAGGTAAAATAATAACTACAATATCACATAAAACACACTCAGGAAAAAAAAATCACAACAACACAGAAGCAGTCCATTGATTATATTTCATGAATGCCTTAAAACAAATGTTTAAACAGTTTTCTGAAACAGTGCAGAAAACCTGGGCATGCTTCATTGGGCTGCAATGACAATGGTCTATTGCAATGTAAAACATGCTGGAGGATAAAAAGGTGCTTTTTGTTACCATTTTATCAAAGCTGTTCATCTTCGAGCTGCAGGCAGCATTTTGCTGGAATTGCAGATATTTCTCTGTCCAGGCTCCTTTGTTTGTGCATCTCATTTGCATATATTTATCTCCAGCTGAGGGTGCTTTCTGCTCATTAAGGCCTCCCTTCACATTATTTCATAAGCCAGCTGCTAAGAGGGATTTCACCTGTGGTGACTGAGAAAAGAGGGGTGAAAAACTAAATTCTTCATAAAAAAGGAAATCTTCTGAGTCTCTGCCCCTATAAATGGGCACCATTTGTGTTAAACAGCCTCTTGTCATGATAGATGCCTCCAGAGGTCAGGGGTTAAAGTTGATTTGAAGGTCAGCAGTAAAACAACAGACAAACCAGACGCCAAACTGGTTCCTTAGCTGTCGGTGGGAGCTGTGGTACAAACAGGTCTTGAACCTTTTTCAACCTCTAATAAAACAGGGGATGAATCTGAAGTGGATCAACCAGGCCCCTGAGGCAGCGGCACAGAAAAACACAAATAATATCAATATCAGGCAGCCACAGGAAACAATGGGGCATTTCTCCGTGCTACATGCATGCTGCTATTGTTTCAAGGGCTAGAGAATTAATTCCACTTATTTATTTAAGGCGTGTCAACTCACTGCCTAAACCTGTTTCAGTGTCAAGATGAATAAAACTTTTATGGCTCATAAAATAGAGCCATTCATCTCAATGTTCTTTGTGGTACGTGCATTTTTTTTTTTTTCTGGCTAACTGAACTAGGCCTCCACTCCTAAATGGTCACATCTGAACCCACTGTTGCTACGATCCACACCAGATTAGAGAAAAAATTATTTCACCAGCAAGCGGATCTCAGCAGAAATGACATAGGAAAGAATTTTAGCTGCAATGTAATAGTCCAGAAATTCCTCCGAAATACTCCTTATGCAGTTGCATCTGTTTTGAGCATGCATAATTTACAAAGCAGAAGTTTCATTATTTTAGAGAAAAGTTCAAATATGATAGCAATAAAAAATTAGTTTTCTAGAATATTATCTATTTCATTGTATTTTAGAAATGCAGCCTTGCTAGGGTAGCCCTTTCACATTGATCAATTTTTCCCAAGTTGTCACTGTTATATAGACAGCTTGCTCAGATCTAATAATCAAAAGCCTTTTTTGGCTCTACTGTTCTGAATTTTGTGTTTAATTTTAAATATAAATTGCCAAACATGAATGGAAAAGAAATGCAGTTAAGAGCATTTTGTATTATAAAGTTTTTTAAAGTTTAGTTGCAGAATTAATTTTACTTTTGATTTCTGACTAATGATTTTAATAATAATATAATACTAATAAACAAGCTAACACTTCTGAAGTGCTATATACAGTGCTAAACACATGTATTTTCTCATGCAATTATTAGTGATACTTCAACCCGTCACATAAACCTATGTAGAATGGGATGTAATAATAACACTATTACCTAGAACATACTTTAGTTAAAACAAAAAGTTCCAATCAAATGAATATCACTATGTAGCAGGTACTTTAATAGGTAACATCATGGGGATACAATTGCTTTATATTAAAATGAGCTAAATGAAACAATTTGATATTTCACAAATTCTCCAATCACAGCTTACATCATGTACATAACAGCTTCTTGCTCTCTTGCAATGTAAGTTGATTTGTTGAGAATTTACTTACTAAGATGTCCTAGTTGCTTTGCTATTTAGGTTTCCAATGAATGGTGTACCATTGACTTATGATGCTATATTATTTCTAATTTAGTCAATTCGTAGGTCAGTTTTTCTCCACAAACTTAAGTTTTTCCAGCAAGTAGATTTTATGAGAATGGCCCAAACAGAAGTTGTGTTTTTGCATTTTGCCCGTGCACACAGATGTGGGACAGGGCTTCAGTTTATGAGTGCCAACCACCATTCAGTACTTAATTGCTCTTTACTTTCCATTTGAACTGGTACAGGTACCAATCTCTTTGCCTAGGGGTGGCCCATTTACCAAGCAGTCTGTTTGAAAATAGAATTGTTTTCAAGTGGGCCACCAGGCCCTGAGAAAAATATTTCATCTCAAAATTGACTGGGATTTAGTAATCTGTGGCAATATGTTCTCATTTAAGTATGGGGCAGGATATTTTTTTCTTCTATGACCAACTACAGCTTCAAAAATTCAAGTTATCTTGCTTCATACAAGGAGCTCAACTGGTGGTTGGAGACGTTTTTTAACTTATTAAATGTTGTTTATATCCTCATCTTTATAAACCTCTGCCTTCCCAAAGCCTTTTATAGCTCCCTCTGTATCTGACTGATCAATTTTCTTTTAGATCTTCCATGTTAAATTTAACCTCACTCCCACTCTCAAATCTAGAACCTCCAAGTAACTAAAGCAAAAACACAGTTTACTCCCTGCCAAGTCTGCACCCAAGTCTCTCATTCTTCTTTTACTCTAATCTAATCGCTAATTCTTAAACTTGGCCAAATAGTTAAAAATGTTAAGTGCTAGCAAAGCCTTTTACCTCCCCCTCATATCTGTCTCTGTTTATGGAATGTGCCCAGTTTCCTCCTCTCTTCCTTCAGCCTGGGGTCTTCAGGTCAGAACACTGTAAATACACACAGCCTTGGCCCAACCCATAAATATGAGCAAAGGGCAGCTTTATATATTCAGATAAACGCAATCGGGGTGGGGGCACAGAAGGATGGAGAGTCAGCGAATCTGAAGCTCCACAGCCATGTTCTGAGAAGAGAAATGAAAGAGACCTTTAGTGAGGAAGAAAAAGATTTTAGCCTTGAAACTTTCCTCCTAATTTCTAATGAATGAAGTTGGCACTACCTCCTCTTTTTAAATTTATTTTTTATTATTTTATTATTATTTTATTTTTTTCCACATTGCTTATACTCACATCCTAACCGGACACAGTGTCTTCCAGGCAATCAAATTAAACAATAAATTTTATTTATTTGCAATATTCTTTTTTACTCTTAAGTGCATTTGTTTGTGTTTTGAACTTTGTATATGTGGAGTGTGTGTGTGTGTGTGTGTGTGTGTGTGTGTGTGTATGCGCGCGCATGCACGCATGCTGTGAATTGGAGTCATTTTACCAGAAATTCCTCTGTACTGTAATTTTTCAAACCCAAGGTCTTTGACTAAATAACCATGTTGTTAGTCACCACACTGAATCTCAAGGAAAAACATATCTGAAGGAGGTAGAAATGGCAAAGTGATAAATAAATAGTTTTTATATCCTTCAGTCTTTGTGGCTTCTACATTTTTCCCAAGTCTGAGTCTTTTCTGTAGAACTTTTCAGATCTCAAAATTGTCTATGACTCCTGAAAGAGCATCCCTCTAGAGAGATGTGCCCTTTGTGAACAGAGATATAGTAACAATGGAAGACTCTGAATGAGCCAGGTGACCATGGCTGAGTACATACTTTCTATCATCCCTCTGCCCTGATTCTTCTTCAGGCGCAACAAGTCACACTACAAATTTGCCTTAGTCATTTAAGATGCTAGGAAAATGTGGCACTTCATATACTTTCAACTGATATTTTATATTTTATTCTATATTCATACGTATAATTTTAATCTGATTTCTCTAGGTTTTTCTTTTGGCTCATAAAAAACTTTTTTTTTTTTTTAAAGCTAATCCATGTTTCTCAAACAGCTTCTTATCTTCGGTTGAAAATTAGTAAAAATTCCATGTAGGTAAGATAATTTTATGGTAAAAATTGCCAAGAATGTATTGGGGCTGGCAGGCCACAGCATTTTATACATTCTAGCCTCACCTTGGACAAATCTTTTAAATGATAATATTAATTATTATTATTTATTGAGCACTTTCTTTTGGAAAGCAATGTACTAGGTGCTTTGGATATATATTAATTTTAATCCTTACAATATTATGGCAAATTAAGTATTATGGTCTCTATTCATAAGTGAAACACTCTGGTTTAAAAAGTACAGAAACTTACCTCAGAACATATATCTAAGTCCAGAATTTGAACATGGCTCTGGTCCTAGAGCTGTCTCTTCTGAGTTGCCTCTCATGGCCTCAAGTCCTGCTTCTTCTGGATGAGGGTCTTGGGTAGAACGGTGTCAGTTTAGTGGTGACAGTCCATGTCTGGGTTGATTATCTCCAACCTACACTAGCTCTCCTGAAGCCTTGTCTCAGCATTGTCATAGCTCCTTGGCGTCTTGGCCTGCTTCTCATAGACCTTCTGAACCTCCTGTCTGAGACTAAACTCCTTGATTCCTTACCCAGTCTGCTTCTCCTCTGTGATCCACACAGTGTTTCCTGGGAGCACTCTCCACTCCACTCTGCAGTTCAGGCTACAGGCTTTCTAGCTGCCTCCACTCTCTCTTCTCTCACCTACTGTCAGCCAGCCTGGCAGTGCAGTGACATGTGGGCATTAGAATCCCCCTTTCTGGCTTTGAACTCTGGCTCCCCTGTTTATGAGCCATAAGGCACTGGACAAGTTATTTTACTCCTCTGTGCCTTGATTTTCTCATCTGTAAAATGGAGTCTGAAATACCACTTAAATTATCAGGTAGCCTAGTTGAGATTATTTTGGTATCGCTTGACTGAACTGTTAAAAATAGCCTTCAGGCTCCTTTTTCTGTAGCCAGGCTCTCCTTTCTATAACCCAGCCTCCTGGCTTCACCAGACTTATCATTGTGAAATAATAAACATGATACTGCTTAAAAATCTTTAAGATTTCCTATTGCCCTCAATTTAACTACTGAGTCAGGAAAGGCCACATAATCTGCCAAGTGGCCTTTTCAGGGTCATTTTCCATCATGTCCCCTTAAGCAATTTGTGCTCTGCCAGTGAAAAATTATACATGTGATATTCTTTTATGCCTTCAGACTTTTCTATGCCATGCTGTGCCTTCTCCCAGGAATGCATTTCCTTTCTATTACCATCTAGTGAAGTGCACTTGTCTTGCATGGCTTAGTTAAAAAATCACCTATTTTTTAGGTAGCATAAATTGAGTTGGCCACTCCCAGAGTGTATCCCTCTGTTTTAGAGCCTAACATATTAAATGGTAATCATATGTCCTGTAATTATTTGTCTACCACTAGGCTGTGGACTCCTGTGGGCAGAGAGTATGTCTTTTTCAATTTGATTTCTTTTGTTCTAGAGCCTCACATATAGTGAGAGCCCCTCAAATTTAGATTAATATACAAAATACCATTTTTACTCCTAAAAAATGACTTAAAGTAAATGCGAATTAACTCTTGTTAACTTAAGTCGATAAAGACAGTGAACTTGTAACAAAATTAGATTCAAAACTCAGGTGCAATTATACTGTTCTTACTGTCTCCAAGATAAAACAATGTGTTTTCCTGTATACGTGCCGCATGTTACATTTTTCTGACACCTTAAGAAAATCTGCTAATGGAAATTCTTTAGAACATCAGTGAGTTCTCTATATTTGATATACTGTTTCATTAGAAAAGGAGCCAGTTTTTTCCTTATCTGCCCTTTCTCTAACTAAGCATGATATTTCATAGGAGGCAGTACATTAGTGATTATGATCACAGGCTCTGGAGCCAGCTTAAATCCTGGAGCTGCTACTTACACAGTGCTCTTGGGAACACAGTGTAACTGTTGGGAACAATTTTCTCTGGGCTTATTTTCTCATCTGTAATACAGGCATCATAGTTACATGTACCACAGAGAATGGTTGTGAAGACCCAATGAGTTAAAGCATTTGAGCTCTTAAACAAGTGATTGACTTACAGTAGATGTTCAACGAATGTGCCTTATTATTTCGTTGGTGTTCACAAGAGAAGACCTGGAATCTTGGTACAAAGATGGGAGTACTTCACCATTCGGGAACAATAAAGAGAGATGGAAGAACCTTGAGAGATTGTAAGAGCTGGCCCACTCACCTGTGCAAGGACTAGTTATCCATTCAGATATCATTCTTATGCTTAAACAAAGCATTTCATTTCGTTATTTTACACATAGAGTTAACTCTAGAAAGAAACCCTATTTTTAACTTAACAGTTAGGATGTTGGCTCCAGAATCCTCCTGCCTGGACTCCATGATGTGCTGGTTGTGTGACCTTGGGAAGTGTTTTCATTTCTATAAATTTAAGTTTTCTCATCTGGCAAATGAGAAAAGAAAATTTTGACTCTCTATGTGTTGTAGAATAAAATAAAATTACTTGACATGCTTACCACAATGCCTGTCACAGTGAGTGCTTAGTATTGTTTTCTTGTTGAAAGTATTATTGAAACTTTTTACTCTGTGATGTGCTTTCTAAAGTTACTTTATTGTAAAATATATCATACCTATTGAAGAGTGTAAAAAGATATATGTAGATTAAAAAAATAAGTTGAACACCTGTATACTTATAATTTTGGATTAAAAAATAGAATATTTTCTGTTCCCAGAGTCCCCTGAAAGTTTTCCTAAGCAGATTCCAGGCCTTCCCCTCAGGAGGTTACTGTTCTCCCAAAATTTGGATCCTCATGTACTTTCTTTACTTCATCATTTTAGTCTTATAAATGTACCACATAACAATATGTTACGTGTGTGTATGTGTGTATACACATATACATATATGTCTATTTTCTGTCTTGCCTTTTACATTCAACTGATGAAACTAGATCGATGTATGTAGCCCTAGTTCATTCAGTTAGACTGATGTATAGCACTTTATTATATCAACACACCACAATTTATTTTGTTATATATCTTTTCCTAGTGATGAGCATGTAGGCTGTTAGTGATTGGTTGCTATTACAAACTCTGCTGCATAGAACATTCACATACATGTGCCCTAGTGTACATGTGAAAGACTGAATGATTCTTTAGGAGATGAAACCTAGGAGTAGCTGTGCTCAGTTGTAGGTTATATACATATTCAAATTCACTAGGCAATGGTAAGTGCATTTCTAAGTAGCAGCACATGAAGGAGTTTTTGACAGATTATTACATACACATTTTGAGTCCTCATAAAAATTAATCTGTGCTGTAGTCAGTCTCCAATTTTATAGTTTCACTATAAAATCCAAATGATCCTCTTCTCTTGGTCTTCATACCCTTGGTCCTCACACCCTTTTTTCACACAATGTGATCTTTCTCCACATTGCACGAAGGTTGGACTGTGTGACCAATAGAATATGGTAAAAGTGATGGTACGATTAAGTCACAAAAGTTCGTAGAATCTGTTTGAGGCATCTTTATTCATGTCTCCTTTGGATCTCTTACTCTGGGAGAAGCAGTTGCCATCTTATGAGCAGCTTTGTGGAGAAATCCACAAGGTGAGAAGCAGAAGCCAATGGCCAGTAAGGAACTGTGTCTTACCAACAACTTGGAAGGGAGTTTTCCAGCCCCTCAGGTTTTGAGATGACTGTAATTTAATATCTAGACTTTATAACCTCATGAGACACCCCAAATCAGAATTGCCCAGCTAAGCCGCACCTGGATATCCAATCTGCAGAAACTGTGTGAGATTTTAATGTTTGTGTCTTAAGCTAAGTTTTGGGGTAATTCGTAGGCTGTTACAAACAATGACATGTTCCCAACATAATGTTAAGTGAAAAGAATGGTATATACTATACAACTTATATAAAACCAACAGTACATTGATTTATAGGTGAAAATGAATATCTCATTATGCAGGCTTTTGTTTTTCTTCATTAAACATTTTCTGGACTTTGTAAGTCTTCTCTAATAAAAATGTTATTAATTTCATTATTACGAAAATGTATTTAATGCCTAAAGAAAATATTCTTAAATAAAAAAAAATTACTCTTGATTTACTTATAGCACTGCAAAGGAATAAGGACCACTAGTGTCTACCTTCAAATTGGAAGAAAGAAATTTTATCAAATAGGTAGATATCAAGCACAGAGCACCATTAAAGGTTCTGGTTGCTGTTTCAGGTTGGCTTCTTTATGAATCACCTTGGACATGACCATGATCTTTTATCTTCTAATACTTGCACAAGTATTCTTATACAAATGAATGTAATCTATTTGTTATTTTGTTGGCATCAGAGATTCTGGAGAGGGAATAAGAGGATGTATTTATGTAATCTCTAAAATTTCACATGAATATAGTTTATGTTCTTCAGTTTCTGCTCATGAAGTAGATGAGATCCCATGAAGGGGCAATGTGAAGGTGAAGATTGCCTAAGATCTTTCAAAATTGAGAAGGGTGTTTATCTAAGGCAGCCAATGGTGGCATAAGAAAGAGCTTAATTAGACTAAATGAGGTCTAAATGTCTAAAAAAATGGTGTTTAAAACAGAGTAAATATAAAAATTTATTTTTTATATTAGTAAAAAAATCTTAAAACTTAATATTTGAATAGACTAAAAATATATTTTATTTTTAAAATTTCTTTTATAAAAATATTTTTGCCCGTTAAATTAAACTTGGAAATGAGTTTGAAATAGGACATTTAATTTGAAAGAATTAGCCAAATTCTCATTGAACTCAAGGAGAACCACTTCCATATTTTGGTAAATTTCTTCTGATATTTACATTCTCTTTATGCATTTCCATTGCATCCTGTGCTTCTCCCTTTTATGCTTTATTGTTATTGCATCTTTTCTTCTAGATTGTTAAGCTTCGTGAGTACAGTAGTTATGTCTTTCTGAGTTACCACCTTTCCTCAGTCCTTGGAACATAGTAAGTACTTCATAAAAATGTGTTGAGTGACTAAATTGTTTGGATAATACAAGGAGAAAAAGAGATCAATGAGAAAGAATTGATATTTAGGAGGAAAACATCATGACTTCTAGGTTTATTTGAACCATCTAATATTGAATCATACTTTTTGTCAAAATGAAAAACTATTTTGTTTTATCACGTACAAAATACTGGTCACAAATATTTTAGGCAACAGGAGAAAAATGTTGCTAGTTATGGCAAGCACTGGAAATTTATAATTTGGTGACTTCATAGAGATCTAATCATTCCAACATCACATTTCCAAGCATTGTTTTATTAAACACTCCATTTATAGGGAAGCACATAGCCAGAATTTATTGTCTGTTTAGATGTTTCCAATATTCTCGTCACTGAGGTCCTTGGTTGCATGTGTAGAAGATTAAGAGATACAATAAACTAAAAAGAATAGACCAAGTAACACATATTAGATCTAGGCCAAACTAAATAAATATGTCTATCTCTAAGTGCTGGAGTTCAACAAGAACAAAAACAAATTCTTACACACAAAATAACTAAAATTTTTATACGAAAGATAATTCAGCAATAATTTGTTCTGAGTTTGTCTAAGTTAAGCAGTTGTTTAATCTATCTGCCAGTATTCATAATTATTTTATATCTTCCAGTTATATTTTGAAAATAATATGGGCTACAAGGAAGCACGACCAATAAATTAAAAGTAAAACTTCCAAAGGTGTGATTAAAGACAAGGCATGTATTTCCAACTAAGAACAAAAGGTTCTAAAATTTCATTTGAATCTTCTATTAATAAAATCAACAAGAACAAAACACAGCTAAATGCAAATTCTCCTAGTGTCAGGTTAAAAGCCAGATTCCCGGGGTTCAGTTTCTAGTTGTGTGATTGTGGGTGAATTGCTCGCTCTCCTTGTGCTTTAGTTTTCTCACCTTTAAAGTGGGGTTGCTGTGAGAACCCCATTAGTTGATAGATGTTGAGTTTGAGAACAATGACTGGCACATGATAAGTGTCATAAAAATATAAGTGTAATTATTATTAAGCAGTCAAATAAAACACCTGCCTGTGTTCATTGCAGAATTATTCATGGTGGCCAAGAAATGAAAACAACTGAAGTGCCTTTCGATAGAAGATCAGATAAATAAGATGTAGTATATACATACAAGGAAATATTACTAAGACATAAGAAAAGATGAAATACCGCCATTCGTGACAACATTGATGTATCTTCAGATAATCATTCTAAGTGAAATAAATCAGATGGAAAAAGCTGAAGACCATATGATTTCACTTATATGTGGGACATAAAACTGAAAGCAACAAATGAACAAGACAAACAAACAAACTAACAAAAACTTATAGACTTGGACAACAGCTTAGTGGTTACCAGAGGGAAAGGAGGAAGGAGGGAGGTAGAAAAGGATGATGGGTGTCAAATGTACGATGACAGAAGATTTGACTTTGAGTGGTGAACACACTATGCAGTATACAGATGATGCATTACAGAATTGTACACTTGAAACCAATATAATTTTATTAATTGTCATCCCAATAAATTTAATAAAAAACCAATCTGTTATATATAATCTCATTTTTGATAAGAAAATACCTTTGTCCATTTCTACAGATTTAGTTTTTCACACTCTTTTTATCTTAGATTCCTCCTTTTGAACAATAATGCCTTCCTTGCTTGTCTGTTGGCCAAATCTGATCTCTTTTGACTTACCACTTACAAGTTAAAATGCTACAATATTGTAAGAACAGAAAATGGCTGAAGGCTCATTCTTTTGGAAGTTAGTGTCTGTATTTCCTGACATTCTGAAATTAGCTCCATAGCATTGAGAAGGCCTGATGCACTTTAGAAATCTATAGGAAAATATGAGCAATCTCTTTAAATGCTTCTCTTAAAATAAACCTCTAAAAATTTTTCCTCCAGAGTATGGGGGACTGAGTACTTCATATTGCTATTATTTTAAAATAAAGAATAAAAGAAGAATTTTCTGAGTAAAGATCATTGTTGATAGGACAGTGCATAAAGGAATATAATACACACACACACACACACACATACACACACACACATACACACACTTTTTTCTTCCCTGGGCAATCTGATGTGAGAAACAAGTAGTTCAATTTGCTGCTATCTCCTCCACAGCACAGGCCCACAGTGAACAGAGGACTCCAGATACATCAAAAGCTGATATCTTGGTGTTCTACCCATGACTTCAGACTCGTGAATCAGCCACTGCAGTTGCCAAGCCTCAGCTGCCTTGCCTACATTATGCTGGCTGTACAATCATGCTCACATCAAAGCAGGTACCATCAAAGCAGGTGGCATTGTGAGATCCAACCCAACTCTGAGGCCCATGACTCAGTTTACTTGTTTTACTGTGAGAGGATTATAACCTCTCGTACCAATGGAAACATCTTTAACATCCAGCACTCCAACAAAGAAATCTCCTGCCACAGACTTTCTTCTGGATGAATTTGCCTTCATGTATGGGACTGGAAAGCCTCTTGAAAAAGAACATTTTTGTCCTCCCACCAAGACCATAGTAATCCTTCTAAATGCCATTTGGATCATGTTACTTTCCCCATAAAATCCTTCAATTGCTCTTCCTTGTGTATAGGGTAACATAAGAGTATTTGCATGGCATTTATAACCCTTCATGGTGGCCCCTGAGGTCCACTGCTTCATGGGTAACCTGGGCTCTGGCCCTAATAAACTTGACACTTCCCCTTGGTTGCAGTCTTCTCTCTTCTCCATGCCTTGTTTTTGAGTGAGTTATTTCCTCTGAAATCAAAGTGCTTCTTTGCTTTCTGTGCTTTGTAAATCCTTCTCTTCCTATACATTAAACTCAGGCATCTTGTCCTCTGGGAAGCCTGTCCTGAAACTCTCCTCATTGCTTCCCACTGCAGTACTAGCTCTGCTGTGTTGTATTTGCCTTTTCGTATTCTGAGGACAGGGACTGGAACTTTCATTTTGGAACTTTTTGCACCAAGCCTGGAGCCAGTTATGTGGTAACAGGGTCAATAAATATTTACTAAATAAGTAAATAAATAAAGCCTAAAATTGACAAGCTCTCCATATAATAATTAGGAACACATAAACCTAGAGATTATAATTAAGTAGGTTTATAGCTGATAGAAAACTATTTGCAAAGAATTTAGAGGGCACAAGTCTAAATTAGACAATAATGTGTGATGGTTACTAAGAATTAGAAAGGGTGTGAGTGAGATTTAGAGATTATTGAACCTAGAAGGACTTCTTTAATAGGAAACATACCCAAATGCTTCATCCCTGAAACTGAAAAGATGTAAAATTCTGCTTTTTGGACTAAGAAATTCATTAAACTAATAAAAGTTGTGGGAGGAAAACTTGTTTTGAAGTGACTCAAAATGAGCCAAGGGTGTAATGGAAATTGCTTGAAATTTTATTATTATTATTAGTTACTAATTATTGAACACCTACTATTAAATATTTTCATTAGATATTTTAAACTCATAACCTCACTTAATTCAATCCTTACAACATCTCCATGAAGTAGGTAATATTACCCCTCTTTTGTGAACCAGGAGACAAGCTCAGGGAGATTAAGCGTATCTGAGGTCACACAGTTTGGAAGAGATGGCACTAAACAGGCGACTCCGAAGGTGATCATCTTCATTATTCCTCACTATCACATTGTGGGAGAAAGATGAGTTCCATTCTGAGTGCCCATTTTAAGGTGGTCATAGATAAACTAGAGCACCTATTGAGCAGAGAGGCTGGTGATTTAGAGGTAACAATCACATCTGAGTCGTTTCAGATTTCTGAATAAACTGAGGAATACAGAAAGAAGTCAAGCAGATAGAAATCCAAATGTCAGCTTTTTCAGAGGAAACATGAGCTGTGGTTGGGCAGACGTGTGAATCCCATACCCCCACCCCAAGCATTGAATGTAGCTGCCGGAACCACAGGCTTTCTGCCTGGAGGGGTTGAGTCTGCCCAGTAAGCTCACCACAGAGAGAAAATCTCACTCTGAAGTCAAGATGTTCTGAAGTAGAGGGTCTTGTATAGACTTGGACACCCATATTCAGTGATGTCTCCTGAATCCTCCGTCAGGCAAGCCAATGTGACTCTAAATCTCTTCAGGGAAAGAAAAAGCCAGAGAATGAAGCCCTTGTTCTTAACACTGGCCAAAATGCTGATCCACATATCAATGGTACTAAGGGAGTAAAAGGGCTGGCGTGAAGGTTAATTTTATGTGTCACCTTGGCTAGGTTATGGTGCCCAGTTGTTTGGTCACGTGTAGTCTACACACTTTGTAAAGGTATTTTTTTTTAGATGTGATTAACATTTAAATCAGTAGAATCTGAGTAAAGCAGATTACCCTTTATAAGGCGGGTGGGCCTCCTCCAATTATTTGAAGACCTTAAGAACAAAGACTGAGGTTCATTGAAGAAGAAATTCTCCTCAAGACTGTAACATCAACTCTTACCTGAATTTCTAGACTGCCAGTCTGCCTTACAAATTTGCTTCAAATTTGCTAGTCCTTACAATTGTGTGTATCAACTAATCTTTCAGTCTCTCTCTGTTTCTCTCTCAATATAATCTTCTATTGGTTCTCTTTCTCTGGAGAACCCTACTACTTCAACTGAGAATGTTGAATCTGCAGCTGAGAAATTGGGTGGTGGCCATGAAGCTGTGTTCACACTTCTGATGGGTTCCCATAGGACAAGGTATTGAGCTTATTTAAGTGGGTACTATCTTGAAATGCTTTGAGCATCTAAAAGAGTTTAAATAGAGCCTGTTAGCCTGTGTCAGTGGTGTCATAGAAAAGATGCTCATGTTATGAGAAAGCTGAGTCAGATGGCTGTCTGCTAGGGGAACTTCAAAATATTTTGACGGCAGTGACAATATCTTATGCTTTTGTTAAATAATTATTATAATGTAATTTTTTTCTTCACATTTTAATATTTCTGAGGTTTTTTCAAGTCTATTAACTTATGGGTTTTCTCATAGTGTCTAGCACAGAGCTAGGCAATTATAAAATTGAGTTAAGGGTGTAATAATGGCAAATAAAGAACAAAATTTTAACTTCAAATTAACCTGTATTTCTCTATTTTCTTTGAAATGCTTTGTCCCTATGCATTGCTTTTTTAAAGTACTCATTTTGTGTGACCACAATATTTGCAATGTCCTATTATTACTTGACTATTTAATTATAAATTAAAATGCATAGCTCACAGGATTTTTGACCAGAACTAAGAGAGAAATTAAAATACAAATGAGAAAATAACCTAATTTGTAAGTAACATTTCTCCAAAGTCAATTATCTTATTTTCATAGGAAACACAATTGGAAAGGGAAATCTGTTAAATTCAACCAAAAGAATAAAACGGTTACTGGAAAATAAAAACGCACTACCTCTTTAAATGTTAATGAACACCAGCTTTATCATTTCTAAAGAGGAGGATTTTGTTTTAGTTTTTCTCTTCCAGTAAAAAAATCTTACTGCCTCCTGCCTGGCAAAGGGACACGGACTTGAACTTGAGATTTGAGACCACATAAAGAGCTGATCTGGAAATTTTGAGACAGTTCTCTCCCCTTTCCCTCAAGTACAATTATATGCTCTCCCTTTTTCTCCTTGAATTATTCTGTCAGCATTTTTGGTCTTGCCAGTGTTGATACAGCCACCATGTCATGCCCAGGCTGATTAACTTTGCATTCTACGAGGAATAGAGAAGCCTTTTTGGATCCCTGACACCAGTTCCCTGCTCAGATCATTTTTGCAGGGCAGAGAACAAGAACCTGAGCAGAAGCTAACACAGGAAGGAAGAGGCTGAGGATATGAACAAGACTCATTCTTAATACTTCGTGTTGAAGATGACTCTAGCAAAATCTAGCATATCACTGGGTGACAGATGTCATCTCTTTTGGAGGGGTGTTCAGATTGCAGTGCTTTGAAGAAGCTGGATCCTCATGTGGAGCCAAGATTCCCTCAGACACAGGTTACAGCAAAGGTTTGTCCAAGTGTGGTCCCTGGGCCTGAACTGCAGCATCAGCACCACTTTGGAAATGCAGATTCTTAGGCCTTGCTCAACTGGCCACATCTCTAAAAAGGGGGCCCAGTAATCTGTTTCACAAAGTTCATTCCAGTTTGAAAATTACTGGCTAATGACACTTCAGCTCCTCACAAACACAGATAAGCGAACATTTGAGATTTTCAAAAATAAGATGAAAATCATTTTTTTATGGAGTATTTTCTCAGTAAGGAATGCTCTGGTCACAGTGTGTGTGTGTGTGTGTGTGTGTGTGTGTGTGTGTGTGTGTGTGTTTGTGTGTGTGCGTGCATGCATGTGGTGTTTGGGGATAGAAGTGATAATCGGAAGGCCCAGTTCAGAGATCTCCGGGGTCTTGACTGCAGCAACCCTGGGAACAGAGGCAGAGGTGATTTCTAAGAATTGTCTTCATTAGTTTGTAGATGCGTGTTCCTGGAAATCTTCACTCGGATCCCCAGGTCTTTGTAGAGCAAGGATGGACCAGCCTAGGCCTTCACACAGTGTATCCTTAGAGTGTGCAGGTGGAGGGCAACATGGGCCACCTGTCCTCTCTTGTCTGGGGACTAGGTGACCTGTATACTCTGGCCCCATCTTGTCCGAAAAAACTGGGCTGGGTCTGGAGGCCTGAGCAGGGGTTTCAGATCCACCTTTATTAAGCTGTGTGACCTTGAGTAAGTCCCATCTGTGGGTGAGTTGGTCAGATGAGTTGCCATTTTGGGGAGGGGAGCCATGATGGTGCTGACATCATAGGCCCCCTTACTCTTGTTCGCTTTCTGTTGTGCACTGAGGACATCAGTAGAAGGCATCTTTCCACCAAGGTCCTATCCTCCCTTTCCAAAAAAAAAGTTTATAAAATCAGTGATTTTTAGATTCAATTCCAACTCTAAAAATTGACAGGCGGGCCTTGGCTCAGTGTCCTAACTTTGAAGCCTGGTGGTGATAGGTTTTATATAATGTTTCAAAGGGCTGGAAACCTTCTCTGAAGATTTCTTTCCTGGTGGTGGGCTTAGCAACTCTTTTTTTTTTAGTTCCTCTATTTTCTTTTGCAAAGAACAAATGCCCCCAAGTACAATTTGCACCGAGATTACTAGACTCTCAACTTAAACATTACCGAAAGCTATAATTTAGAAATTCTTTTATCTATCCCAAGCTAATAGTTTTGCATGTCTTTATATTGTTTTCATCTGTTTCCTCAAGCCCCCTCCCCTTCAGTTATTGTCTCCAGAATATGTGCAGTCTTGTTTAATTTTAGTGCTGAATTTAGGATATGGAAAAGATTATTCTTAATTATATTACTTATTTATTGAAATGTAATATTTTTATGTGGACCTTCTGTGCTACAGGAGCAGTGTGTTCTTTTGCGAGGACGTTGCAGAAGACTGCGGAGACCAAGATCCTGGATAAAATAGGATCTCAAACTAAAGCAATCCGGGAACGATCTAGCCTTCAGCATCTCCAGATCTTCTCACATATTTCCTTCAACATAAAACATTCGCCCTAACCTGATAGCCAGCCAGTTCAGTGCTGTTTTTCTCTCACTTCGTGGAACCCTTTGGGCCCTTTCTAAAAAAGTCACCACAGGGCCCAACAGACTTCCCTTCCAGGGAGATTGTGTAGATCTAATTGGGTTGAGTTGATTGGGCATTTTTCATCTTGTTGACCTGGTGATTACTAGCCTGTCTCTTAAACTGCACCAGGACAAACTATATCACAAATAACTTTTAAAAAAGATATAATGCCAATAAAAATCAGAAAATAAATCCTTGGTCAGGCAAAACAAAGAAGAGTTGGATGTTGTCACAGGATCTAGACACCACAGGCAGCTGTGTCCTGAGAGCAGGACCCGTTACATGGCTTGTGAGGCTCAGTGCCAAGTGGCAGTGTGAGGACCTGTGTCAAAAAATTCTTAAGGATTTTAAGATGGTGACAGCAGAGCATTAACTCAAGCATGGGGCTCTTCGGAGATTGGCATCCTGTCTAACTGCACAGTCCCACATTTGTGAGGGTGGCCCCAGAACAAAGAGAGACCCAGTTCAGAGGGTCCCATTTCCTTCTCTCTGTTTCTTCAGCCCAAGCCATTTAAGTTTGTCTCAGAGGTCTCCATTTAATTCTCCCAGCTCAAATAACTGTCTCCCTCCTTTCCACATTCGCTCCACATTTGAGACTATCTCTAAGCAACATGTAATTTGTGGTGCCAAGTAGATCAATTGCTAATGCGTTCTCAAAGGTCTGATGAAAGTCATCAGAGGGGGACTTGGAGAGACAGCCTCTCCAGTCCCCATCAAAGCTCCTCTGGTCCCCCTGAGGTAATCGGTTTACTGATCCTCAACTCCAACTATGGAATTGTGTCTCACTTTGAGTCTGAAAAGATCCTTTATAATTCTCTTAAATATTCCAGGCCTTTTTAGCTTTTTCAAATAATTGTTATCTGTGCTTGCCAAGATGCCTTAGATCTTTTCCTCCTTGTCTTTACTGTAAATACTTTCCTTACTCTTCAGCAGCAAGATTATAGCTATTCATGGTAGCAAATTCACTATAGCTATCTGGTTTTCTTTATCCTTATGTTCTCAAAGAACTCCAAGTCTCACTCCATTTGTGTTTATGTAATTGTTCTAATAAAATAATTTTTTTTAAATAAAGGAAGCCCAACACTTATTTGTAATCTTGTCTATAAAAGGTTATCTGCCGTTCCCACTCCCAGTGGTATTTTTGGTTACCGAGCATACAAAAAAGATGAATTTTGTGATGTTTTAAACTGGAACTCACAGTTGGCCTAGTGATAATTTTGCAAAAAATGGGAGCATTTGGAAATTGCTGTCTCTAAACCAAAATGCTACATTCCTTGCAAACTGGAGATCGTCAGAGGAGAGCGGTGAGAGGCACCTTCATAAAATGTTGCTGCCAGTGGCAATAATGTTCACAGACATTAGCAAATGGGTAGCTTAAAATAATTTAAAAATCAAGTTCTGCACTGCTCAATTACCTCACCTAAGAAAAAGTGACAGATTCATTGAATGTACAATAAAATGCCAGGACTGTGTGCCCACTTCTCTGCATTCTGTTCAGTGCCACCATGTGTCTAGGGGTACACTTTGAATTTCCATGTCTGTGAGTGGGGTCCATCTACCTCCGTCTACTGCCTTCATTCTTCTTGCTGACAGGCTGAGTGTGGTAGTATCTGCAGTCTCAGGCCACTCAGTCAGAAGACATGAGTCACCTTCTCTCATACTTTCTTTGCCATTAATTCCTATGTGAGGTTGGCCAGATGACGTTGATCTTTACATTTAAAAAATGGTAATTGTATCTGTCAAAATGAACTGTTGTTGTTGTTGTTGTTGTTGTTGTTTTGTTTTGTTTTTTTGTTTTTGCAGGAAGGTGAGTTACATGGATGGAGGAAATATCTGCAAGAGCATTTACAAATATCTGAAAGAAAGTCTTCTTTCTTCAAATGTGATTTTTTTTCTCCTCTACAACTCCTTATTGGATTTCTCACCTGTTCTTTGTTCTTTTGAAGTATTAGACAATAGGAGTCACAATTTGATTATTTTCTCGATGTATACGCAAATGTGGACTTAGATTTTGGATCCGTGGCTGCTTGAAAAAAAAAGTCCCCTCGAAGCCTCTGAGGGTGAGTTCTTTCTCAATCAACCCACCTCGTTTGTGTTGCAATTCTGGTGTAAGAATGTCTAGCTTGCACCTTGATTTATTTTCCTTGTTGAGTGTGGATTCTTCCTTGAAGTGTTCTAGGGGTCTTCCCTGTGTGCGAAGTGAAAAAGTAAACTGATTAAGTGAGGCTACTGGCATTTTCTGTAGATTGTTTTCTTATGCCTAACGACTATTAGGCAACTTCAGTTCTGATAACAACATTGTTATTCTTCTTCTTAATGAAATGCTATTGCAAAGAAATATCCCTTTCCCCCACGGCTGTACATCCGACTGCGAGCAGCCTCCTACCCTTCTTTTGGTTCCACGAACATCAATGCTCTTCAGAGCTCTGCACAGCAGATTTCCTTCTGCCAGACTTTCCTTCACTCTATCATGCCACCAAATACATTTTGCTAGCGTGGGGCAGTTTCAGTTTGTCTCGCCAGCAAATAAATCTTTATTTCAAAGCTTCATAGCTTTTCATCCTTCCCGTGTTACTCTAAACACATGTTCGCTGGGTTTCCGTAGGCTCATCAAATAATTTCTTACAGACTCTTTCCGCTTTATAAGAATGTTCCCTCCTGTCTTCCTTGACATCTCTTTCGTAAGTTCTTTTCTGACTTATCAAAATCCTTACTTCCTGGGAGAAAGGATTGTTTAGTGAAAAACACATGAGATTTTGAGTTCTTAGTGCCAGTATTTCCTACTTCTGCAAGTTATCTCTTAGCCTCAGGTCCCGAAATTGCAAATAGGAACAGTAAAGGACACTTTTCCCACAGAGGCATTAGGAAGGTTATGTGAGATAATACAAGTTAAAGTTGTTTGTTTAAATGTGTATTTATTATTACTTCTGTATATTGTTAGATTTCTCAATTCATGCAAATAATATGTAGCCTATTTGTAGTACAAATTTAATCATTGACTCTCAAAACATGTATTTACTTTCTTCTGACATTTACTGTTGGTACCAAGCCAGCTTTTGACTGTTTTTTTTTTTACCCAAGAAATTTAGAATTAGAAATAAAAGAAAAAATTATAAGGGAGAGACTTAAGTATAGTTCAAGTCCTAAAGTATGCTAATTAACACATCTGTTTGCCTTTGGAACATCTGGAAAAGTAAGTACTTACTAATTCTCTTAAAAATGATTTATTTAAACATTTGTTGAAGATTCAGGTGTGTGATTTTAATTGCACAATTAATTAATTATTGGTGAGGTCCTTTTGTTTCTTCCTAGTAATCAACATAATAAAACACTGTAGTATAAATTATGGCAGAAAAGAAAATTAATAAACGTAACTGCAGTTTTTATTTTTACTCTGAAAGTCTTTTAAACAATTTATTTTCGCTGTTAACTACATTTCCCTCCCTTCCCTTCCTTCCTTCTTTCCTTCCTTTTATTTATAAAAAAAATACAATAATGAGAATAATGCTATATGAAAGAACTTAATTTAAAAGTATGTGAGCTGTAAAAAAATGAAAACTAAGGGTAGCAAAGGCTAGTCTGAACTATGTCAGTAAATTAATCAGGTAAACAGAAAAAGTGTTGCTGATTGTGTGTGTGTGTGTGTGTGTTTGTTTATCAACAATCTGGCACATTCATGCCTAAAGAAGTGTTCATTCTTTTTTACATATTGTTGATAACAATATGATTCTCTTAGTCATTATTTTTTATCTTTTGAAATTAGCTATTTTCTTCTTGAATTTAACTAGACTTTGAGTAAGCTTATCAATTTTCAGTTAATAAAACGTGAGGCTGATGTTTTTATAATCTTGTTGGTGGTAAATGTCAATACCCAAAGGAAACTATTTGAAAATTGCATTTAACCATTTTCCAATGCACTGGTACTCATAATGTTCTCCATTAGTCTCTCCTTTGGGTGAATATTTCAAAGGTTTCTGGTAAATGCAAATATGCCTTTGGGAAGAGTATATTATGAAAACATACTTAGCCATTAATAATTTTACCTGAATGGGTATCTGGAAGTAAAAAATGGGGCACAGATCCAGTAAGTGTGGGACTATAGGAAGTTTAGGAGGTATGACATGGCCTTCTAGTTACAGCCAGTTCCTAGGGAACAACCTAGGGCCTGTGTCTCTCTGCGGGAGGAGGATTCAAATAAGGAAAGGCACTAGAGGCAAACTTCACCCATCAAAACGTGGCTTAAAATGATGGTAAACTGAATAAAAACATATATTCCAGTAGCGGCTAGGGGAGATATGTAGTTCTAACATTGAACTTTGGAATCACTCAGTTCTACCTCCCCTGCTGTTTAGCTGCATAACCTGAACAATTACTTAAAATTTCTGAAGCTGTTTTCTCATCTGCCAGATGTGTGTAGTAGTATCTATTCTGCTGGCTTGCAATAATGATTAAAGGGGATAATGTTATAAAGTACTTAGTACCTAGCCTGTACTCAATAAATATTGATAAACTATCTACATGAGTATTTATATTGAAAGCTAATTCTGTGTCTCTTAATATGCCTTCAGTTGCATGGAACAGAAAAATCTGCTTCAAACTTAACCATGAAGACTTAAATCATAAAGGGACTTAATGGCTCACATAAATAGAAAGCAAAATTAGGTAGGCCTTGAGGTTGGTTTGTTTCAGTGGTTTAATAATATTGCTAAGGCTCATGTAAACTTTCTTTTCTCATCCTTCTTTGCTGGTATTAACTTTACACCAAAGCTAGTATCTCTTTGTGGTTAGCACAAACAATAGTGGTTGGTAATTGCAGGCTTGATGAAATTTGGTTAGTTTCTCTGTGATTTTTTGGCTTTCCCTTCATGATCACAAGAAGACTGTTCCACACATCATCTCACACAACCATATCCAAAATAGGAAAGATAGAGTCAGACTTCTCACTTCATTGGCCACAATTTGGTCTCGTGATCACCTTCAAACCAGTTGCTGGTGCAAGATAGTGGAATGACTATGGATGGTATAGACCAATCGAAGTTTATCCTCTGGAAATGAGCCTGCCTTCCTGGAACATCTTGTATAGTCTGATTCTTTTTTCTTTTAATAATATTTTTTATTATTCAATTATAGTTGGCATACAATATTATATTAGTTTCAGGTGTACAACATAGTGATTAGACATCTATATAATTCATGAAGTGATCACCCTGATAAACCTAGGACCTCTCTGACATCATATTCTTGATGAATATTTTCCTCTACCCTCCACTCCTCACCCCAAAAGCCCATCCTACTACTTCAGAGACTAATGTTTTTGGCATTGAGGAGTAAATAATCTCCTTAGAATTTTTGTCAGCCAGGAGTCCTGATTGAGAAGAGAGATTGAGGAATTCAGGGTAGGTCTATTTTTGTAGTCTATTAGTCTTTTTCATAACTTAATGAGCATTTTAATTATGGATTTGGTTTTCTTCTATCCTAGCACAATTATAGAATTGGGATTAAAAAATGCTCACTCTATTTTCACGTGTCCAGAAAAGATAGAAGAGTCTAACTGCACTTCATTTAATTTATTTGTTCGACCAGTAGTTTTCGAGCACTGAATGTGTGCCAGGCACTGGACTGGCTGATCAGAACAATCTCCTGTCCCCTGGAGTGTACAGTAGAGCAGACTCAGTAAGTAAATATTTATTAACTAACCAGTGTGCATAGTAATCAGCATTTATTTTAAGTAAAGGATAAACATATAACTCCTGTGGCTGTAGTTGCAATAATACCCATGAATGCCATTTTCCAGTTCTCCATTGATAACATAAAAACAAAGTACCTGCCTGCCCAGAGTTTGTATATACTTGTATACTCATCCTGGACATATTTCACAAAATTCAACAATGTCTGGGAGGCCAGTAAGAGCCAGAAATGTGGACTTTCCAAGGGTGTCATCATGTCTTCTAACCTGGGTCTGTAAGTTTGATCCTTGGCCTCTCTAGGCATGAGCAGAAGGCTATAAAAGTTAAAGGGAGAGGCAGAGCAAGCAGAGACCCCTTAGAGACAAGAAAGACATCAGCATTATTGATGAGAACTCGGGAGGAGCAACCAACTTGGGATCTTCTTTCCTAAAAAGACCATGATTCATATGCAGCAACTTTTCCCTGTCACCAACCCTCTCCCCTACTCACCCTCTCCCACAAACTTTCTTACTCAAAACAAGACTTCACTATTAGAGAGCTTGAAGTCAAATAATTCAGGTCTGAAAAAAAAAAAAAAAGCACCTCTTGTTAGAACACAGACATCATTGACAATTAGCCAGGATTCCAAGGAGAAAAAATGGGAGGCCCAGGCAAGGTAAACGCATTTGTGTTTATATAGCGTGTGATGTGTTTTGAAGTTTTCCCCAAGGAGAAAAGCCCTCTCTCCTACTTCAAAAGCCATTTTCATGTTTTTGAAATTACTAGAAATTATGGGCTAAACCCCTTTCACACGTAATTTATTTCACCCAGTATCTCATGTTTTGTGATAACATGCAAATACCATATGTTACACTTTCTCTTTATGGATGGAGGAGGGAAGGAGGAGAACTGGCAGAATTATCACTAGGCACTGCGAAACCTTCTAGTGAAATCCACATTTACCATGGTGACGTTTACTAGTTATGGCAGAGCTGATCAAATGCAGATTTTCCTGCTGCTGAGACTAAATTGCAAGCTGCTCATAATGCCATCAGATACTGCTGGGTTTTTAGCCAATGAGAACTTTGGGACTGCTTCTCTTGCTCCCTGTTTTCTATTGCAGCAGAGCCCCTGTGCCACTGTTGGCCCACAATCTACCGTGTTTGAACTTGATTGACCTCAAACAGTGCTTTCCTGGAATAAATGTATCTCTATCACTTATGGATTCCAAATACTCAAACCAGAAATTTTAATGTATTCCCAGGGCTTTCATTTTTATTTTTCCTAACAGGTATTTATTTTTCTAAATGAAATGGTCAATATTTAGGGGAATACATTATTCATAAGACTGAGAGAGAGAGAAAAACTATATCTTGTATTCTGCTATGCTATTTTATCTGAGGCAAAATGTTTTATGCCAGGCCAAGTGAGTCAAAAATACAAAGCTATTATTCAACTCATAGCTGCTTCAATCATTTTTTTTTTTTTTTTTTTTTTACCAACAATGGTGAAAAGATGTGATTTTACAAGCAAACAGGAAGAAAAGCTTAAACACACCCTGGGAGCATGTTTAAGGAGTTGATTTATGTTTCATGCTGAGTCTTACACCTGCAGTTCAAGCAAAACCAACTTGGCTGCCCCAAAGAGTCTGGTTTATTAGGTATCAAGGAGTCGCAAGAAGCCATGTAATTAAAACTATAATTAACTGGAAAAGGGAAGTGCCACCTGAGTTTTGAGAGGCTGTCAATTTTATTTCCATTACAGCCCTCCTGGTGTTCCTCTTGGGTTTCTCTCCCCTTTTTCTTGATAAGAAAAAAAAATATATACATAAACACTACATATAAGTATAAATATACATATTTTAGGGTATTAAAATATTTATGAAGGGCTACTTCTTATGGAAACAGTCACAAGAATTATTACCTGTTTCAGGTTTTCTAGGTCAACTTCTCCATGGAAGGAACATTGTAGAAGTGTACTACACAACAGAGTAGCCACCAGCCACATGTAGCTATTGAGCACTTGAACTCTGGCTAATCTGCATTAAAATGTACTATAGATTTTGAAGAAGTATAGAAAAAGAATGTAAAATATATCACTGATACTTTTAATACTGAAGATATGTCATATATTATTTTGGATATATTAGATTATACAGAAATATATTATTAGTTAATTTCACCTGTTTCTTTTAATTTTCTTTAATTTTTTTGAGAGTGGCTACCAGAAAATTCAGAATTACCTACATGGCTCACATGATACTTGTATTGGGCAGAGCTGTTCTAGGGGTTGTGTACTGAGTTCTCCACTGAAAGAGTGCATTGGAAATAACCTTTTCTTTCTGCCATTCTTAGGGCTGTGAGGGCTGGCTGGCATGGAGAAATGGGAACACTTGGTGGCACTGTGCAAGGATGCTGAAACAAGTTTTTAAGGCACATATTTGCGATTGTTGGATTGTTCAACTCAATTCCTCAATAAAGCCCTCAAAGGGAGATGTAAGAGCAGCACAAATGAAACTTCAAGGGTCCTTTCTTCTCTAGCTGCCCAGCAGCCAACAGAGGTTCAAATGCATCATTAAGTATGTTACACAAAAACAAGGGATGCTAGGAACTTGAAGTGAAGGTACTGAAAGCGGGTTCAAAACCAATACATGTGCCTTAATTTGTGAATTAAAATGCTGATAAAACAATCTTTTTAAAGAGGTCAATTCATTTACATTAGATTCTGGAAACATCCGTTTCACATTATTACACTCTTTTTGAACCATATCCTTTGAGGGTAATAAAGAGGATTTGTAATAAAGACACAATTATAAATAGTTTTGAAAGTGGCTAGAGATGGAACCTTTTTTGCACTTACTATCAGAAAGAGGCAAATTAAAAATTAACCTTCTTTTCCTTTTGAAGGTTTTCTGGGGTGGAGGCAGGTAGCAGAGATGCATAATTTGGACTCGTTCAAAAAGAAATGCAACATCTTGTTTCCTTGTTGCCAATAAAATAGCGACAAACTGATTGTTGAAAATTGCCAAGGAAGTTAAGAGCCTGAAACCACCTTTCTTTGGGCAGAGGGGGAAAAAATCATGTCTCTTTCTAGCCTAAATCTTCCTCTAGTTCTGCTGCAGTTGCACATTTTAAAGTTGCATTTGTTACAAGGTAAGAGTCTCTGGAATCTTCCAGTTCAGTCGGTGCATAATTTTGGGAAGTGAGCCTGAGGTACCCAGCACAGATGACACATGGGGCTTAGGTCCTGATTCAGCTACAAGTCAGCGGGGCACCCCACGACCATCTGCGTTCTATAAATTACAGTAAAGCCGGCACATACGGCTGGTAAATCACCAGTGAACAGGCTTCACCTTGTGACACACGACATGAACCCTGTTGTATATTCCAATAAACTTCCATAAACCATATGATATAAACTCCGGATTATGTTTCTTTAGGGGTTGGAATACTTAGATTTTTCTTCGCTGGTCTATTTCCCTTCAACATGTGAAGTGAATACACACAGCGTGTTCTTTCTTTCCCATGCGTTAGGCATTTTGCTATTTTTCAAGTCCAGAATTTTACTCAGTGGCTGACATGTGCAATTTAGTGAACTTTAAAGGGGCAATCTTTTTTTTCGTTAGCCTTCTTTAGTAAACTTGTTTCTTTCAACATGACCGTGAATGTCAAAGTCTTGTGGTTACTCCCTGAGGAAAATACGGTTTATAAACAGCAAATTAATGGCAAAATTGTCAGTAACCTACTTCACTGAATATAAATAAACACGTATCATAAAAGGTCATATCGTTAATATTGCTTTGCTGTGTTTCTGGCAACTTACTTAGCTGCCTTCTACTTTTGCGCATTAGCGTGCAAAAGCATGTTGAGGAAGGAAAATTGAAGTGGAGATAGCATTCAACTCCATTTGTGGTTCCTTTATAACTGGTTCTGAACAACTGTGTTTGGTTGATATAAAGTAGTACACTATTCATGGAGTTTGTCCTATATCTTTAGGGAAATTCTTTCTGAAGGATCACTTCTTAAGGCTTGTGATAGCTGACTTGTTAGCCCACAGGTCAGAAAAAGTAGCCTAGAAACACTGAAACATAAGTGCTTCACAAGACACCAAGTTTGCTGCTATTAGGAAAGATAGTACAAATATTTTTCCTGTTTTCTTTTTTTTTAAGTAAAAACCATGACAACAAAATCTGAATTTTCATTTTTCATAATGAAAGCTCTCTGTCTTTTAAGAAAGTTCTTCCAGTTCAGTGTCTTTGATATAACATAAGTTATTCCCTTTGAGTCACTTTTTATACATGTACAGGTGTAAGCAAAAAGGATGGACCATTACTATTTTGTGTGGAATTTAAACTGGATATACAATAATTTAAAAGAATTCACTAACTTTTTAAGGAGGTAAAGAATGAAATAATTCAGTATTAATTTTATTGGTCTGATGTATCCTACTCAAATATAGCCAAAAGTTGTGTTAAATTTCCACATTCATTGTCTGAAAAATGCATTAACTATTATTTCCTAGAGCAACACTCAAGCCTACTTAAAGAATACACAGTTATTTGTATTTATGATCAATTCAACATTTATAGTGGGTTCATGTACTCGATAGAAATTACATATATCTCTTCAAAGTTATGGGATTCCCTTGAGATATAAAAATACTAAATGTCCATAAAGTTTAAATGTTCAAGTTCCACTGAGAAAAAGCTCTTCTAGCTAAATAAAGTTCCCTTAGTGAAAAAGAAGTAAAATTAAATTTTGCTAAAACACACAGCAGTACTACTGCGAATTCAAAAATATAACTTCCAGAAACTTCTAAAAATGCACTATCATTCTTTAATTAATGCAGTTTATCCTGTAATTTTAGGGATTTATTGATGCTGGCAGATATTTGCAAATAACTTAGAAATTTTCATGACATATTATACATCTCAAAGGATTTCATTCAGTTTTTCTTTTTTTCTTTTTCAACTGCAATCAATAATTTCTTTCAAAACTTTTAATATGCTGGGATAGAGTATAGTTAAAAGATTGTTGGGAAATCTCAAAAGGATTAAAAAAAACAAATATGAACAAAGATGAACTTTGTAGCATTACGTTATTTTCTTTCATTCATATAATTTTTGAACGAGTTCTGCCTGTTTTCCATTATACCTAAATAGTTCTCATTTTTATTCAACATCAAGAGATATTAATGTGGGTGCATCAAATCAGAGTTTAGGTTCTTTGAACCTATCTACCTATTTTTTCCCAAATATTTGGGGTTTGATAAAACCCAAAATGCATGCTAGAAGCACTTTTTCCATTAATTATTAAACCCATGTGCATTTTGAGGAAAATTTGATCCATATGGGTTCTGGTTCATTTATGCTTTACTCATCAAAATACTTTTTCTTAAAGTCCATGTCCAAGAAATCTGTTGAGCTCTGTTAAGTTTTTTGAGCTTTGCCAAGAATAAACAGAGTTGAACACCAAAAGATTCAAGTTGATTTGTAACCCAGTACCTATGGAGAATTAATGGGTTCTAAACTTGGATTAAACATGTTCTCATCCTTAATAGTTGGATGTACCTCCAGAGAAATGCTTGAGAGAGCAAAAGTCAGACGTATATCAACAAAAGCACCAGAAAATCCCAAGTGTATCACAATTCATTAAAAGATTACTTTGATTATATATTTTTGAATATATATGCAGAAATGTTCCAATATAATTTGAACTGTAAGGTTAAAAGGCATCCAAAATAGGTAATAAAAAATGTATTATTATCTGAAATGTGAAATCCTAGTATTTGGATAACAGGTCTTAAATATTGGGACTTGGTTAAAAATAAATAATTATGGGAAACATGCAATTGTCATTTGATAGAGAAAAATGGAACAATTTTTCTTATTTTTTTCTTTTCAAATGTCTAATTAAGAGATGAGTGGTTGTTTGTTTGTTTGTTTGTTTGTTTGTTTCTTTCTTTCTTCTTTCTTTTTTTCTTTCTTTCTTTCTTTCTTTCTTTCTTTCTTTCTTTTTTCTTTCTTTCTTTTTTCTTTCTGTTGTTGCGTTTTTGAGTCTTTTGCCTTTTGACTTTTTCTCCCTTTGAAACAACAGGCCAAGTCAAACAAAGCTATAAGTATACACAGACTGGATTTTAAGGGACTAGTTTTGGATTAGATTGGATTGTTAGTCTCAAGATTCCAGAAGAGGGTATAGTCAAAAGATGGTTAAATAAAAAATAATATATTATTTTGAGAGGTCAGAGAAAATAAAATCTTCTAAGCGCTGCCATAATTGGGGTTATGTTAAAAAAGAGTCTTTATTTTTTAGAGATTTCTACTGAAATATGTGTAGATGAAATGACATAATCACTCAGATTTATCTCAAAATTCAATTGAAGTTAAGTATAAAAGTGGAGGTACAGATGAAGCAGGATAATTGGATGTTGGACATGTTAGTGTTTGTTATACCATTCTGTTTCCCCTAGTTGATGCATTGGACATCTCCTATGCATACCACACGTGCTTTGGGGCTTCCCTAGCCATTGTGCTAGTAACCCCTGGAGCAAGTACCTGGCCTCAGCTGCACCACATATGTCTCCTGCCACATGGGAAATATGCAGACACCTCTTATGTCATTCTGTTGTACAAAAAATTTGAAAGCATGAGGAAGTTGTCCTTCCTTGGGACAATCTTTTACTAATGGGGGACAGAATTTGCTGGACAATTCTGAGGTGCATCTTACATGGTAACTCAGAAGGTTCCTAGAGGAACCTTCCATTGTAATCAATTTGATAACATAACCTTTGAATGGGTCTTTCCTCCTTCCTTGTTACACTCTTTGTAGTCTCTCTCTCTCCTGTTCCTTAGAAGTATTTTCTAAAAATATTGCCTGCACCAAGTTCTTATGATAATTTAAAAGCATACATAATATATAATAATACCTGATAATTTCTAAATAACATAAGCCCTTGTCTTAGCTAACAAGGCTATTTATGTTCGGAGTTTTTTATAATAAAAAGGTTTTTTTTAAAAAAAAGATTTTGTTCTCTCTCCCTGTAGATATAATAAAATCTAAATTTTACTTAAAAATACACAAATAAGCTCATCTTTAACAGTTGAAGTTTTATGTTGTTACTGATTTATTATTTAAAGCTTTTTATTGATTATTCAATCATAATTCTCTGTCACCAAGATATACCTCATAGAATGCGTTAGAAGAAGTGTTCCTGCCTCTTGCAATTTTTGGAAGAGTTTATAAAGAATTGGTTCAGTTCTTTCTTAGGCAGATCAGTTTTACGGAAGTCTAAACAACATGTTTATATGACACTTATTATTATTCCAGGCTTTTAGATATTTGTATATGCATCCTGTTTTTTCTGCCACATTTAAAAGTCATTCAACTATTAAACACATATTTATTGAACATCTATTATGGGTGGGGCACTTTGGAGGGGCTGCAGCTACAACAGTGAACATGATCCCTGCTTTGTTGGAGTTTATAGTCCAGTGATAATGAAGGACAAAAAAAATAAGTAAACAACAAATAAACAAACACTTCTTATTGTCAGGGATGATACCTTATACATCTCTGTAACACCATCTTCTTAATATCTAATATAATGTCTTAAATTTATTCAGCATACAATAAAAATGGAGTAATTCATTTTGGTGTAATTGCTGCTCTCTAACTTGGTTGGAAAGATTAGGTTATACACACAGAGTAATGTGAGAATTATACAAGACAAAAAAATAATTTTATAGCTCTCCTACTTCAGTAAGGGAAAGGGAAATATGAAGTTTGGAAACCTAGTGCTCAAGGCCTGATATATAAAGGCAGAAACAAAAAAACAGCCTAAGCAATGCATTTTATCAACAAAGCTGTGCATTGTACATATTTATATTTCTTACATAGGCATTTCTCAAACTGTCACATGTAGAAAAATTACCTGAGAATTTTTTTTTTTTACTGTAGATTTTGATTCCCCAGGTATGAGGGACCATAAAATCCTCTATTTCTAGTAAACTTCTGGGTGGTTCCTGTGCTCCTGATCTGTAGACCATACTTTGATTGCCAAGGCTCTACACCTCTTCCCCCTTGATCCAAAGGCAAAGAAACAAAACATGGCTGATGAATTAGATAGGACAAATTTCTTTCAGATTTTTAGAGGTAACTGAGTTGCTACGAACCGTTAATGAGAAAGCCTAGAAAAATCATCTGTCTGTAACAACCCACAGTATCCTATGAGAAAACCAGCAGAGAGGGAATAAGGGAACTCTTATCTTCCTGAATGATGTCATTTATGCTGAAACTTAATTATAAGCGAACATCCATCTTTCCTGTCAAACAATGCTGTGTACATAGGCCAAATCATTTTTAATGTAAATATAAATGGTTCTTGTGTGTAGCCGCTGGAGAGATGGTTAATGTGGGGTGGGAGGAGGAGGATGGAAAGCTAATTTCACTTTGCAAAGGGAAAATTGCTGCAGTGCCTTGAGATTCTGTACCTATTAGGAAAAGAAACAAAACAAAATGTAAACGTAAGTGATAGGAAATTGGTTTGCTAGTGTCCAAAATGCAGAGATTTTACCTTGAAATTTTTTATTTTATTTCTGTTTTCTAGTAATATATTCAACCTAGAAATATGAGCTTTTCCTATCAGCATAATAGCTTTTTTTTTTTCATTTTTATGGTTGAGTTTTCTGGCACATTTCTCTTCCTACAAACAGTTCTCTAGAGTTTTACATATAAAGAAGCTTTAAGTAAGAGACCAATTTGGTAAAAAACAAAAATTATTTATTGAAACCAGTATACTATGTTGTTAAACCAGAAAATATAGAAACAGTAAGCTCTTCTTTTCTGGTACATAAACTCATGTATTGACTGTTGCACAGCTGAAATTGTCCAATTTTAAATGCGTATAAAGTACCAGATAGCTCTGTGAGTCTTGATAGAAAAAAAAGACAAGCGAGGTCACATGCATTAGGCACCAGTCTAGCAGGGAGCTGATTCTAGGGAAGTAAGGGTGTGCATACTAACCAATGACTGCAATTGGGGTGAAAAAAAATGTGTAGTCCTCTATATATGTGTGCATATGATATAATTTTTATATGTATTAAGCAAAAAAATTTAGACAATTTTGGAACAGAGTTCCAAAGTCAACATTTATTAACACTTATTTTTGTGCCTGTTAATGTGGTTGGGACTGCATTAGGTAATATGAAAGCTGTAAAAGGTATAGAACATCATTCCTACATTCGGAAAACTGTGAGCCAGACCTGGTAAGTACTCTAAAAAAACACTAATGTTTTAAGTGGGGTGGGAAGGAAGTGAAAGAAAGAATTCATTTTTGTGTATGATGTCTAGGGGACTTCCTAGAGAATATGTGTTTAGGAGGTTTGAGATTAGAGTTGAATCACCCCTCAAACCAGGCAGGATAGGTTCTGCCTCAGGCCCTAGGCTTTAGAGGGCCCCACTACAATTGTTCTCCATTGCCACAAAAATCTCATGTCCCTTTTTCTGATCTGGGTACTGGAGTCTCTGGAATTGCCCACTCTGATTGTCCCAGGATTGGTTTCCAG
Source organism: Macroglossus sobrinus (assembly GCA_004027375.1). NCBI lineage: Eukaryota > Metazoa > Chordata > Mammalia > Chiroptera > Pteropodidae > Macroglossus > Macroglossus sobrinus. Next base: position 358,025 of record PVKZ01001316.1, on the reverse strand, counting down.
GGCTGTGTGGGTGTAGACACCTCACTGCCCTGGTGCACACTTAGGCCACCTCACCGTCCTTTATCTGCAGGACCAACACCCGTAAACCCATAAGGAGACCTTAGCCTAAGCACTCCCAAGACAATTTCTGAAGATGCTGTGAGGCCACATGGAGGGAACTGTGATCCCCTCCAACTGATTTTTAGATTTTTCTTAGAATAAATACTAAAGTAAGAGAAAGAACTGGAATAATGGCCCTTCCACCAAGTCTGGCCATTTCTTTCAAACCATTTCTTAACACCATTTCTTCTTCCCCTCTTTTAGTTTGGAGAGAATCATAGAGGGGAGAAGAGAAGAGGGAAAAGGAATGGGAGAAAGAAGAGTAAAGAGAAAAAGTTTCCTCTAAAATTGGTTGTATCTACCAAGGAGTTCAGAAGAACTGTTTGATGGAGCAGACAGTTCTCTCTCTCTCTTACTCTCTCTCTCTCTCTCCCCCTCTCTCTCATCTATCTATCTATCTATCTATCATCTATCTATCATCTGTCATCTATCATCTTTCTGACTCTTCATGCTTCCTCTAATCTCCAGAGCTGACCTAAAATTAAGATACTCTCTTTCTTAATACAGTGCCTGGAGCAGATGGCGGTTGTCCATACTTCATGCTGGGTACATGTTTTCTGACTCAATTTTGTGATTTGGAAAAAAAATCTTTAATGGCTTTCTGGATATGACTTTCTGAAAGAAAAAGATTCGGTGGCCCTATTGCTGGCATCTGCCGGTGAGCTAGGTGAGTAGGTGAGGAGGTGGTAGAGGCCAACTTCCTTTGTGCTCTGTTTGTTATGTTTTTATAATTATAAACTGTGTATCAGAAGCTACTATTTTGGTTTTTATTACCCCGTTTTTGTATACATTGGGTCTCTAGTTGAAAATGTCTTTTGTTTTCTCTTGTTATGAAGCCATAAAATCCAAAGTTAATATTCTCTACATAGGATGGGCTTTCTCCAGCATTGGCCTTATGATAGGAGACATATTTTGGATCAAATAATGCAGGTACCATTCAAGAATTTATTAGTCCAGATCTCTTAGACCTTAGAGTACATAATATTAATTCTAAAAGACGGAAGATAAAGCCTACATTTTGAACACATCCTTTTTAAGGGAAATTTCAATAGCAAATGAATTGCATCAGTTAGCAGCAAAAGTTGACCACCTTAAAGATGTTACTTAGTCTTGAGATGAATTTAAAAAGATGCACAGGATATGGCCACTGCTCACAAAAAAGTGGGAGATGCAGTAAAAGCTGTCATAGATAAACAGTCAAAAGTGAAAGTGTGTTTTTCTAGGAGAAATGAAATGTCTGTATGTTCTAAGGAGTTCTGGGAAATTTTGAAGGAAAATGTGTGATCTGGGCCTTCATTCAAATATAAGTTTTTCTTCACTGGTGTTACCCAAAATATAGTCCTTTGTGCTTTTAAGATGCAGCATTATTTTATGTACAAATTAGAAGCTACAAAACAGTCATGGGGAAGTAGAATACAGTGTAAGAAATATAGTCAATATTATTATAATGGCTGTGTGTAGTGCCAGATGGGTGCTAATTGGGGGGATCACAAGAAAAAAAAGTATGTGTGCTCTGGAAAAAATTTTGGCTGAACGAATGGAAAGAAAAGCATGCTATTATATTTTACAGAATTTAAAAATTATTATAAAATGTACCATTATTTTATGTACTCCTAAAAGAGAAAAAGCTTTTCTAATTAAATTATGTTATGCCATTGATTGGAAGATGTAGCCTAATACCACTGATATTAAAGTGTAAGAAACAAATATCTTAGACTTGATGACATTCTTTGTTTCTTCCCTTTTAAAAATGCACAACACATTCTCATGGTTCTGAGAAGTCCCACAGAAAAGAAATCTGTTTAATTTAGCCTTCCCTAAATTTGGCAATATGAAATTGTTTTACTGGTCAAATACCTTTATGAACTCATTCATAAAAAGATATGTGATAGATTTTAATTCATTGTCATTCTGATATTATAGAACCTCAGCTTGTTGCATCTTCGGCTCTGACAGCCTCCTCCAGTTGTGTCTCAAATTCTTTTGACGTGGTCCTACTAATCTTTGAGAGCTTTCTTGCTTTATTATATATCAGGAATTTCTGATCTCATCTTCTGTCTATATTTCTTGCCCCACTCCTGGAATCAGCCATTTTAAATACAGTTTAGTCTTCATGATTAAAAAAAAAAATTCTAATTCTTTCTTGAGTTCTGCTACCTCATTTCTGAGTTTTTATGTTAGCTTATGATTTTCTTTCATGTCTTCTTTCATTTATTTATTCTCTTTTGGCTCATTTTGGAATAAAAGCTAAGTTTTTGTATATGTCTTTCTGGCATGAGTTTATTTTATGCAGCAAGAATATTCTGCTCCTTATTCTCTTTTTTCCTATACCAACTTTGTTTAGAATACTTTTCTGTGGATCATTTTAATGTAAAATTTGTTTTCTTGAACTTTTAGAAGAATGATTGAGTCAAAAAGCTTTTCTAACTTCACAGACCTCCCTGTTATGTTGCTTTCATGTAGAGTTAAAAAAACATGGAGCCTTGTTTTCAGAGATTTCTTGACTCTGTTTCCTCCCGCATGTTTATCTGTACCTTCTTTTCTTCATCTCTGTCATCCCTTACAAGACCAAATTTAATTTCACTTCTAGTAGTTTCTCTTCAGTGGGGGGTTCTCTCTGGGAAGGAAGCCATGAAGAGTTAGTTTCAAGAGTTCGTAGTGGCCAGGCTGCTCCAGACTATTCAATGGACAAAACCCTTCCCAGTTTCAGCTACTGTTCTCATACTAGCTTTCTGAGTTTTTCAGTAAATATCTATTAGTTATTTTGGGTTTCTCCTCACCCCATTTCTTCCTCCTGCTTTTACCTGTGCAGGTGATAACATGCTCATTGAGGCTATTGGTGGTTTGTTTCTTCCCGCTTATATTTTGAGATTTGTGGGAATACTTTATTACCTAGTTTTGTTATAAATGTTGTCTGCGAGTTTTTGGTTTTGCTATCTAATTGGTCTGCCAGTTTTTATGTAAGAATTCTGGAAGATCTAACAATCATGTTGCTACTACCACTGTCATATTTCTAGAATCCCCTGGAATACATTTTTTTTTAAGAACATCACTACTAATCTTACTGAGTGGTAGTAATCTTTAGAACCCTGGTTTGATAAGTGCCATCCTAATCCATTAGGGGCAATCTACTCAATACTTAGGGATAGTCTCAATGCCTGAAAGACAAAAATGTTTTCTTATAGCTTGATTAAAATTTGTAATGTCAACCATACAGTAATTATGACCTCTTCAAATTGTAAATACCTTTTCCATTTACAGAACACTCGCACAACCATTATCTTAGTGAATTCTACTAACAACCCCATGAAGCAAGTAGAGCAAGCAATAATGCTCATTTTGGGGTTGAGGATTTGAGAACTCAGAAAACTCTAAGGTCACATATCTAGTTGGTGGTGCAGCTGAGACTTCTTCCTACCAGTTCAGTGTCATAGCCATGCTGCTATGTTATGAACCCAATTAAGCAGGCATGCTGAGGTGTTCTTCCTTGGATATGAACACATCTGTGTGAAACTGAATCTTTGATGTTTTCCCTGTCTCTCAGAGACAGGAAAAGGAAATTCTGCTCAAGGGAGATGTTCTGGGGGAAATTCTAGGCTAGCAGTCCCCAACCTTTCTGGCACCAGTGTCTGGTGCTCCTATGAGAATCTAGTGCCTAATGGTCTCAGGTGGAGCTGAAGTGGTGATGCTACTGCTGGGGAGAGGCTGCAAATGCAGTTGAAGCTTTGATCCCTAGCCTGACATTCACCTTGTGCTGTGTGGCCTAGTTCCTAACTAGCCATGGACCAGTAACAGGATTGGGGATCCCTATTACAGGCAAAGCTCACCATGTATATATTGTCTTAGTCTGTTCTGGCTGCCATAACAAAAATACCATAGACTTGAGTGTCTTAGGTAGCAAACATTTATATCTCACAGTTCTGAAGACTGAAAAAACCAAGATCAAGGTGTAGGCAGATTCAGTCTGGTAAAGACCTGCTTCCTGGTTTTTAGACAGCTGTCTTCTCACTGTGTTCTCGCATGGTGGAAGAGGAGTGAAAAAGCTCGCTTTTATAAAAGTACTAATCACTTCCCCAAAGCCCAACCTCTAAATGCCATCACATTACGGATTAGATTTCAACATAAATTTGGAGTGTGTGTTGGGGGGGATGACACCAATATTCAGACCATAGCAGATATATAATATAAGCCTTTGCCTCAAACCAAAGGCTTTGAAACACTGCATGGAACCTTGGTGTGTTGAGCTGTCCCGCATGAGTCTTATAAGTTCCTTAGGTATAGAATAAGGCTGACTTAATGACCTCACCAGGGTCTCTATTTTTCTGGAGCAGGTTTTGAGCAGAGGCTAAAGATGCCTTCCTGAATGTGGAATAAATTCCATGCTCTTTGTACCAAATTAGCTCTTTGTACAGAGAGAGACCTGAAGAATAACAGCCAAATGTGGGATTTTAAGGGGAGTGTGTCACAGGCACCCATGAGGTATAAACACCCTGTCTGGTCACATTGGGGGTCTGGATCCATATCTGATTTTCCATTTCAGAGCTGAAGTGGGAAAGAAGTGGTAAGTTGAGAAGAAGTGGATGGAGGGAAGCTTACTCTGATTTTTGCCTATTATCAAAAAGAATTTGGACTAATTGGAAAATAATTTAACAGCAGGTAGAAGTCATGTCCTCCTCTCTTTTAGAAGTCTGTGCTTCATTCCTCCACCCCTGGGATCTCCAGTGACCTTCCACCTTTGTACCTTCCTATTGCTCTGAGTTCCAAGCATTGTGGGTACTTTTTTTAACTCCAGAAACCTATTTGTCATTTGTCTTTTTTCACTTGTTCTTATACACATATTCATGTTTCTGTCAAAGAAATACAAGTTACTTCTTCTCATGACACTTCCAATCAAAGTATTAGTTACTTGAAGCAAAGGCTGATTGCTTCCTCTTTTTTTACTGCCCTCAAGACCTAGTATAGAACATTCCACACATTATTAGCTAATAAGTGATGTTGATTGATGGGATTTACAGATAAATATGCATCAATTTCTAAACAGAAAGTGAAAAACTTTTCTTTCCTCAACAGTAATCATGGTTCTGAAAGAAAAAAATTATCTGAAGGGAGAAACAAGGTACAGTTTTGACATAAAAAGGTAGAAAAGGTAGAGTGGACATTAAAGAACATGAGAAGCCAGATAGACTGATGGCCACATCTAAGATTAGCAGTAGGCTGTCTGTCTTTCTGAGAGCCTGGCTCAGCAAACTTTAGCCCTGGAGCCATATGGCTTATGTGTTTACATATTGTTTATGACTTCTTTCATGTTACAGTGGCAGAACCAAATAGTTGCAATAGAAACCTCATAGCCTTCACAGCCAAATAAATTAATCATTTGTCACTTAAAAAAAAAAAAAAGTTTGCTGATCCCTTCTCTAAAGCAGGGACACTTGCCTAGTACTAATTCTGGAGGGAGTTTTCACTTCCTTTCTCTGCCTACTTTCAATGACAAGAAGAGGTTATAATGATACTTCATGGGCCTTAGTGCTCTTCCTTCTCTCCTGGAAAATCAAGTATTATGTCAAAGGAAAAAGGAGGAAAGAAAGAAAGTTTATAGCAGAACATTCCCATCCCTTGAGAACCCACTTAGACTATTGGCACTGTTTTTTTGGAAAGTGGAATGTGAAGGTGATGCTAGAATAATATACTAAATATTTCTTCCTTTTCCCTGGAAGCAGCTTTTTAGGTACATCACTGCTCATATCCATTGTACATATATCTCAGTAAAGGTTATATTGCTTTAAAATAAAATTCTAGTTGAGATAATAGTATTGGATCAAGATTTAGTTTATATTGAAACCATGTGATTGGAACATCATAGTATGAGGAAGCAAGGAAAGGCCAAATGTACTTACATTAGATGTAATTTAGTAAAAATGGAAAGTTCAGGTGTTTCTGGCATATAGAGAACATTTATAGCATTTTGGCTTTTCACATTCAACTTTTAAAGTTCCCAGTTACAACATTTTCTTTTCTGGGCCCCTTAAAAATAATGAATAATTTTGCTCTGTACTCATAGCTTGAAATATTTTTGTATATGCTAATTCAGAAGATAAAATTTCTTTTGGAAATGCTCACTTTAGTCTGCATATTAGAAATGGAAAGTCTGCTGGCTAGAATTTTAAAATTACCAGTAGCAGTGGGTTCATATCATTAAATTGTTTTGAAAACTTTATTCAGGATTCTGGAAGTAGTAACCACCCATTCAGAATATCATCCTCAGAGTGGATTATGATTTAATGAGTCTCTCCATCTGCTTCATACTTTTTAAAAAAAATTAGCATTAAACATGTGCTTTAGTAAGCATTAAAAGTTAGCCTTTTTGAATAGCCATGCCCATCCTCTGTCTCAGGAATATTACATTTCTGGGAACCATTAAAGAGATCTATTTTAGTATCTATTGCTCACCAATATTTGGCTTTATTTACTTCCAGTCAGTGTGTAGGGTATTTTCTTGCTTCATTTATGCTATAAATGGCCTTTCCTCTGACCCCTGAAATGAAAGAGGAAGCTTTGTGTGTCACCTCTGTTTGTGAGCTTTCAGAACTTGATAAGAATCACCCCTATCACCTCCTTTTCTCTTCGACCTTAGCAATCAGCAACATTTCATAAAGCTTGGGTGCTGCACACATGGATTGTAGAGTGGGGTAGTGTGGAGGTGAACACAGTCAGCCTGTGCAGGATATGTAGTAAGAGCAAGAAAGACACTTTTCTGTTTTAACTCACTGGGATATGTAGTTTCTTTTGTTACTGCAGCATAACCTGGCCCTTCCTGATTGATTCTGTATATCTGAGATGGCTTTAAAAAATGATTTGTGTTCTCCATGGTGAGAGTTGGTTCTATGGAAAAACAATCAATTATTTTCCAAAGAGACTTATATGAATGTCTGGCATGAGATTTTAGTCATTGATTTTATATCAGTGTGCCTCTGGGATGAAATACATTCTTCATTCTATCTGTTCACTTTTGCTGTTGTTCTTGTTCCTTATTTATGTTATTCCCAAGGAAGAAGACATTTGAAGAAATGCTTTGTAAATTCAATATGTGCAAGGCAGTCCAACTCTCAATTAGCATCCCTTGGAGAAAGCAACCCTAAGAAAGAATCAAATGGTATTAAACCTGGGAAAAATGCAGCTGGAGAGTAACAAGCTATTAGCAAATTGAGTTGCCTTATGAATAACATGACATAATGTAGCATAACATAACATAAAACAACAATATAAATATGAATTGGTGCTCCAGTCCAATTGAGACAAAGGTTTAGCCAGAAAAACACACTTTTTTTTTTTGTCTATGCCAGACCACTTAATCTATTTCTGCACTCATTTTTAGTACCAGGCATTATAATTGTAACAATTTACCACTTTTTAAAACTCGAAGTGACTAAGGTTCTTTCCACATTCTAGCGAATCATGTACTTGAACAGTTTTAGTTGTAATGATCTTAGTTAGAGATATCTTTCTTTTCTTTTCATTTAGTGGGCAAGAATCTCTTTCAAAAGTCTTCTGTTAGGCCTAGGCACACCCAGACTTTTGAGAAAGCAGCTGCCAGAGGGAAGAAGTTACTTAAAGTGGTCAGAGTAGGTTTATGTCTTCATAGAACAAAGCAATGTTCTTTGCCTATTGTTCCATCTATAGCCACATGCACATATTAACAGCAATAATAAAATATTGCTCCATTATCCCCCAAAGCTTTGGTCTCTGATAAGATAAAAGCTTTTTTCCCAGAGGGGATGGTTAGTGTATAGGGGTGGGAGATTGGAAAGGAAGGAATACATTAACCTCATGGTTCTGATAGAAATGGCTTGTTCTGTTATGAAGAAAATGCACACGTTAAACATGTGTGACTAGCGAAATTATAAGGGATCAGTTACCTTCTCACTCTACTTATCTCAGTTTATAGGACTAGTAAGTGGTTAGAAAGCTACAGGCTTCTCAATGAGAAGTAGTCCATGAAAGACATACAATGAGTTACATTATAAAAAGAGTTGAAGCAAGAGAGTCCACTGAGTTATTGAGTTCAAACTCAGAATATATCTCAGATCGCTCAGTGTTCCTTGTGAAATCTGTGTGCTAGTCTCTTCTTGTCATGTCCTTGAATGAAGCTATTACTTCTGGCTTATTTTTCTTTATTACCTTCTTCACTGATGAATATATGCAACATACACATCAGCAATGAAGCAGAATATCAAAATGAACAGTTGTGAGCTCACCACCTAATTTTAGAACCACAAACATTATTGTAATTACTTATACACCCCTCTCACATCACATGCCTCTGCCTTCTCTCAGCTTGAGGATGAACTTTGTCTTAAACATTGTTTTACAAAAATTCATTTTAACACATGCACATGCACACATATAGATATTCATATAGAGTGTACTTTGGTTGTGATTTTTTTTGAGCTTTATAAAAGTGATATACTTCACATAATTTTCTGGGACTTGTTAATTTTACTCAATATTCTAAGAGGCACCCATGTCATTTGTGAAATTCCAGCCCATTTATTTTTCCTGACTTCTAATTTTCTATTATGTGACTATACTATAATATGTTCATCCATTTTCTTGTTGATAGGCATTTGAGTTGTTTCCCAAGTTTGTGTTTGTGTGTGAGTGTGTGTATGTGTGTGTGTGTGTGTGTGTGTGTGTGTGTGTGTGTGTGTGTGTGTGTACACAACTGCTATGAATGTTTTTATTTATGTCTTCTGGGTCGTATGGGCAAACGTTCTTCTGAGTATTACCCTGGGCTGTAGTTTAGATAAATATTCAATTTTACAATATACTACCACATTTTTTCCCAAGTAGTTATATGAGTTTGCTTTACTATCACCAGTATATATGGATAAAATTTCCCATAAATCCATATCCTTCAATCTTTTCTATTATAAGATGTCTTAATTTATGCCAATCTTGTGTATAAGCAGTTTCACTAATTTGCCTCTCTATGATTGTAATGAATTTGAACATTATTGAAAATATTTTTAACAATTTGTGTCAAGCCTAGCTGCTTCCTCCCCCAACTCCCTTCTTCTAACTAGCAAGGTAACTATATATTCAGTTCTCATTAGGAGGGAAGGAGAAGTAAGATGGTTAAAGTCTTTTGTAATTAAATCCCCAGTTGGTAGATGATGGATGACCAAAAAGTAAGACGAGCGCAGTAGTTTCTCCCTGTGAAAGCAGAACTATGTGTTAGAGTGCCCTTGGGAATTCCTTAAATTCTATACTTTTATAATAATGTGTACCTACTAAGGAACAATAAACTATAAATAATGATACATGATAATTAGGGACTTTTTATATTCTCAGATAAATCACTCAATATTTTGTGTTTGCAAGCAACAGAAACCCACTTTGGCTAATTTAAGTCCAAAAAAATTATTCATAGTCATTCTAATCACAATAGCAAAAAACTGGAATAACTGACATGTCCATCAACAGGAGAAAGAATGAGTCAATTGTTGGCTGTCAAGGCTTCTTGTGTAACGGCTCCACTGAAACTGCACATGATCCCAAAAGAAAGGGGGCATGGATGCTGGGAGGAAAGCCACAGATTCCAAACACCTTCACTTGCTGGACTCTTTCTTAGGCAGAAAGACTGTAATGGAAAAAAGTGTGTCTTTAACATCATCCATCATGAGAAAATATGGCTAGATTATTTTTCTAATTATACAACATTTCTTTTGGCCAAAGTTTCCTAGGCTAAGCTAACGGCCGATAAGATATGTTAATTTATGCTAAGATGTGAAGATGGTAATGACTTGACTCGGGGGAATGGGTGTGTCCTAACTCCAGTGCCAGCTGGAATCTAGTGGTATTGGTGACTTGGGTGTTTGTGAGCACATTCACATCCCCACCCCAGTAATTGTGAACCACTGGAAGAGGAATGACATCTTTACTCCCTAAGGGGACAGCAGGCTGCTAGGATATCTTCGGGCCCTGTCACTGTCAGGGGCCATCTCTAAATCTTCTTGCTCTTTCAAAGTTTGAGACTGGTACTAATTTTAAGTAGACATTAGATCCTAAATTTAAGCAAGTCAGATGCAGAGTGCCTTAGTTCTGGCAAGGCTCTAAGAAGCCTGGGAGGTAGGAGAGGCTAAGGTTGTGTGATCTCTTTACTTATACATATAGTAGTGAAGTGAAAGGCAGCACTGCTTTGAAATCCAGAGGAGGTGATATGCAGTTAGAGTTGTTTTTCTCTTACTTTTATGTTCAGAAGGAGACTTATCTAAGCATACGACAAAAAATTAAGATCTATAAGCCATAACAATTTTAAATATATAATCAGTATCAATAATAATGATAATAGCTACCATTTATTGATTTTCCTCTCTGCGTCTTACAAAGTACCCTATGTGTCTTATTTCTGACCATACAACAACCCTTTCAGTAGGTTTCTTATTTGTGTTTTACAGGTAAAAAAGCTGAAGTTCAAATTAGTTAAGTAACTTATGTAAGGTAACAAGTGATATTGCTGACATTACATCACATTTGGTATTATAATTAGAGTTGTGAACAAAATGAATTTTAGTGCATATTTGACTTTCTCCTGTGAAGAGAGATCCAATATTGATAATACACAACATTTGATAAAAATGTCTTATATTTCTGTGCAGGATATATATCAATATATCCTGATAGTAATTGCTTATGAAATAATTAAGGTTGGGACAGTTTATTTTGAATTGGTGAAGAAAAATTATGAAACACTGGTTGCTTTCTCTCCATGATAAATATCTTTTGACATTTAGCTTCCCTCTTGTGAAATGGCTTTAGCAAACTCACTCTTTCCTCCTTTTTAAGTGGTGTGGAGAAGTAGGGGGATGCTCAGATGAGGCTACCTTTTAGCTGGACAGGACAAAAAGTGGGGCTGGAAGATGTCAACTTGTTTGGTGGAAGAGAGTTGTATGTTTGGATCTGTTGTGGTCTCTAGTCTTGGGGCAGTATGAAATTTGACCCATTTGGATAGTAAAATCATAATACTGTATTATAACTGTTTTTCACTTAAGCAAAAGATCTTGATTTAATAAACTTTTAATCCTCTTATATAAAAAAGAATCTGATAGTGCTCAACAGAACCATGATCTTCTTTCCCTTTAATTTATTATTTCTTGGCCAACTACACTCCCATCCTAGTCAACAGGCTTAGGTATGCTGCTGCTGTGGGTCAGCCACCGCAGACTGGAGCTCAGACTTTTGTGCAGCCATTGTCTTTCAGCATTCTCGCTAATCAGCAGTCTTGCACAGCTTGAGCTCAGAAGTTGTCTTCTTTCCTGGCTGCTGGCTGCCTTCAGAAAGGAACAAAGATTCTCAGTAAGTAAATATAACTAACTCCCCAAGCCTTACCCTCGTCCCACCTCAGCAATAATTAGTCAGAACATCTGTTCGCCCTGCACTCAGAACATGATAGACCTCAAGCTGGGATTTTTGGATAGGATCTTTTCAACGTCAATTATTTACTAGACTAAAAACTCCTAAAAAGAAAGAACTGTGATTCTAATATTGAGCATAAGGACTGGTACCTATTAGGGCCGAAGAAATATTTGTTCAATTGTATTGAATATTTATATCTGAGACATTAACTCAGAAAGCAAACCAGAAAGCCATATTTTGTTGTAGAAATTTCCGTTATGACTTATCGTTCATTGAAAAGGGACCACGTTAATCATCTTATTCTTATCGCATCATTCTTCTTACATATATATATTTTTTTAACTCAGTGAGGCAGTAGGAAGAATTAAGCTCTTGAACCAGACTTAGAATGGACTCCAACATTGCTGCTTCCAAGTTTGGTAAATTAGTTAAACATTCTAAGCCTCAATGTTTTGATTCCTAAAATGAGGACAAATAATCACAACTAACTTAGTGTAGTATTTTGAGATAATATTAATGAAGAATAGGTAGTAATTGCTCAGTGAATAACAGTTGTAATTGTTATTATTTTACAATCAACAGCAAAAATAGATGCTTATGCCACAGTGAACCTGTAGCCAACTTTTCCATTTAGCTTCAAAGATATAAAATTTTTATACTATGTAAAATAGTTATTCAGAAGAATAATTATTTGCTTTACTTACATGCACTTACAATAGACAGTCAATGATGGTTGCAATAGCATGATTATTTTGTAGGTTAAAAATGATTCTTTTGCCATAGCAATTCTCTTTAAAATATATTTTAATTGGCCATAGAAAGTGAATTTCGACACCAGTTTTTCCCTGTGGGTTCTTGTTTATTCAATACCATGTTTTGCAGAATATATTAGTCAGCTATTGCTGCATTTATAAACCAACGATTTGAAATACATCGTGGCTTAAAATAAAGTAATTCATTCTCACCCACACAAATGTGGGTTATGTGAAAGCTGGCTAATATATGCTGGCTTTGGCTGAATGATTCTGATTTAAGCTTCAGGTCTGTCTAGGCCTAGTTCCTCATTTCAGGCAGGGGTCAGGTCTGCTCCATATATTTTTATTCATTCTGGGCCCAAGCTCTTCTCATGTTAATCATAGAGGCAAAAGAGGGCAAGTTCACCTGTAGAAGCAAAATTTAAGCCTTTATATTATATTTGCTAATATCCCATTAGCATAGCAAGTCACATGATTGAAACTAAAGTCAGGAAAATTTATTTCTCCTATGGAAATAGGTGGTCAAGAGTAAATATTTTTAAACAATAATCAATTTACCACTAAGTTTAATAATATGAGAAATTTTAAATTAAGGCCAGTTAGATGTGTGAATAATTTCTTCCCAGGGACTCACATAGCAATAGTGACTGATAAAGAGACTCATTTTTCTAAGGTTACCATCTTTAACCAACCTTGTACCACTAAGTGCTCAGAATTTAGATGTTCAGCTCAGTGGTTCTAAGAGGAAGGTATGCAACAGAGCCTTAAAAATATAGTACTTAAGAAAATAGACTGAAGTGAGTCCTGGGGGATATTGCTAAAGAGATTACTGTTACTTCTAGCAATACAATATATGCTTCCTGCAAGAATACTATTTTAGGCTTTTTTTTTTTCTTTTGAGAAAGAAAAATAAGTTGTGCATATGCTGGGTTTGATGATTTGGCTTCTGATCAGGCTTTGTATCTTTGTATCTTCTGAACATTGACTGTGTTTTGGCTTAGGAGAAACTTTTATTTGGGGGGTATTTCAGTCTCAGGATTATAGGAAAAAAGAAAACATAAGCACATTCTACATACTAGATTTCCAAGTATGTTGAGGGAAGGGGGCTGGAGTTATGTTATTACACACTTGCTTGCTTTCAATGAAGTCTTACAAAAAGTCTTGTCTTGATGCCACTGTTGGTCGTAGCATGGATAGCTTTATTCAACAAAATATGGTGACTGAAAATAGGTCATTTTGACATTTACCACCTGCACAAAAAGTATGTTATTGGAAAAGGAATTTGCATTTTTTAGTGAAATTGTATTAAACTGAACATTTCTGGAGGCAATTTTCCCCTTCATCCTCCCCATTTCTATCCTCAAGCTGACGGCCCCTCACCTTTCATACTTCAGAAAAAACAAACACCTTAATCGCAAGCAGGATTCCCAACCTTAGGTACACTTTGGAATCATCTGGGGGAACTTTATAGATACTCATGTGTGGATCCCACGGGGAAGAGACTGCTCTAACTGTCTGGGATATGGCCTGGCATCGGCTTACTTAACTCCCCTGGTAAATTAATTGTGCACTTAGGATTTTAAATCTCTGACCTAAAGCTTGGCCAACTTCTTTGTTATCAGAAAAGCTTACTGTCTATATACCTGCATTTGCTATGCAAAATAGGAGGGTGGGTATTAGCTAACTGACTTGTCAGGGTACCTGGAGCTTGGCATGTTATCTCACTGAATTTCATCTTCACAAAAATCTCATAAGGTGGCTCTTATTGCTTTCACTCTGTAGATTCTAAAGCAAACTCAGAGAAGGACAGAGCTTGCCTGCAAACACAGTTTTTAATTACGAAGTTAGCATTCTCATACCAAGTGTCAGCTTCAAAGCCCTGGAACTTCTTACTCTAAAATAAATCTGAGAAAACCCTGTTTTTATCCTCCTTTACTTTGCCTTCTAAGATGGAGAACACGTTTTTGTGGCATGTGGTGGGAGCACATAAGTAGATGAGTGAATAATAAGCTAAGATACAAAAGGCAACACTAGTTTGATTTAGATGCAAATTGATACCAAGTATGATCAATAGGGGACATGGAAAAATAAGAGGCAGTTAGATTGGAGGTGGGTAGCTTTAACCTGTATATTTATACATATAACAGTTAAAGAAGATTTGCAAGATGTTTCTTTGGTTGATTACAGAACGGTAGATAAAAGAAAAAGATAATTAATTTCTAAAAATGATTAGAAATTAAGAAAGAGGTGTTTGAAATGGAATTCTGGAGATTGTGGGAAGAGAGGATCGGTGAGATGATCCCTGATGAACTATGGATTTGGAGTCAGCTTGCAGTTAGGTGTGAGGGGAAGAAATCATAGAAGGTGCTTGAGATTAAAAGAAAAGTGAGTGTTGGGTTGGAGAAGCCAAGGAGCATGAAAGTGAGCAGGACTCTCAGACTGAACAAAAATGTGGATCACTCCCCTCCAAGCGCATGCACACACACACACTAAGTGTAAGAGCACTGCATTTTGATTGCTATTTGTCTAAGTGGTAGAAACACTAAACACTGTTTTCAGAGGAGTCCTATCTGTGGGCCCTTAGATGACATTCTGATGTGTGCGATGTGGAGAAGTGTCCTCTCAAGATGCAACCTGTTCTCCTCCTGGGAGCATTCCCTCAATGGATGTTTAAAAAAAAAAGTCTCAGTATTCTGAGTGATGACTGTGAGGGAGCCAGGTCTGTTTCCAGAGCTCCATGTTTTCAATCCTTCTATGTTTTAAAATCTTAAAGAAAATCACAAATTTCAGGAGAAAAAAGAAAGCAATTGAGATGTATGTGAGGCAAAAAAAAAAAAAAAAAAAAAAAAAAAGAGAGAGATTCTAAATAGAGCTCACATACAAGGAGTAATAATTATAATATAGGCTTTTCAATAATCTCTGACATTTTATTAGGTACTGACAACATGAAAATTTAAGACGATGGGTTTTATTCTGATGTTTTAGTTTAAATGTAGTGCTAAAAGTACTTCTAGGTGCTGAGCTTGACTGCTCTTGTACCTGGCCTCTTGTTAATGTTTCTAAATTGAATCTGGAGTGACATAGTAATATCAAGAGACACTAAAGTTCTTCTGGTCTCACAAAGCTAAAGACCGATTTCTACTTTGGTATAGTAAATTCGTGAATTAGAGAGCTGCATTTCTATTTTCAATCTGCTAGTAATAAAACCTTATAATTTCATACTAGAATGTGCTTTTTATTGATTGTAAGGTATTTTTGGTACATTATCCCTTGGTAAATTTTATTATTACAAAATCTTTCTGAAATGGTCTTTTATTTTATCCCCATTTATAGGTAGAGAAACCGAGGAGGTTCAGAGCATGGTCGTATAAACTGGCTCCCATGAAGGGAGCCGCAGTGTAGTCTTTGTGCAATGCCTCCTGCTCTTCAGACACTGTTGCCGGCTGAATCCACGTTTGGTGTCACAGGAACCCAGAATGAGGTGGAGCAGGTATTTCTTTTACTTGGATGAGGAAGCTAAGACTCTGAAAGAATGGGTCATTTTCCCAAGTCCTTTGGGCTACACACAACTAAGTTCACCAAGGCCTTTTGCTTTTACATTTAGATCCCTATCTTTCACGATGATTCAACAATGTGAGGGAAAAATCACTTCTTGAAGGAAAAAAAGAAAAATAAAACAGACAGAGAAGGAGGAATAAGAACTACTGCCACTGGGAATGAGATTTTCTTACTTTTTCCTGATTCTAATAGAACAAGTAGAATGTGTAGATTCTGATTCTTTTAGAATAAAATTCTTACTTCCAATTTTATGGTGGGTTGGTTATTTTAATTATGATGAACGTAAACTTAGAAAGTGCATTTAACCACAAACTCTTTAATTTTATTTCAGTCCAGAATTTTTCAATTTCAGTCATATTGCTTTTCTTTCTTTAATTATTTATTTTTCCTTTTTCCACCTCACAGAGTTAGATTCTTCCTCTTCACATTACTCAGGAAGTGGTCTTTAAAAATGGCAAGACAAGATGATCCATTGGGATTGGGGATACAAAATACTGTCACTCTAATCTTTTTTTCCCTATAATTTTTTAATTTCTGTTTTTGTATTTGCTTTATGATCTATATGACATATAAGCAGGTGAGCCTATTACATATATTTAGTATACATATATATGTACTTATCTATCACACAAGCACACACAGACATATTGAGGTGTGTACATCAGCTATTTTAATTACTAGGGATGTATGCTTATAAAAGTTTGGAGGCCCCTAGTGTTATGGGTTGAATTGTGTCCCCCACCACAACAAAAAGAGAACGTGGAAGTCTTAGTCCCCAGTATCTCAGAATGTAAACTTATTTAGAAATAAAATTTTTGCAGATGTAATTAACCAAGATGAGGTAATACTGGAATAGGGTAAGGCTCTGACCCAATATGACTAGTGATTTTATAAGAAGACAGTCATGTGAAGACACAAATATACAGGGAAAATACCATGTGAAGACAGAGGAAAAGATTGGACTGATGCATCTATAAGCCAATAAACACCAAGGATTCTCAGCCATCACAAGAAGCTGGGATGGAGCCAAGGAACAGATTCTTATTCAGAGCCTTCTGAAAGAACCAATCCTGCTGATATTCAGACTTCTAGTCTCCAGAACTGTTAGATAATAAACTTTTGTTTCAAGCTACCCAGTTAGTGGTACTTTATTATGTCAGCCCTCAGAAAGTAATTCACCTAGCATATATTGACAAAAAAAAAATCATCCGAAATATTTTAAGAAAACTTGAAATTTACACTATTTTCAAGTGGGGTAATCTGTCAATATGATCCATTACTTAGGAAACCTAAGTAGTCCTATTCGAAGGCTGAGGAAGACACTAGGAATCGGGAAGAGAAAAAATAACCAGTGCTTCTGGATGACATCTCATCAGTAGAGGAAACCATGCATGTTGACCACAGAGAATGAGTCCAAAAAAATGCTTGGGAGGCTGAGGAATGTCACCAGGCTTTCAGAGCCAGACTTTGAATGAACGGAGAAAGACATTGGGAGCTTAAGAGAAACCAGAGAGGCCTGGGGCTAATTTTTGCTAGTTTATTATTTTCTCATTTGTTTATTCACTACAAGTCAGATTTTGGAGCAATTAGCAAAATATCATGCAAATATTCCCAGTGTGACTACACATGAGTAACTTTGATTCTGCTGAACATTTATCTTGTTGCAACAAAATACATCTGCTATTTGCATTAACTTAATATGTTAAGATATTGTGAACTAGACTACAGACTTCCAGAGACATTTAGGAAACAACTTCCCATTTTTATTGGACACTTTTGACTAGCAAAATCTGCTTTCGTGATCACATGAGTCCATCCCAGAAGCACCTCTTTTCCCAGTGCTATTTCAGACAATAGAAAAGGAAGTGTAATGGAGCTTTATAGAAAGGTAATATTGGCAGAACAGAAAGAATGCTTATTGGTAACAGAAGCAAACAGTGGAATAAATAATTAAAGGAAATGTTGTAATACAAGGATATACATTCTGTGTATTTGAGAGAGGAACAGAAACAAATTGAATTTTTGACATGTCCAGAGTTCTGTGTTGCTTACTTCACATAATTTATATCATGTAGATCTTGTGACCATTCTTACAGGGTCAATTTTAAGGAGTCAAATCATTTGTCCTGCATTACACAGAGGATGTGTTTTATTCATTCAACAAATCTTTATTCAGCACCTATTATATGCCAGGAACTGTTCTAGTTACTAGATATAGAGAGGTAAAGAAAAGAAAAAGAAAAAGACCACTACTCTTAGGGAGTGTACTTCTTGATGAAAGACTCACACATATAAAAAGACACTTTCAGGTAGACACGAAAGTTATAAAAAAAGTAAGATAGTGTGATGTACCTGGCAGGTGACATCATTAAACAAGATTGTCAGGGAAGGCATCTCTGAGGAATGACAATAGCTGAGACTTTACTGATGAGAAGCTAGTTATGCAAAGAACATTCCAGGCAGTGAGAAGACCAAATGCCACTGGTCAGAAACTGAAAGGAGTAAGAGGTGCCCTGGAAGGTTTTAAGCAAGCAGTAATGTGACTTAGTACAATTTTTAGAAGATTGCTTTGGTTGCTATGCCAGGAATAGACTGTATAGGGCAAGTAACAAGAGTATCTATCTAAAGGTTGTTGCTGTCATCTAGGTGAGAGCTGGTTGTATTTTAGACCAGAGTGAAGGCAACGGAAATGGAGAGAAGTGGGCAGATCAGGGATGTATTTGGAAGCAAGACTGCCAAGGCTTGCTGGTAGTTAAGAAGGGAGAGGAGTGAAGTTAATAAAAAAAATGAATAATGACTGTAATTTTTTTTCTTTAGCCATTGGTGGATTATGGTGGCATTTACTGAGATGGGTCAGGCTGAAGGAGTGAGTTTTGGGTGTGAGAGAAATTGAAAGTTTTCTTTGGGAGGTATTTCATTTAAAATGCCTGTGAGGCATCCAAGTGACAGCGCTGTATTAGGGTAGAGATCCCTAGCTCTAGAGGGAGGTTGCCTGGAATCAAGTTCTGTCTCCAACGTTTACTAGCTGTGTCACTATGAAGCAGTCTCTTAAACTATCTGTAGAGTAAGGAGAAGAACAGAGCTTCTTTCATAAAGTTGTTGTGCAGGTTGAAAGGGTACTAGATGTAACAAATAAAGGTATCTACCTTGCACTAACATATATATATATATATATATATATATATATATATATATATATATATATATGTTCAAGTGGGTATGTCCAGAGTTGGAGCCTACCCTTATTATCTATAAGTCTTAAGAAAAGGGTAAAGCCAATTGAAGTTTAGTACTAATGACACCTGGTCTGTCTCTTATCCATGAGTTCCCTATTTGTTTTCTGCCTCCCAATTATTCTGTGGGTAAGGCCTATGTAAACTCACTAAACCCCAAAGACCATGACATACTCTTGGCCTAAAACTAACAGGGGCTCCACATTGCTCATGATGTATGACATCCAAGAATCTCATCTTTGCACTTAATAAGTGCCCTTCATGATCTGATCCCAAATCCCATTTTTGGCCTTTTCATCTCAGGTTACTTTCCTTGGTCCAAATTAGTTTTCTCATTATAACATGAATGTGGCATCCATCTCCTGGAGGTCGAGATGTGTACGAATCTTGAACATGACATGTTGCTAAAAGCCAGCAGCAGCCTGCCCAAGAACTTGGTACTACTGAGGTCCCCTGCCAAAAAAGAAGTAGCCTACTCCAAGATGCCTTCATAAGGACACTGGCCCAAGTTCAAGCCATCACTGCAAACCCCTCCTCTGTGTTCAGATCTGTACAGGTGACTCCACAGGTAATACCATGGAGAGGAGGAGCCACTTCTATCTGGCCTTGGGTTGTTCCTTGAACTTTAGTGAGTCCCAGACTATGAGCAGATGATCAGCAGATCCATACTGTACAGAGTGGCTTTCCAGGCTGCAGAGAGCTCTGCAATAGCCAAGAGTATGCATTCAAATCTCAAGAGCTATTCTCAATCTAATGGCAAAGACATAAGCAAGCACATTTTATAATCCAACATATTTTAACAGAAGTGTTATAGTTGAAAGATGAGAAAGACCCACAGGAGGAAGTGGTATACAGATCAAAGCAAAGGAGTGCCCACTTGTAAGATGAAAGTGGGCGATAGATGAAGAAAGGAGAAAGGATGTTCTAGCAGAGGAATTGGCCTGCACAATAGCCGGGAGGCATGATGGTTATAGCACATTCAGTGGAATTATGGATTCATTCTCCTGTCTTCATACCAACCTCTCACCTAGTCATGTGACCTGTTCTTCACTTTTACTGCCACTACGCAGTCTCACTGCAATCCAAGGTCTCACAAGTTCACAGAGAGATATTGTAATTGAAAGCATAGACTTTGAAGGTGGACTACAATCTACTCTGGTTTCGGGCCCATCAATGAATATCTGCTTGACCTTGGGTGAATTCTTTACCTCTCTGAGATTTGATTTCTGTAAAATGGATCTGATGCGAGAACTTACTTAATAGTTGTTTTGGGAAACTTGAATGAGGTAGTGCAGTGATTACCTACCTTTTTGGCACCAGGGGCCAGTGCTCTTATGAGAATCCAGTGCCTGATGATCTGAGGTGGAGCGGCGGTGGTAATGCTAGTGCTGTGGAACAACTGCAAGTACAGATCAATCTTCACTGTTGGTCCACCGCTCACTTCCTGCTGTGCGACCTGGTTCTTAACAGGCCATGGATTGGTACTGATCCATGGCCCGGGGGTTGGGAACTCCTAAAGTAGTGTATGTAAATCACCGAGTAAAATGCTTCCTTGGTGTAACTGCTTTTTTACATATTTCTATTCCCCACCTACAAGTTCAGCACACTCCCTAGTGCAGCATGTACCAAGATGCACTTACTTAATGAATTCGCAGACAAATACATGTCTGACATGATTAGTTTCCTGACTTTTTATTCTCAATTCATAGTTAAGATTTTAATTTCATTTTAGTAAGTGACAAACTGTAGAAATATAGTTTCCTATTTTTAAACCTTTGAATTAAATTATTATTATTATTTTAACCTCTGAATCCATATTCCTGGAAAGTGTCCACTTTGAAGTTTATTTCTTTTCCCAGAAGAGAGCCATTTATCAGCTTTTAAAAGATTATGATTCAGCAGGGGGATTGTTCAAGTCCATTTTGAGACACAGGTTTTTTGTGGTTTCAATACAAGGAAGGCACATGTAAGGCCTTGTTAACAGAAGTATTAATATTCATAATACATCTCTCAGTCAATTTTGTATCTCAGATTCATTCCTCTTCCATAACATTGTGATCTATATCACTTTATCCACTGTACCCCCAAGGAATTTGCTGATAATTCACAAAACAAATAAATAGGCTCCTGGGCCCCTCTTTCCCAATTAGTCTTCCAGTTAATCCAGGAGCACTTTCTTTTTCTTCGGCTCTGATTTCTTAATGTAATGACATATGATTGAAACATAAGGCCTTATTCATCCACGACCAGTGTCTCTGATAGAATCCCCTGGAAAACGTGTCCCACTTCACGCTGGCCCTGTGCAGGGGCAGCCCAGTGTCTTTGTAAAGTGCCAGTTAATAAAAGAATCCTTTGTATTTATTTCTTATGCTACGATGTGGCAAACGCTAGTATATTGTGTCCAGCTGAAGTGATTGGGGATTACTCCCCCAAAACACCAAACCAATATACGAAACAGAGGGCTTGTCTATATCTGTAATTGGAGATCCAAACTGACATTTTAGAAACAAGGACTGATTTTACTGGTTGATTTTTATGTTTTTGGAAGGTGATGAAGAAGGGATCATAGAAAATGAATTCGAAGCTATGCGAATATGTATATATACACACACACACACATTAACTTGACTCTGAATGTTGTGTTTCCTTTGTGATATTTTTGAATTGTATAGTGACATTTGTCTTTAAATTATTTGTTTAGTAAGTGCTGAAGTAGCTTATTATTTATTTCTTCAATCAAATCAACATAGTTGTGGGGCTTTCTTTATATTTGAAATTTGAGATATCCACCTCCCTTTTTCCTTTTCATTCCCAAACACCTGAAAAACTTTGAGATATCTCAGTTAGATTGCTTTCTCTAAGTTGAATCATAGCACATTTGCATAAAATCACTAGTTCTCATATTGAACTCTTCCTTAGTCTCTCTCCCCAGAAATTCCTGTTTAGACTCTGTATTGGAATTGAATAACTGGAGAGAAGACCCAGTGCAATGTTCACTTTGAGATCAGGAAGTCATCTGCTTGAGCAATAAAATGGCTCTACACTTAGTGTTCCAGAAGTTGTGCAGCCTTCTTTCAAGAAGACCCAAGGAGATGTCTGTGTGTGTGTGTGTGTGTGTGTGTGTGTGTGTGTGTAGAAGTTGAAAACTGCTCTAATTTTTTCTTCTCAGAAAAGACAAGAAATACCACATCTTGGTTTTCCATGAAGCTGACAAGACTGATATTAATTCGTGACTCTGAACTTTAAAATCAACAATTCGCCCCTGCCCTGAAAGAACTTATAACCACATGAAGAGACAGGTGTATGGGATAAGACCATATTGCAAGAATGAACAAGACTTATGAAGCAGAATCTTAAAAGCAACTTTACTTTTGTCCTCACCTGTCCCTTTAAACCTGCTCAATGAGGAGAGGGTGTTGTAGTTGTTTTATCCCACTGGTGGAAACTCAGAGTTCTATGACTTTTCTGCCTACTTTCAGATGGCCACTTTAAGGAAACAACAACAACAACAACAACAACAACAACAACAACAACAACAAAGCACAGTAGAAGATGAGAAGTTAGGATGGCCAGTCCAAATCAACTTTTCAGTGTTCAAGCAACTTGCCCACAAGCTCATTGGCTCCTCCTCTCTTCCTCAGGCACCCTTTCCTTCAGCTGCCATCTCAGGCCCCTCTGGGGTTGTAGAGGGAAGTAAAGGAACAGGAAAGTTCTTTCATAACCAGTGCTGTTGTAAGCTGGCTTAGATTTCTCTGGGCAGCGAATTCTAGCAGGTGATTAAAGATAACTCTGTCTCCTGTGGGGGAAGTTAAGGGCTGTGCAGACGTCACCTGCCGGACACTCCACCCACCCTTCTTTTTCCATAGTTCTGTTTATTTCTTGACTTGCGCTCCCGATACCCACCTTTAGCTCCACCCCTCTCTCCAATAGCTTCTCACTTCTGGGGCCCTTATATCATTGAGTCAAACCTTCTCTAGGGCACAATTCCTGTTAAAAATGACTTCAGGTTAATTCTTCAGAAATAATTTAAACATTTGGTCCAAGGGATTTACCACATTTGACCAGTCATTAGAACAGACTTTAGTCTGCTCACTAGCTATCTCAGCCTTCTCATGTAACTAGCTTTCCAGATGGTCTCCTTTTTCACTTGAGATTTTGGGGTCTGTAGGTAACACCCTGCCCTACCACCAGAAGGAGAGGTTTGAGATTACTGGATGGCCATTACCAAAATATTCTTCCACAAATGAGCTCTCTATTAACTACTTTAAGTTTGTTGGCTTGAGAAACATAATCTTAGTTATTTCTTTTGAAAATTTATATCTGACACTTCGTGTTGGAGTTTCACAGAAACTGAAATTTTGTGCATCATTTAAAACTTTTATTCTGTTACATGTGTTATATAGATGATTAAGGTCATAAAAATTTATACCCTGTTCTGTATATGTTATACAGTGATTACGACTCTGAGAGTTGAGAGGAGTGGAGACTCATATATCTTCTTTGCAAGTGGGTGGCAGTCTTAAGGGAGACTTTAGAGAGTTGTCCAAGGGTAAAAAATCAAGATATTTTGGACCAACAGAGAGGACAGAAAAGACTGCAATTAGAAGGGTTTTATATCAGCAAAGACACTAAAGGAGCTAGAACTTGTGAATGGATGCGAGGATTCTAAGATGACCTGCTATGACTCACACCCTTGTATATGGTAGGACCTGTAATATGGTAGGATATCACTTCTGTGATTTTGTTATATTATCTGCAAAGGTAAAAGGAGTTTTATAGATGTAATTAGATTTCCTAATCAGCTAACTTTGTGTTAATTGAAAGATTATTCTGGGTGAGCCTGACCTAATAAGGTGAGACTTTAGAAGAAAAAGATTTTTTTGCTGCATGGAAGAAATCACACAGTCCTATTGCGAACTGTCTCTAGGGAAGAGTTACCTTCAGGAGCCGAGAACCTTAGTCCTACAGCCACCAAAACCAGAATTGCCTACAATCTAGCTGATCAGCAAAGAGGTCCACAGTCCTCAGATAAGACTACAGCCTTGGCCAACTCTCAATTGCAGCCTTGGGAATCCCTGAGCAGAGGATTCAGGTAAGCCATGCCTGAACACTTTACTTATGAAAACTGAAACAATAAATGGTGTTGTTTTAAGCTTCTAAATTTGTGCTAATTTGTCATATAGCAATACAAAATGAATGCATTTTCTTTTGAGAGACAAGAATAGACAAGCTAAGTGAGAGACCAAATTAGGTAGGATTTAGATGCTAGATTTGGTGGGAGTGTACTATTCAGTATTGCTCTAGATACATTATGTGAAAAAAAGTCTGTTTTACTTATTTTCCATATTCTTTGCGGGTGAATTGGGGTGCTTCTCTGAATTATCCTGACCCCAGGACTCAGGCTGATGAGCACCTCTTCTGTAGTGTTGCCAAAGGCCATGGCAGAATATGAACAGGAGAATATGATGAATAGCATGAAGGTGTTCACAGCTTCAGCCTGAAGGTGCCACTTTTCACTTTTACTCACATTTCATTGGCTAAAATAAGTCACATAGCTACACCTAACTTTAAGAGCAGAAGAAATGAACCAGAATTGCTTGGTGAATTTCATTAGTCAGTGTGCCATAGTTCATTTTGGATTCTAAAACAAGAAGGTGGCTTTATAGCCTACCCTCCTAATTTATACCCAAGCATCTTCCTTCTCATTTCGAATTCTGAAGAGATATGCGAGGGCTCACAACAAGCACACAACTTATTCAGTATAGATATTTGACACTAGACAGAACTATGAACAACATTAAGAAATAGGTATCTGTTCTTATATTAATGCTTCCTACCCTAGTATTTCTGCCGGATAGGAAAAGAAGTTTGAGCTCATATTTCTCCTGAGGAGTTTCCTTTTCCTGCATCTTCTATGCCTCCATATACCACTTTTTATTACTCCTGAGACCAAGTTTGCTAGGAAATTCAGGATCTGGCAGGGAATACCCACCAAGTGCTCAAAGAGAAATGCTAGGGAAATTTTGAGAGATCTTCTAATGAAAATTGTTGTAAGTGGAAGTATGAGAGGTATAAAACATTCTTAAAAAAAAAAAAAAGCATTTGTACTTTTACCAGTAATACTATTACTACAGTTTTAAAATATCAAGATAATTTTATTTCTCTGGTGGCTAATATGGAAAGAACAATTGTTATCCCACTTGTGATAAGTGAAAAATTGAAAGATAGTGAATGGCTTGCCTCTCTTTTTCCCTTACGTCTCCCATCTTAATAACTTCTTATGAAAGAATTTGCTGGTATTTTTCTTCTTTAGGAATTATCTGCATTTTAAGCCAGTGAAATGGAATCTATGTTTCTTGGGAAAATTATTTCAGGCATAAACAAAGATGTGACCGAGCCTGGTGTGGGATGGTGAAGACACAGATTGCAAACGCTGTCTGATGGGTCATTGTGAAATCCAGACACAGAGGAGGAAGCTAGAGAAGAAGAAAGAGATGAATGAACATGTAGAGTGTGAAAATACCGGATGGAAGAAGAGGTAGAGGAGCAGAGCTGTGAGCAAGTAGCCAGAAAAATAAAAGGAGAAATAGAAGAGTCCTATGGGAGCTCAAAGGAGGAGAGAGCTTCCAAAAGGAAGAAAGGGTAAAGGGTCAAATTCCACAGAGAAAAGAGTTCTGTGGATTTAGTAAGCCAAGGCTATTGCTGACCTGGGCAATAACCTTGTTACCAGAGGGCAAATAGGAGCTAGGTCACTGGATGGGAGCTGCTTTCCAAGAAAATGTAAAGGGAAGTGGTGAGCAGGGTGATTGATATAGTAAGGAATATGACCTCAGGGAATTAAAAAAAATTGTATTATTTGAATATCTGTATTATATGCAGAAGGAAAGTGCTGACAAACTGAGAAAAGTTCATGGTGTTGCTGAGAGATGGTACTGTTGCTGGAGCAAGGTGCCTGCCGAGGCTGAATTTTAGGTGGAAACATTAATCTCCAACAAGAGGTGGGAGCTCTCTTCTTTGAAGCAGTGGGGAGGTGGGGAGGGTAGGTCTCATGGAGATGAGATGGGGTGGGACTGTAGGGTGAGACTTACATCTGGAGGCCTCACTTTACCTTATAATCACATGAAAACTCACCTGCAGGGGGAAGGAAAAACAGAGAAGACCCAAGTCACATGGAATTTTGCAAAAATTGAGCAGCATTTGAGGAGGGGTTCGCAGAGCACTGTCCTGTTATTGAACAATCCAGGAGGGTAATGGAGTAGAGGGACTTTCTTTGAGCCAGCTCTTCCTTAACATACCTAGATGCACCCTCAGCCAGTCTTGCCATGTCTTGTCTAAGGTAGGGGAGAGGGTAAGGAATGAATATCTTTGCTTAGGTCTGAATGGAGCAGAGCTTAGGACAGGGAATTTGGCCCTGGGACTTTTGTGAGTGTTGTTAGGCATGAATAAAACTTTGTGAGTTGACCTTACTAATCTTGAGACGTCTAAATCACGAGGAAGACAATTTTGATGCCTCTTTTCACATTAGCATGTGTGAGAAAGACATTTTTCAACCTAATGAGGGTTTTGTGGTTCAAGCTTTGTGCTGTGTGTGTGTGTGTGTGTGTGTGTGTGTGTGTGTGTGTGTGTGTGTGTGTAATGCATTTTATATTTGAGGGAGGGAATTTGTCATTTCTTCAATTGAAGAGCATCTCATAAAAGACACTCGGTGTTTTGGGCAGTTGTTATCATAGAACTGGAGGAGGGGTTTTCATCTGCATGGATTAGGTTGATGTACCAATCTCTTTCTTCTCCAGGGGTTTTAAGAAATCTTCCATGATTGGCTGAGCATGAGGAATCTTTCTGTGACAGCTCTATAAAGAAAGAAAGACAATAAAGACAATCTAATAGGCAGTCAGTCGATGAAGATTTTTGTCTGGAATAAATTTAGCACATCTCATAAAGTTTTTATAGACGTTACCTTTCAGATGCTTAGAATATTATTATCTTGCCCAACATTTCTCTGTTTCTGATTTCTCTTATTCTTGCCTAGAAAAAAAAAGCACTTTTAAGATGTTCTTCTGTGTCTATTTTAAGCCCTTAGCAGAGCTGTTTAAATGACTGATTTTTCTTTTTCCACTGCTTGGTGTTCTTCTCCTATGGGATTTAATTAGAGTCTTTCACAAAAATCTGACAATTAGTGGGTTTTTGCAATGAAATTCATGATTTGTATCTTTATTTGGCTTTACCACGTAAATCTCAACAGGTTCTTTATAAGCATAAGGTTTTGGTGGTTTGGGGCCAAAATGGAAGAAAAATGAAACTCAGATAGAGATAAAATATCATTCCCAAATAGTTGACGAAAAATGATCCCAAACTAAGCCTGTAACTAAGCAAATCTCTCAAAAATTTACCTTATAAATGAAAACAAAACAAAACAAAAAGTAGTTAGGAGCTGCATTATTAAGGATTCTACACACTCTTTTATGCAGGGCTTTTTGCAGATGTTGCAAGTCTCTTTTGCTTTGGTCTTCAATAAAATTTTCAATCTATCTCTGTCTCTCTGTCGCTCTCCCTCTTTATCTTTATTTCTCTCTCTCTCTTGCTCCCTCCATTTTGTGTGTTTTGGGAAGGAGTGAATCTCATTCCTTAAGGAAGCAAGGGTTCTGCGGCAGCTGCCAAGGAAATATGTATTTGCCAGGTAAAAATATATTCATATCTTTCCACATGGATGGTGCTTGATGAGCCTGGTTTAATGTCCCCTGGGTCTGAGGAGTTGTGTGACTCAATAGCATATTTTATTATTTAATGAGAAAGTGTATCGTTACAGTGAGGCACCCATGATATCCACAATCCTGCCTGATACCCCCTTTATGAAAAAACAAGTTGTTTTCTTCATTTTCTGAAAAAAGCTGGGGATGAGGGAGGGGGTAAAAAAATTCAAATTAAGAAAGAATTATCCTCAGAATATCCTCCTTTTCTCTAAATCTTTGTAAGTTAAATGTTCTGATTTCTGCTAGAGAGAAGTCCCCCTTTTGCGACAAGGAAAGAACAGTCAAAAGATAATATGTTTTAATTGCTTTTTTTCTTTCTAGAAGGAGAAGCTTATTGTGCTTCTCCCATTTTGTGGTGTTGCTTTTACTTCTATACCTCAATAAGGTATTCTAGAATTTGAGATTACTTTCTTATAAATTTAAAAAATATGTGTATTTCAGAAAATATTTTATTAGAGAATATGAATTCTAAACCCATGGCAGTGACTCCCTTTGCTACCTGGCTTATGAAGTGGGACTGCTTGGTGTGGATGAGGAAAAGGTCAATAGAGAAGAAGCAGCAGGCATTTCAGAGAACACGGCTCCGAGACACCCTAGGCAGTCACACAGGGACCAGGCCCTGGAGACCAATCTCAGGTGTGAATGGTGCATCCTGGTCTCCAGATGGGTGGAAAATACCAGATGGAGCCTCTAGACTTGGCATTTTATTTTGGAAGCAGAGAGAGGTAACAGAAAAAAAAAAGTATTGCTATGGTGTCAGAAACTATAAGCTTCCCCAAGAGCAATGCCATTTGCTCACAGTGTGACCTTGGGCAAGTGAAACCACTTAAGGTGTTCTTCTGTAAAGCAATGCTAATAATTTTTCATGAGTGTGACATGTGTCAGATAGCACAGGGAAATGGCTGCTTTAAGTCAATTTAAGAGTACTTTGTAAACTGAAAAAGCCTATGACTGAGTGCTTTCTCTGTATCCGACCCTGTACTAGGTTCTCTGGGGAACACCCAAAAGCCACAGACCATGGTCCTCAGCTCTCATCAGATTGAGAGGCTAATTTAAGCAGGAAGAAGCAGCGATGGTGTTGGGTCTCTTGGCAGGGCTGTCCTAGTTAGTAGTGGGCAGATGTGTGATTTAATACAGCAGCTCTCAAACTCCCTGAGGAGTATAGGGACTGTGTGGGCAGTTACAATAAAGAACAAAGAATTTCATAGTTGTGGCCTCTGAGACACTCTTCCCCACCCCACCCCTTTTAATAACTTTAAAATCAGGCTATCTCTTACAGTTAGTGGTTGGTTATAATTTAAAAGTCAGCCTTTTTTCTTATTGCTTGCAGCACACAAAATAATGGTCCATCTTATAATCTATGAAGTCTTATCTTCAATGAAAATACTATACAGGAAGAAAAATACCATATCCCTGATATCCAACACCACTAAGTCCAATTTTGAAAAGAGGAATTTTAAACAAGTGAGACTGTTAGCATCAAAACAATTCATCTGTCATTTAAATAGTTTTAAAAAATGGGAGAGGGGAGATATTTCACATGGATGCTTCCATCTAGGGCATTCAATTTTGACCTTTAGAGCATCCAAGTTCTCTTTAGATACTAGTTGATTTCTATAATTTATATTTAAATCTTAGAAATAGAATTTTATCTGTGGGGAAAAACAGACAAGAGACTTAGTCAGACATGAAGGGAAACCATTGGGTTTTTAGCCATGAGCTTTTCTTGTGAACACTGCTTTTAACTCCAGGCAGTCAGTTCTCAGTCAACATTGTGCTGCTTTCAATTTTTTTGACCAACATGCCTTACTTTCTTCTTTATGCTCCATACACTGTCTTTGAAGAGTCGTATTAGAGACACTAACCCTTGGGAGACAAAAGACGGCTGGGGTGCACAGTGAAGGTAAATGAGGGAAGAAGGTTGTTCAAATTCTTATACTTAATTTGAAAGAAAGAAATTAGATCTACTTAACCATTTAAAGATGCTCTTTTGATTTTGACTTGGACTATTGCCCCAGAACCTTAATATATGGTAGCCCAGGGTGTAGTCTGTATCCTGTTCATTTCTCATGTTGGAGGGCAGTGCCTAGTCCTCTTCCTGGCATTTCTCTGTATGTGTGTGTGTGTGTGTGTGTGTGTGTGTGTGTGTGTGCACCTTCACCTCTTTGGCTGTGATCATTAACTGACCTGACTTCCATCTTGATCTCCCCCTCTTCCTGCTTGTTCCAACAGGTGAGTTGAGCCCCTCAGTTCCGTTAGCTCCCCAACCTTATATCTTCTTGGCATCTGTCGCAGTATAAAAAACTTCTTCTGCCTCTTGGTGGTCAGTCAGATAGACTATAGGTTCAGATTTGGTATTTCCTAGTTAACCTCTCCATTATCTCTGCAGGTATCAAATGGGTTAATAATAATAATGCTCACTTCATACTGCTGTTGTGTCGTTTAAATGAACACATGAGTTTTAAGTCTTCAGCACAGTGACAGGTCAACACATGAAAGCTATTCTTTATTTTCTTAGTAGTAATAGCATCATCATCAGCAGCAGCAGTAGTAATAGTACTAGATGTAATGGTAGTCATGCTAGTAATATTTGGGGACACAGAGAACCTGGTGACATTAATCTAACTAGTTTGTGATGACATTCCCACACTTGTAAAAACATCCAGCAGCACTTCCCAAGGTTTGCTAAAGAATTGAGTTCTTATTCCCTAAGGCATCTATTGTATGTAACTTATTTCCTCAGCATCTAGAACAAGTACAATCTAAATACCTTCCTGGGGAGAACTGAGAAAACAGTTACTAGAATCATTTTCTGTGGAGCTTAATTCTATCAGTTAAGAAATCTCAGTTTGGAAAAGCTGATAAAGTATAGATTTTCATAATTCATGAAGTGGAGTTTATATTTGAAAGCCATTTGATTTAGTAGAATGGCTGTGACTCAAGGAGGAATACTGTGAATACAAAAATTCCAAATATAGCATGCTTGTAAGGTATTTTGAAGACTCTGTCCCCAAGAGAAATTTTTCTTTTGTCTAGCATTACCCTCTGTAGACCTGATCCTGAAACCTAGTTCCCAACTGATAATCTTCATTTTTACATTATGGCGCCTGAATGCTGACCATAGACTTTTCTTGCAGATGGTGCTAAGTAAGAATGTCAACTCATTTATTTTGGAAGTTGTTAGAGAAGGCTTTCCAGGATTTCAGTTGATCCTAATTTTCACTGCACGATTCTTATTAAAAAGTAAAAATATGCTTTTGGTTAACATTCAAAAAGAAGACATCAAAAAGATGTTTGGAATAATACAGCCACATTGGGTCTTCCCTTTTATTTGCCTCTCCATGACAAAGTACTGGTTGAAGACATAGAAAAACTTTCCAAATTCATTTGAATTGTGAAGGCATAAATGCCGAAAGTATCTAGATAGTGATGGTTGTTCTGAGCTGTGGTGGGGCATTTGGCTCAGAATTACCACTTGAACTGGAGCAAGAGTGGGCTGGGAGGCTTTCTCTTTGACACTTGGCAATGTCTATATCTATGGAGTAGGTAGAAACAGAAATTGGAGGAAAGGTGGATAGATAAATTTTCCCCAAATAAATCATATGGTTGAAGAGGAGAAGAACTTACTAGAAATCTAAAGGGGCTACTTGGCTAGAAGGATGTTGTGTTAGAAAAATTTAAAAAATGTTTCCAGTAGTCTTTTTGGAAGCTGCGAAACAACAGTGATTTTTGAGGCTTTAAAAAATGTTTTCTAACTGTATTATTGTAGAGTCATTTTGATTCAGGTCAGTTATAAGAAGAGTGAATATGAATGGGATCTGTGACCATCAAGGTAGACTAACTCAACATCATGGTGACTCTGGCATACTGAAACCTTAATTTTAGCTAGAAATTGGCACACTCATTCTACCTGTTGCAATCTTGCATTTAGTCTCTTTCAATAGGCATTAATATTTAAGCTATTTAGCTAAATAAAAATTATTTTTATGGAAAGGTTAAGCTACTTATGCCCTTGTATTAAAGGAATATTTTGCTTTTCCTATAGAGATTTATCTTCATTTTAAAGATCAGACATGAACTAAGCCATGGAAAGAAAAAAGAAAAAGTGGAATGGTACATCAGAAGAATTCCACTTTCAACATCTGATGAATCTACAATTAGATGAGGATTGTCAACATGGTATTATTCAGTTCAGTGGAGGTGACAATATTAGAGAGAAAGAATGTTAGTAAGAAACTTTTGCACTGGGAAATCAAGCTCTTTCTGCATGTTTATGAACAAACTAAAGAAAATGGATAGTCTTCTGGGCACCCAGGGTCATGCATATGTGGGAAATCCCTGGCTGTCCTCACACAGTAGATTTTACATAGCTCACCTCATTGAAACAGGGCTGACGAAGTGATCCATTTTATTTCTAGTGAATTTGTAATACTGGCTTGTTTTCTAACTCTTTTCAGTTGTTTATTGCTAAGTATCATGCACCCAATGCTTCCCCACCTGCCCCCATCCTCATCTACATAGTGGTAACTGTGCAGACTGGGAAAGACTTTACAATGAATAATGCATTGGTATCATGCAATAATCTGTGTGCCATCAGCTTGAAAACAGATTTTTGAAGGTATTCTGAGTTGGGTCAGTGGAGTTATGCCCATGGCACCTAAAGAGTAGATTAAGAAGGAAGAGCTGGTTTCCCAGTTTTTGCAGGAGGCAAAAACTCAGGGAGATAATGTCGATGACTTTAATCAGAACCAGGAACATGGGGCTCTCTGCTTCAAAAACATTTTACCTTGATCTGGGCATCATAATCTGAGTCTTTGATCAAAGGCATGCCCTGATGGCCAGTTATGTTTAAAAACACCCTAACAGGATCTTCCTTCTAAATGTATCTAAATCCAGGCTGGAAGAGACCTTACCTTATACTATCAAACTCATCCTGAGAATGTGACGAGAAATTCAGCCTCACAGTGCTCCCTGAAAACTATGCCGGTGGCATTTTGGGGGCTGTTAATGAGAAACATAAAATAACACTAAAGAAAGATCTGAATGAACATGCCAGATGACTGCATTTGTGCTCCCTGAATTGGGTGTAAGATTTATGAATTGAGTTCGGGGCTGCCTTAGCATCTAGCCTCTCATAAAATTTGGCTGCAGCCCCTGTTTAAATAAAATGGAAGATAAAAGTAGTTTCAAGAGTGTGATGAAAGGATTGTTATTGAAATGCTAATTTGGATGTGGTAACTGTCGAAGAGAAGGCCTCACTTTCGATACAGAGTCTGCACTTTGAAGCACATGTCCAACAAAAGCTTTTTTTCTCCAATGTTGTGTGTGTATGTATGTACATGTATATGCATGTGTGTGCATGTGCGTGTGCATGCACATATTTTACTGTTGACAAACTTTTTCATGAATGTCAATCTCTTGTTTTGTTTCTACCCACGGGATTTCTCTGTGGCTGCTTTAACACACATTTTAAATTATTGTTAGTTGAACACATAAGCTTTCCTTTCCAAATACCACTACATGTTTGACACGATTTGGAACCTTCTAGAAAAGCTCCCTGTCTCAGTGGCTCTGATCCTGAACTAGGTAATTTGCTTGACTAGATTATTTTCCTAAGGCAAAAGGCAGAAAGTGACTGTCGCCAATCAGTACCAGTTCAGTGAAGAGGCCATTCCCACAGACCTTGGACTTTGAACCCCTCTAGTGAAATGGCTTCATCCAATCACCTCAGTTAGCTTCAGCAGAAAGATAATCTTTTGGAAACTGAGCAGTACCTGGGGCTGTTGTCACTGTAGATAAACAAATGCATACTATTTGAACCATAGGTTCTCCCTGCAGCAATGCAAATCAAAGAATAAATGCATTTCGAAATAAACTAAAGCCATAGGTTTTTAAAACTCAGCACTATGACAAAAATGTTCAGCAAATCTGCCATTTGTGTGTGAAATCTGAGAGAGAATTCATCAGGGCTTGGGTTTATTGTAAAGACAGTAACTGTGAAAATTGTCAATATATCACTAATTGTGTGTGTGTGTGTGTGTGTGTGGGGGGGTGTATTTATTCTTTTCAAGTTGCTTTCTCCTTGAGCACAATCATTAAAATACATGCTGAGCCTCTGGGGTAGTTATATTTTCCTTTCTGTAATTATAAAGGTAGAGGCCATTGAAGCATAATACCTGGGAAATAAAAAGGATTCAGAGAGAAATGGAAAAAACATACGACAGAGATGAAAAATACCATGTTGGAGCTCGCAAACCCTGGCTCAGGCAGGGCTTTCAGGTCATTCATCTTGCCTTTGATTTGTCTGCCTTTTCACTTCAAATAGGTTTACAGGTTTTTAGCTGAAACCAATTAAAGAGAGCCAATTGGCAGGGTTAGCACTTGTGGTGTTTATGGTGCGTATTGTATTGATTTATGCCGCTCAGCAGCTACAGTGAAAAGCAAACTATTTGAAGAGGAAGGGAAACCTTATACAGGGGAGGCATTACAGTGCACAGGATTAATGCAAGGACAGTAATGAACGAGCCATAAAGAAAGCTGCTGACTATGCAAGACTGGGCAATAAGATTGTTTTTTTTTTTTAAAGAATAACATACCAATAGCAACAATTTATTAACAAGTAATTATGCAAGATGCTTAATATCAATTGACAATGCACAGCTCTTTCATCCAAGTAGCAGAACAGGATGCAGGAAAAGGAAGTGCATTTGCTCGCTGTGTTAGCGTGTCTTGGGGTTTAACATGCAAAGACAGAGATCCAAGGGAAAGTGTTCCAGGAGAATGTTGTATAAAAGTTAATAAGTATTGAGATAAACATGCCTTTTTAGATCTTGCAGTTTTGGGGAAAAACATTAGATCACTTAAGCCTGGCAGGGTAAAAATATTGAATGAAATCTTCTAGAAAATAGGAAGCATTGAAGGGAATACTCATAAAATGGGGGTGGTAAAGAAGAACACTGAACAATTTTTGAGGTCTTTCTGCCTTCCACTTGCGCAGGCTACGAATGCTCCTTGTGATGCTCTTGGTTTTGAGGAGTTGGAATTGTAGGCACTCAAAACCATCCTCATTGACAGGAAGTAGAGAGTGGGCAAAATACTGGCATTTCTGAACATAAGACTAAATGACTCTATCTTGAGGTAGGGAAGGGGAGAACTGTAGCCTTTTGTTTGTAGCTGTTTATTGCACAGACTTATAAAATTGAGGAAAGGTAACAGAAAACTTTTTCACAAGACATAAATTCTTGGAGAGAAAAAGATTTGATTGTGAAGAAAAATAATATTTTTAAGCAAGTGAATGACCAGTTTTGTTTGGAAAATAACTCAGGTTGGACTGACATATAAGACTTTTATAATTTAGTGTTAAACTTCATAAAGACAGGCAAGTCAGACACAGCCTTGTATATTTGTAATAATAATAGTAATTATTATTATGGTGCTAATATTCTTGACTTGTCTTTAATAAATTATCCCCTTATTTTCTTTTACGTATGATAACGTACACTCTTTAAATATCAAAACAATCCTGTGAGTTTTTAAGCTTAGGCATCATTATCCCCATCTGAATGATGAAGAAAAAATCTCAGGGAGATTAAGTGATTTATTGTGGCAACTGATAAGAAGAAAGGGGAAAGGAACTAATAGTTATTGAAGACCTATGACTCACCCAGATCTTGTACTAGAATGTGTGTGTGTGTGTGTGTGTGTGTGTGTGTGTGTGTGTGTGTGTACAAATATATATCTCCTAAACTAGGTATTAATATTTTTCTTTTTTTAGTAGATGAAACTGGACTCAAACAATTCTCCACAGGTGAGTAACAAGCAAGAGAGGACACATTTCAAACTCTGGCTACTCATATTTTCTCTCTCTCTCACTCTCTCATTTGACCATGATGGTTATTATGTTGAAAGAAAGTTTTCTGGTCTAACAGATAAGAAGCTTAAAAGTCACCATGCTATCTTAATAAGTAAAAAGCTGAATAAACCAAAAAGTTAATACCTCTTCTTAGATCCATTAGAGAAGGGAGGTCACAGGACCAACTTCTGCCCTGGAAATTGGAGAGGTGGATACAGAAAATCACTACTTAAAGAACAGAAACGTAGGAGCAGAAACTTCCATGGGAACTAGTACTGGGAGAGGAAAACCTGAAATGGGATTGATGAATTGCTGGAGACTGAATGTGAACAAGTTTGAGAGAGAAAAATTCCAAGGGAACTCAGTCATAGGGTGGCCCTCATACTTCTGAGAGTGTTACCTCCAGGAGCTCAACTAGGTTCTCATGGGGAAGATCAGGAAAAAAGATCAGGCTTTTGACAGCAGGGAGAAAAGTAACCGATTTGAACTATGCCAAAGCATTCTGTTTCTCTTAAAGACTACCCTCAAGAGAAGTCATATAAAAACTTAATCTACTGAGGTATCACTGATATCTAGCTTACCTGGGGAAAGGGAAATACTCAACTCCAGTTGGCTTTAGTCATCTTGTACCAAAAGAGGGTTAAAAAAAAGAAAGAAAGAAAAAGAAAAAAAAACAAAGAAACACTTGTGAAGTTTATAGCCCAAGAGCACAGACTCTCTAAAGTCTGAGACTCAATCACAGGACTGCAATTATTATTATTATTTATAATAATTCTTAATGTGTATAACAACAGAGTATTAAAATACATGAGACAACAACTGATAGAACTGCAAAGAGAAATAGATGAATCCACTATTATAGTAGGAGACTTTAACACCTCTCTATCAGAAATGGATAGATCCAGCAGACAGAAAATTAGTAAGGGCATAGTTGAACTTAATACTATCACCAATCAACTGTACATGATTGACATCTATAGACTACTTCATCCAACCACAGCAGAATGCATATCTTTCACAAGATCACATGGACTATTCACTATGATACACCACATTTTAAGCTGTAAAATTGTCCTTAACAAATTTCAAATAATAGAAACCATACAATGAATGTTCATGCACAGTGGAATTAAACTAGAAATCAATAACAGAAAGGTACCTGGAACTTTTCAAAATACTCAGAGATTAAACTACATCCTTCCAAATAGCACATGGGTCAAAGAAGAAATCTCAAGAGAAATTTAAAAAGATTTCTAACTGAAAGTGAAAACATAATTATCAAAATTTGTGGAATGCAATGAAAGCAGTGCTTATAGAAAAATTTATAGCAATGAAAGCAAATATTAGAAAAGAAAATAGATGTAAAATCCATAATCTAAGCTTCCAACTTAGGAAACTATAAAAACAAGAGCAAATTAAATCCAGAGTAACAGAAGAAAAGAAATAATAAAAATTAGAGCAGACATCAGTGAAATTGATAAAGAAATCAATAGAGAAAATCAATACCAAAAGATAGTTCTTTGAAAGATCAATAAAATTGATAAAGTTCTTTTTAGACTAAGAAAAAAGACAGAATACACAAATTACTAATATCAGAAATGGGAGAGGACACATTGCCACAGAGACCATTTGCATCAAAAAGATACCAAAGAAATACTATGAACAACTTTATGCCCACAAATTTGATGACCTAGATGAATTGGATCTAGTCCTTTAAAAACATAACATGCCAAAACTCACACAAGAAGAAATAAAAACCTGAATAGTCCTAAATCTATGTCAAAAATTAAATTCATAATTAATAACCTTTCAAAACAGAAAACACCAGGCCCAGATATGTTCACTGGTGAATTCTACTGAACATTTAAGGAGAAATGATATTAATTTTCTACAATCTTTTTTAGAAGATAGAAGTAGAGGGAATACTTTCTAATATATTCTATGAGGCTAACATTATCCTAATACTGAGCCAAAGGCATTTAAGAAAACTACAGACCAATATCCCTCAAGAACATGTAAGCAAAGATCCTCAACAAAATATTAGCAAATCAAATCCAACAATATATGAAGAGAATTATATATCATGACCAGGTAAGATTTACCCCAGTTATGTAAGGCTTGTTCAACATTTGAAAATCAATTAATGTAATCCATCACATCAACAAACTAAAGGGAAAAATTACATAACCATATCAATGGATGCATAGAAAACATTTGACAAAATTTAATACCCAGTTATAATACCTGGTTATTCAAGAAACTAGAAATAGATGGGAAATTTCTCAACTTGATAAAAAAAATCTATAAAAAACCTACAGCCAATATTATACTTAATGGTGAGAAACTAGAAGCTTTCCTGCTAACAAATAAGGCAATGATGTTTCCCTTCACCACTCCTTTTCAACATAGTGCTGGAAGTACTAACTAATGCGATAAGACAA
This sequence comes from Macroglossus sobrinus, assembly GCA_004027375.1. NCBI lineage: Eukaryota > Metazoa > Chordata > Mammalia > Chiroptera > Pteropodidae > Macroglossus > Macroglossus sobrinus. The sequence continues at coordinate 319,925 of PVKZ01001316.1, read as the reverse complement.
GAGGAAATAAAACATATACGATTGAGAAGGAAGAAATAAAACCATCTGTGTTTGTAAATGACATGATTGTAATGTAGAGTATCTGAAAGAACTGACTTAAAAATTGAAATAAATAATATAGCAAGGTTGCAGGGTACAAGATTAATATACAAAAGTTAATCACTTTCCCATATATCAGCAGTGAACAAGTGGACTTTAATATTTAAAAAGAATACCATATACATTGACATTTAAAAAATGAATACTTAGAAGTGAATCTAACAAAATACGTACAAGATCACTATGAGATTTATGAAATTGAAATGAAGAAATCAAATAAATCTAAATCAAGATATTCCATAGTTATGAATACAGACTCAATATTGTCCATAACTTGATTTACTGATTCAACACAATCTCAATCAAATTCTTATTTTGTAGATATTGACAAACTGATTTTAATGTTTATATGAAAAGGCAAAAGACTCAGAATAATTAGTTACTATTTAAAAAAAAGAACAAAGTCTGACTGACACTACCTGACTTGAAAACTTACTCAAAAGCTACAATAATCAAGACAGTGTATTACTGGTATAAAAATAGAAAATAGATCAATGGAACAAAATGCAGAGCCCAGAAGTAAATGCACATAAATACACTCAATTTACCTTTGACAAAGGCAAAAACAATACAATGGAGCAAACGTTTTTTTTTTAACAAATGGTGCTGGAAGAAATGAATATTTACATGCAAAAAAGTTAATTTAGACATAGACTTCACATCATTTATGCACACACAAAAAAACTCAAGATGAGTAATAGACCTAAATGTAAAAATAAAAACTATAAAACTCCTATACGATAACAGCAGAAAACCTAGATGATCTTACACAATCATTATACTGTCATACGAAATATTTACACGGCCCTATTATATATGATACTATAATGATGGATACATGTCACATTTGTAAAAGTGTATAGAATGTACAACACTAAGAGTGAACCCTAATGTGAACCTTAATGTAAAATATTATCCATTATTTTTGTTGGTTAAGTCTGGCAACCTTATTCAATGTATATTAGCACAATTAATACTCTGCACATCTGCTATTGCCAGGAAATCCACGCCTTCTCATTAAATTATTTGTGCAATTACTTGTTTTAATGGCTGTCTCCCACACTAGAAGTTAAGCTCTTGAGGGCAAGGACTATGCCTGTCCTTAGATGATAATGATGTTTCAATGTAGGTTCATCATTTGTAACAAATGTTCCACTCTGGTGGAAGATGTTGATAGTGGGGGAGGGCATGCTTGTTGGGGGCCGAGTGGTATGTAAATGGTATCTCCTTGTACTTTCTGCTCAATTTTGCTGTAAATCTAAAACTGCTTTAAAAAATGAAGTTTATTAATAGAAAAGGAAGTTCTACATAAACCTCATTATTCACTCAGGTCAAACTGAAGAAGCACTGTGATCTATTTACAGTCTCTGCTTTCATCCAGTTTAGAATAACTCCCTTTCAGTGCACATGTCCCTTCTTCTAAATAACTTTTCCCCATATTCCTTAATACATGGTAGCCATAGCCTTTCTTGGCTCCCAAGACCTGTAGCAATTTTCTTTGTCATGGAACATGGAATTATATGGCCATACAATTCATGATCCAAATCAAGATAATTTTGGAATGAAAGAAGGCACTATTAAAAATTACACCAAGGTAATAGGCACACACTTGGACTGTCCATGGTAGAATGGAAAAAATGCTCCCCCTTACCCATGGTATCACATTTTTCAGGAAAGAAGAGCCATGTGTGTGTGTGTGTGTGTGTGTGTGTGTGTGTGTGTGTGTGTGTATGAAATTGTGGACTAAATGCATTTTAACAGCAACTCTACTTTTCTCCCCTAAACAGAGGGCAGCTCAGGTGTAGGCTATGTTTTATTCAACGTACCTGCTCTACATTTACTGAACCTGCTATGTCTTTATTATTTAGCAAGTGTTCATTGAATGAATGAATGGGCTAACAAATTAGCTGCACTTCTTTGTTTCTTGTGTCAACTCCCTCTATTACCTCTTTCCTTCAGCATCCTTCACTCTGTCTGAGTGATATTATTTCACTTAGATGTGACACACTCTGTAGAATTTATTTCTCATACTGATTTTTAAAAAAATACTTCTTGCTTTCCTGGTTAAAGCCACACTAACCCAGTAATTACAGAAATTTGTATGTCAAGATTTGAAGGCTAGGTTATTAGTAACAGCCTGGTGAAGTTTGGCAGAGGAAAGCTTACACAATAGTGGATTTGGGCAAAGACCAAAATACTTTCTCAGGTAAGAAGAATGACATACTAGAAAGCATGTCACAAAGACTTTGAGATTACTTTGTTTATTATATTTAATATGCATACTAAAAAGGAAAATAAATAATGGAGTTGATTTGGTTGCCTACTGCACAGTTGATAGAGGTATAAAAAGATGTAATATAGTCTTAATAACACAAAATATTTTTAACCAATTAACCAAAGAAATGAATAAAATAAATAATATTCTTAATATAAGGATTAGATATACTTTTAAACCTGGATAAAGGCTAAGCATAGGCAAGACTTTATATGACTAATTGAGAATACAAAGAAAGTACTCTGGAATGCAAGTTCAGAAACCTAAATTTTAGGTTTGGCTGAGTGGAGTGGTTGTGCGACTTAACCTCCAGGGGCCTCATGTTTATTTATCTAAAATGTGGGGGAATTCAGACTATATAGTCTCTTTTATAATTTTTTTTTTTGTAGATACTTAGGCTGAAACACCCAGAAACAGAAAAAGCAGCTCGTACTTTCCTGAATTCTAAGAGACTTTGGCTCTCCACCTGCACAACTCTATTACTATGGTATAGTAACCTTGGACCTTTTATGTTCTCATTTAGTTACTGGAAGGACCCAGTTACCCTTATATATAGGGCTCACAATTTCTCAGCTTGGAGAAATTTAATCCAACCCCATAATCTCATAGGAGAGAAGCTAATAAATGCTCAGAGAGAAAAATATCTAAATTTACATAGTTAGGTCATAGCAGAATATTTGGTGAAACTGTGTTTTCTGACATTGTTTAAGTTTTCTAACACTGTACTGCTTCACTCACTCATTCACTCATTTATTTATTCATTCAGTACTTTCTGAGTACCTACTATCGATTCAACATTTTTTCACCCGTTAGGAGTAAGAAAGACAGGAAATAAAGTGCCTGTGTAAAAACATTATCTTTTTAGACATATGTGTCAATTAAATCTTATTGTTGAAATTCATTTTTGTAGTTATTTTCATTTAACAGCTGCCTGTCTTAGCATTCTCGCTGAATAATATACATTTGTTTTTCTAGTGTATACAGTATAGCAGAATGATAGATATTGCTTGTATTAATTAAAAATATACTAAGCTTCAGAAACAATAGCCCCCTTTAACTCTCTAACCCCTAACAAATATAATGGCTTAGAGAACAAAAATTTTATTTAATTTTTTATTTTGAAAAATAGTAGCTCTGTTCCTTAAAGTTTTTAAGGTACCACACCAATGGAGGCTGTGTCAGCTTCAGTACTTCCTTATAAGTTTATGCTGGGTATTAATATTTAGATTAATGAAGGGGAAGAGCATAGATGGTTGCATGTAAGTATTTTGGGTCAGGCCTTGCCATGGCACTGAGCACTTTTGCTTACATTCTATTGGCAACTCAGTCACATGAATACATATAAAGGAAAGGTAGGTTGAGAACTGTAGTCCAACTCTGTGCCAAAAAGAAGAAAAAAGTGCCAGCAGTTTTTTCCACATTGTCCATGCACAATCACATGGTGAAATATGTCCCCAGATCTTTTACTAAGTCAGTGCATTAATTCTAATTCAGATTTAGTTCAAGTTTGTGGAGAATGGTTTGCTTTGATCATTAAATGGGTATTCATCCTTGTTGAAAGTTAATTTGCTTTTTTCTATGGTGTTGCCTGATGCTTTTAGAGTTCTGCAGATAAATTTAAGTTTGATATTGTTATTTAATAATCAAACACAGAACATGAGTTTCAAGGTTTTATCTTTATATTTTGCTCAATTTCTTTTTCACCACAGAAAACAAAACATAATTATGCAACATCTCTAGCAACTTACATGATATGCTTTATTAAAACAAACTTAAAAAAACAATGGTCAAGATGGCAGAGTAGGTAAATGCCGTGTTTGCCTCTTCTCACAATCACATTAAAATTTCAACTAAATTGCAGAATAACCACAATTGAGAATTTCCAGAAGTCTAGCTGAATGGAAGTCTTATAACTAAAAACATACAAAAAAACCACCATGAGGCTAGTAGGAGTGGTGGAGACACAGAATGAACTAGTTGCACATTCGTGTGTGGTAGATAAAAATCAAGATGGCCATCTCAGCTGCAAGGTCTCCCTGGAGAAGTGAGGGGTCTCAGGCCCACACTAGCCTCCCCATTCCAGTACTGGAAAGAGAAATCCCCTTAACTTCTGGCTGTGAAAACCAGAAGAGATTGTGGCTGGGACGAAGGGCAGCTGGAGTCCCAGGTAATCTTTCTAAAGGGCCCACGTATGGACTTACTCACTAACAAACTCACTTACTTTGAGATCCAGTGCTGAGGCAGCAGCTTGAAAGGTGCCAGGAACATATGAGGAGGAACTGAATTGTCTGGCTTCAGGGTGAGAGATGGAGGAGCAGATTTCTCCTAGACAGAAGTGCTGGCTAAATCTATTATTTTTTTGTTGATCCCTCCCCTGTCCTGGCATGCAGATACAGGTGGCTACCATATATATGTCTCCATCTATCTGGTTAACACTGGTTGCCCTGCCCTGGTGATTCCCTGAGACCCTACTCCACCCAACTTGCCAGCCTATCCAAGCTACTTCTAATGTTTTTTTCATGCAAATGTCTTGTCTTGGCTCATGCTAAAGACTTCTAAAATTTCTCAGAGGTTCACAAAACCCATGCTGGCCTCAGCATGCCCTGTCCCTTTTGTTGGGCATCCCCAAGCCCAGCACTAGAGGTAGCTGGCTTTGGTTTATAGTTTGGCCTCTCACAATACCTCCAGTCTCATTGTGGGTGGTGGTCATCTGAAGATTGCTAGGTAGTTTATGCCAGGTGGCCCCAGGCAAGGCACAGGCTGAAGCTGAACTTGTCTGCAGTGGGGCTCCTCCCAGGAGGCCCTGGACTGGCATCCTGGTGGCCAGTTTCTGACCAACTCAGAGCACCACCCTGGGTCACATCTGAGGATGATACACCCATCAGGCAGACTGAGCAGACACCAGAGCCCTGCTAAATTGAATCCTGCTCTGTAGGGTTAGCCTCTGCACAACAGCTCCTCCACTGTAGTCATGGCCAGTCCTCACGACTATGAGCCTGAGGGTCAATTCCTCTCATTGATGTTCAAATGGCAACCAAAGCTCATCTACAATAGGAAAGCACACAGAACATGTACAAAAAACACATCTGGAGCACCTGGCTTAGGTGACCAGGGAGACTTTGTCAGTGGGTCCCGTATAACACCAACTACTTAAGGCTACTCTACTAAAACTGGGAGACATAGTAGCCCTACCTAATACATAGAAACAAATACAGGGAGAAAGCCAAATGGTGAGACAAACATGTCCCAAATGAAAGAACAGAACAAAGCTCCAGAAAAAGAACTAAACAAAATAGAGACAAGCAATCTACCAGATGCAGAGTTCAAAACACAGGTTATAAGAATGCTCAATGAACATAGGGGAAGAATAGATAAACTCATTTAAAACTTTAATAAAGAGGTGGAAACGTAAAAGTAGAGGTATAAAACTTTAAAAAGAATCACTTAGAAATGAAGAATATAATAACTGAAATGACAAATATATTAGAGCAGCAGTCCCCAACCTTTTTGGCACCCGGGACAGGTCCTCCTACAAGAATCTAATGCCTGAATCTGAGGTACAGCTGAGGCAGTGATGCTAGTGCTGGGGAGCAACTGCAAATACAGATGAAGCTTTACTTGCTCACCCACCGCTCACTTCCTGCTGTGTGGCCTGCTTCCTAACAGGCCACGGATCAGTACCAGGCCTGGGGATTAGGGACCCCCACATTAGATGGAATCAAAAGACTACAGGAAGCAGATAACCGAGTCAGGGATTTAAAAGATAGAGTAGCAGAAAACATCCAATTGGAACAGCAACAAAAAAAAATGAAGATAGGTTAAGGGGCCTCTGAGATATCATCATGTGTACCAACATTTGCATCAGAAAAGAGAGCAAAGAATTGAAAACCTATTTGAAGAAATTATGATGGAAAACGTCCCTAAACTGGAGAAGGAAATAGACATGCAAGCCCAGAGTCCCAAACAAGATGAACCCAAAGAGGCCCACACTAAGATACATCATAATTAAAATGTCAAACATTAAAGACAACAAGAGAATCTTAACCCATTTTCTGTTTACTCCAAGAATACTTGTAGGCAGCACTTGCCGCTACAGTGTTTATCCTGAAATAACTTGCAGATTACAGTTCTAACTTCACTCTCAAATCTTGCCATGAAATATCTCACTTTTTTTCATTATTTTCAAATTGCTCTACTATATTAATAGTCTTTGGAAGCAAATGATATTGTTCTATTTATAGCATTCTGTTTTTTATCATTTCTTGATAGCTGAAAATGTCAAATTCTAGAAAACGTAGCATTCCTATACATGATGTTAACATTATTTTCAGACAGTTGTTAGCCGAAGATCCATTTGATTAATTCAATTTTTGTATACATTTCTGTTTCATTAAGATTAGAGACAAGTTCTATTTGGAAATCACTCTAAGAACATTTTTTATATTTTATTTTCACATTGAAAACCAATCAGATTTGCTTCAGCCTTAAAGAGTGTGTTTATGTAAAATTAAATTAATGCTGGCAGTGAGCTGTACCTTTTTTTTTTCTTTATTTATTTTTTCCTAAATGAGAAATGGTTAAAAGCAGCAAGAGAAAAGTAGTTAGTTACCTGCCTGGGAACTCCTATATAAGACTGTCATCTGATTTATCAACAGAAACTTTCCAGGTCAGAAGGGATTGGCAGGAAATATTCAAAGTGATGAAAAGCGAGGGTCTACAACCAAGATTACTCTCCCCAGCAAAGCTATCATTTAGAATTGAAAGACAGATAAAGAGCTTCCCAGATAAGAAAAAACTAAAGGAGTTCATTACCACCAATCCAATATTATAAGAAATATTAGAGGGACTTCTTTAAAAAGAAGAATTAGAAAAAGGAGAAGGAGAAGAGAAAAAGTGAAAGAGAGGTCAAATATATGAATAATGAAATAGCAATAACTACATATCTATCAACAATTGCTTTAAGTATAAATGGATTAAATGCTCTAATCAAAAAATAGTGTGGCAAAATGGATGAAAAACAAGGTTCATACATATGCTACCTACAAGAGACGCACTTCAGAATGAAAGACACACACAGACTGAAAGTAAAGGGATGGAAAAAATATCTCATGAAAACAGAATAACAAAAAGGTAGGATACCAATGCTTATATCAGACAAAATAAACTTTAAAACAAAGACTATAGTAAGAGACAAAGAAGGACACAGTAATCCTACTTCTGGGTATTTATCTGAAGAAACTCAAAATACTATTTCAAAGGGATATGTGAATCTGTATATTTATTGCAATATTATTTACAATAGCCAAGATATGAAGACAACCTGGGTGTTCATCAATGGATGAATTGATAAAGAACAGGTGGTGTATATATACAATGGAACATTACTCAGCTATTAAAAAAGAATGAAATCTTGCCACTTGAAACAACATGGATGGACTTAAAGAATATTGTGCTTAGTGGAGTATGCCAGACAGAGAAAGACAAATGCCATATGATTCCACTTACATATGGAATCTAAAGAACAAAATAAATAAAATAGAAACAAGCCCATAGATATAGAGAATATTTTGATATTTTTCAGATGGGAGGGGGTTTGGGAGGTGGGTAGAGAGGGGAAGAGATTAAGAAGTATAAATTGGTAGTTACAAAATAGTCATGGGGATAAAGGGTATAGTATAAGGAATATAGTCAGTAATAGTGTAATAACTATGTATGGTGTGAGATGGGTACTAGATTTATAAGAGCGCTCACTTCATAAGTTAAATAAATGTCTAATCACTATGTTGTACACCTAAATTAATATATTGTATGCCAACTGTAACTAAAAAATTAAAATGTTATTAAAAAAACAACAACAAAAAAAGAAACAACAGCAACAAGAAAAATTCTGCCTTATCTTAGAGATATTTCTTAGGGGTTAAAGGAGAGTTAATTATACATATTTTTAAAAATCTAAGGCAAGATTAGTAGAGAATAATTTTTATTTCATGACATGAAATACATTTGAGAGGATTATACATTTGTATAATCATGAAAATACTATTTGCCTACCATTAAAAATTCAATGTTAGAAAATTCTTTGACCTACCAGAAACATTTTCATCAACTTATATGACTAATCATTACATCTAAAATGTGGTGATTTGATAACGACATAGACATGTATGTTAGGTTAGCTTACTGAATCACTTTAAAAAGACACAAAGGGAATCCTGGATTGAAGTCTTTTCATGGAGGTAGGTCTCTTGAATATAGATTTAATTTAAAATGTCTCATCAAATAGTACTATTTCCCTAGATTTTCATTTGGCTTACTCCTGCACTTTATTTTCTGTGCAAATCTCCTTTTCAGGGAGGCATTCTCTGACTACCCTATGAAATATAGCTTCCTTCATTTACTTTCTACCCCCTTTCTTGGCTGTACTTTTATTTTTCAACACTTTTTGCTATCACACATTATATTATATATTTACTTGTTTATTTGTTCTTGTCTCTATGAGTCCCTAGAATATAAGCTCAAGGAGGGCAGAAATCTGGTCTGTTTTGTTCATTATTGTACTCCCAACAGATAGTCCCTGAATTTGATTAGGTGCACAATAAACTTAGGTTGAATAAATGTCTTGCTGGTTTCATACAGAAATGAGATTGCCCTATGGTCACATGACTGAGACATTAGTCATTGATTACAACCCACTGTGTTATCATAACCCTGTGTCGGATAGCTTTTGCTGCTGAAATAGCCACCCCAAAACTTAGTGGTTCAAAACAACAATTATTTATTTAGCTTATAATTTTGTAGGTCTGCAATTTGGGCTGGGCTTTCAGCTGGGTAATTTTCTTGGTCTCAGCTGGGCTCACTCATGTTTCTGTGGTCTGCTTCGAGTCAGCTAGGCGGCCCTGATTCTGGGGTTGGCTGGCTGTCACCTGTGATGATGGTAGTGACAAGGCATGTGTATCTCAACTTCTAGCATCACACCCAGGTTATTGGCATGGCAGATGCTCAGGGTTTCAAGAGTGAGAGCAGAAGGTGGGAAACCTTTTGAGGTTCATGTTCAAAATGGGTACAACGAATGTGTGCTATAGTCTATTGACCAAAGCACGTCAGCATGCAGCCCAGGTTCAAGGGATGGAAAAATAAGCTCAACCTCTAAAAGGATGGTGTTACAAAAACATAGATCTAGGCAAAGGAAGAGTTTGTAGTCAGTTTTGAAATTTATTGCCAGGCCTTCACTGTTTTGGTCTGGATGGGCTACTTATTCTGGATGAGTGCCTCTTCCACTGTAGCATTATAAAACTGAGGCAACCTAATATAGAGAGTTCAACTGCACATCTAGGGGGAACATCCTTATCTGCATATTCAAGAAACCTTCCTGTGGGGGAGGACTGATTGTCAGCCATCTAACAGCCACCTCCTCTACTTTCTCCCCCACAGTGTTAATTATGTTCTATGCTGATGTGTCTCTGCTCAGCTATCTACCTTACCTCTCAATAAAAAGAGATGCTGTTTCAAAATAAATAGCCTGACATACTGTAAAGAAGCTACGGATACTCAGAAACAATATTTTCTAAATATTTATAAGCTATATTTCAAAATCTGTTACTTTCAGTGACTTGTGTAAATAAATATCAGATCTGCAAGTCACCATCCCACACTGCCGGTGGAACAAGTCCAATTACTCATCTATAAACAGACAAGTCATCATTTAAAACTGTCCTCGTTCTTACGTCTCTGTCTTTGGATTCTATCCAGTAAAAGAACCCAAAGTATAAAACTAGTTTTTTATTACTTAAAGAAGTAAGAAGAATATTTTCATTATGATGAAGATAGTGGTGTTGGTGTCATTAATTTTTTCATTGTTATAAGACATAGAGGGAAACTGCCTAGTTAAACAGATCCAAGATACAGGGGTCGAGGGTGCGGGTGGAGGGGACTAGGAGGTGGGATGAGGATAGAAGAAGCAAAGAGTCTTTTTGGAGAGTCTGAACTTAATTTCCTTGAAAACTTTCAGGCTTGCAGAGTTGAAGTCTGGATGTGAGCACTTAGGTCACATCTAACGTGCCTGCAGGATGCGAGGAGAGCAGGAAGACTCACAAGTAATTCATATAATGTGTTTGTGAAGAGTACTCACACACTGTGTTCTTTCTCTATCCTAGTGATGTTCATTTTTCACTTTCAAGAAACTGGATCCAGATCTAGATGGAGAGTTGAGAAGTTTGCAATAAAAGCCTGGATATAGCAAAGGTAATATATAGAGTTCAGTCACAAGTCTGCAAAGGTTTTGGAAAGGGGTTGTTCAGTGTGGTGTGGGATTTTAGGGGTCTTCAACATAAACTTTAAGAATAAACAACAGATGCATCTAGAAAAAGTGTCTCAGCCAAGATAGACAAAACAAAAAATATAAGTGAATTAAGGTGTTTCTAGATTGTGAGAAAGTGGTACTGAATACAAAACATTTAGGTGATCTGAATGCAAAGGGGTTGTGTTGGGGAGTAATGAGAACTGTAAACATGAAGACTATGGGGGGCATCTGGAATCTACTTTAGTGGTAACTGGAAGCCATTGAAGACTTAAACCAATATATAAAAATTTGTGTGTGAGAAGATGTTTTGTGTGGACCAGAATGTTGTGTGGCATCTCCCAGCAAGTTTAGAGACCAGGAACCAGGATCTGCTTCTCCAGTGATGATGAGTGTTAGCAAAGGTAGATAGAACCAAACATGACTTATTGACCATGTATAACCCACCAGAAGTTTCTGTGTCAGTAGTAAATACTGATTAACAAGAGAGTGAGTCAGTCTTAGTTTCTGTCTCTGTCTCTGTCTCTGTCTGTCTATCTGTCTCTCCTCCTCTGAATCTGAATCTGAGAGGTTATATTTCAAGACACAATTGTATGCACTGTGTTCTTCAGGATTAATAATTACTTTTAAGGCTTTTTAAAAAAAATCCATAATTGCAGAAAAAGAACCTTCTGGAAACTTGGAAATTTGAAGTACTCTCTCTCTCTCTTTAGTCTCCACATTTCCCTCAGGGTTGGTCACTGGTATTATAATTTTCTATAGGCAGGTTCTTCAAACAAATCATGAGCAAACAAGCAAATCTCCCGAACTGATGAAATATCCTCACCATCATTCCTCACACTAGCTTCTTTTCTCTCAAAGCATTCAGACAATCTTTTTATGATTATTTATATCAGCTCTCTCTTTTACAACTTTTCTATGGCAGATTACTACCTAGCACAGTTCCCTATTGATCTGTTATCTTTACCTTTTTACTCTTACCAGATAACCCCTCTGTTCCCCACATCCACAATGCAGATATAACTCCTGGAAGAAAGATAATATTTTTTATTTTGTAAAGAGATTTAAAAACTCCCTTTAACTCATTTCACTAATTTTATTAGAAAGTTACCAATTTTTTACCATAGAAAAATTTAAATCACAAGAAAATATAAAAACTAATAAAATCATGGAGATTTCTAATTTGCAAAGTTAACTAATATTAATATGTGAATGTGTGGTTTCTACTCTCTTGTTCTAAATGTTTACATGCAGAGGCATACTCATATACACACAGCTTTTTATCTAGAAATGAGAGAGAGAGAGAGAGAGAGAGAGAGACAGAGAGAGACAGAGAGAGACAGAGACAGAGAGAGACAGAGACAGAGACAGAGACAGAGACAGAGAGAAACAGAAAACTGTAGTTTTATTTTCTTATTTTTTATAAAAAAATTTGAGTTATGGTCATAATTACTCAAGATATGTGAAAGATATATGGCACTGATACTTTATGTAGAGTCTATCATGAGCAACTTAGAATATCAGCATTTTCCTGGTTTACTCAAGCTTGGCAAAACTTAGAACTTTTTTACCAAATTCAATAATACATTTTTTTTTTTTAAAAAAAAAAAACAAGGTCATAATGAGTGCTACTGGGGAAGGAAAAGAAAGCAACAGACAGACTGGTAATTATAGTGGAGCCAGCTACCACAAAGGGTTAGGGGTCTCTTAATAAGTCTGTTAGCTTTGCTAGCTCTGTCTAACCTTCTTCACAATTTGAGATTTTACAGCCTCCACATAAATATTTTTAGAGACCCAAATTGGTTCTTCAAGATGTGAATGACAGATCTACTTTCTTCTATTACAAAAAAAAAAAAGTCCCATTGTTTAGAAACATTGAATGCTTAGCCTTAAGGACACAGTTTATGTAGCAAAGAGGAACTGTAATCAATATAATATATAATTTTGTTGATAATATTTTTCTCTATAAGGATTTAAGAATTATTGAAAGCACCTATCCATAAAAATAAACTACTTAAAATGCCATAAACCTATTGTATTATTTCTCAAAAAGCTTTATTCTGAGTAAAACATGCCTTTGGAGTGTAAAGAAAAATCCTTTTAGAAATTAATATAAATTAGAAAAAAAGCTAGTATCTGCAATTAGTCTATACCCTCAACAAATATAGAGCAAAATATCAATATGGGGGTGGGGCACATTTTGTTTAAACTTAGTTCTGATTCAATAAAAGTTTCTTTTTTTGCAAAAAACCACAATAATGTAATTTACAGAGTTTCTGGAAATATTTATTGTATACAGCCTAGAAGATGAAAAGAATGTAACTATTATTCTTGGTTTGTTTTGAGGTTATTTACTTAGGGCTAAGCACCTCATTTTTCTTGTGTACAAAAAGTAATTATGCAGTCAAAAGAAATATAGCTCATATACCTCAAAGCATATGAAAAATGTAAAACTTTATTACACACATTAATTTCTAACAAAGGACATCTCTAACATCAGTATAACTGGGACAAGCCAGATAACTGATGTATATATACGGATGTTTCTCCCAAATGGGTTTTATAAAGACAAAACAAACAAATAAACAATTTCTTCTTTTATGTCTGCCTCTCTTTTATAAATTTTCACTTCCCAATATAGGCAATAGTTTTGAGGATTTTTTTCTGTTGTTCTGCGTGTACATTAATATATTCTATTTAAGTTAGTCTAGCCAGTCTCCCCTCCCTGCATTTTTTATTTTATTGTTTCAAACTACTCAGGGTGAATCCATTTGTACATGTAACAAAGCAAAGATATGAAAACCTACAAATTATAAACCAAATATGTTCACGGCTTTTCCATTTGAGATCTTGCCCATTCTGACCTTCTAGCAATGTCAGCATTTTCTTAGAAAGCCACTTTTAGTGTGAGCCAGGCCTGATTTGCTTGTTCTCCTTCTTTGATTCTCCGAACAGCAGCTGGATCTGGATCTTAGGCAGGAAGGTTTGTGGGTTAACATCAGTTGTCTTAGAGCCCAAGACAAGTGATGGCCCTGGGGGCGTCACACTGGACAACATGGTGCATGACTAACACAAAAGGTGGAGGGGCACAATATGGTACTCACTTAGAAAGCATTGATTAATAACTGGAGAAATCATTATATCAAGGAAAGGAAAATGATTGTAATAAAAGCAAAATAATAAACCTACTCTCATAAGGGATAACAGAACTTGACATTTTAAACTTTTAAGCAGACGCAGCCAATGGGATCTCATTCCAGTTAAACAGAAAAGAAATGTTTTGATGTGTGAAACTATTTTTTTAATAAGTAAAAAAGAAATTTGTGAGAAAGAGGGTAAGTGTGTATCTTTGTGTGTATGTTTGGGGGTTGGTAAAAGAGACTGGCTCATAGTAATGAGAAATATCACAAGGAAAAGGAGTAAATAACTCCCTCTGGATAAGATAATCTATGATAGTACAGAATTTTTCAGAAAAAAAAAAGGCATAGCACATATTGTTTGGTCAAGCCACATGATGTTTTGAAAACCTGAACAAAATAAAATCTGTAGTCCAGCTTGATGAGTAAATGATTCGATGAAGCAATGATTTAACTTAGCTAAGCAGATTCCTTTAAAGGAAATAAATGATGTAGAAGTCACATACTTCTAAACTACAATATATGTTTCCCCTCAACTCTTTCTTTGTTTTTCCTGTTCAGTAGTACTAAGAGGGAAAATCTTCAAAGACAGAATTGGCTCTGAATAGTGTTCAGGAATTTTTTTAAAGAAGATTGTTAGAAATACCAATTAAATGCTGGGCTGGGTGTCAATACCCCGATGTTAACTTGCCAGAGAATAAAACATCAAGGTTTAAGTTTGATGTTTCATCCCTTGTCCTAGTCTTCTAAGTTTCCTTCATGTGTTGTTCAATGTGCATTCTGGCATTTGGGAAGGGGTATAAAGAGATTGCTAAAAAAATGAAAGTTTTTTTCCTTGACATTTAACAATTAAAGTTATAAGCTACTGAATGAGAATGATTACTTTGTAGTCAAGAAAATTACACCTACAAATCTTCTTAAGAAATTTTGACATCACGAATGCACATACCTCCTTAAAGTGGTCAAGAATGAGATCTTTGCAAAGAGAGCACCTCATGTTCGCCTACATTTTTGTTGTCTGGTTATGAGGCATTTGTGGAGGTGGCACTAGGATATGCAAATTTTCCCATGAAAAGATTTCTGAGGTCCTTCACTCTCCGTTCAGGGCTGCTTATCTATTGCATATAGTGCCAAGACCTCTTTCTAGGAGCCCACAAAAATGTCTTAATTTCTTTAAAAATTAGAACAAAAAATGAACTTCTAGATTAAAGAAAATATCTTAACATGTGATATTAGTATACTCTTTATAGCAATAGTGTCATAAAATATAATTTAATATTTTTTTGCAGAGGAAGTGGTCCACAAAGGTAAAATTCACTTTAGGGCTCATGAGAGTCATGATGTGGCCTTGCTTTCATTTGCTGTCTTCCTCTCTGAAAACTGCCTTCTTATTTGAACTTTTTAAATTCACAAGTTTCAATTTCTTATGAGTCAAATGAAAATATCTCATGGCAATGTTCTGAGAATTAAATAAAATAGTAAACTCAAGAGCATTTTGTAAACTGTAAAAAAACTTTCATAAATGAGATCACATTATTATTTTTTTGGTTATAGTCATTGGCATCTGTTTAGTAACTGAAGCTAGAAATCTGGGATTAAATTTGAATTCTGTTTCTTCATCTCTTCTTCCAAATGGCCACTAGCTTCTTTGATTTCTATCTCTTTCATAATTCTGAAATCTATGTCTTTTTTTCCATTCCTATTGTTAAGCTACTCTCTTTCTTTTGAAAACTTTACTATAATGGAGAAATTAGACATACACAGAAGTAGACAGAAGAGTATGACAACTCCCATGTACCCATTACCCAGCTCCCGAAATCAATCCTGCTTTATATCTATATCCTAAACAACCTTGGAACAAATCTCAAGTATCATGAAACTGTATCTATACATATTTCAATGTTTCTCCACTCAAAAAGAACTCTTTTTAAAAACATATAATCATAATACTCACCCTTAAAAATAGCAATAACTCCTTAATTCACCACATATCTAGTCAGTGTTCATATTTACAGTTGTCTTATATATGTCAAATGCTTTTAAAAGTGTGTTTTTCAGTCAGACTCCAAATAAGTTCCTAAAATTATGCTTTGTCAATCTGTAAATTCTCTCTAAATTTCTTTTTTATTTCTCCACTGTTTGTGTATTAATCTTTTCACTATACTCTTGTTGCAGCTCAGCTTCCTGTTTTCACATTCTTTTCTCTCTGATTTACTTCCCATGCTGCTGTTGACATAACATAAAATCAATTTGATATTGTGGTTCTTTCTCTTTAAAAAAATCTACTGGCTTTAAAGTGTTTACAGGATAAAGAACACTTATTTATTCGCTTGTTCATATATTTATCTGTTTATGCAGGCTACTGCAACCCTTCAATATTATGACCTAAATATACTCTTCCAGACTAATTTCTCATCATTTCTCTTATCCCTTCACCTGCAGCTCTTCACATCCATCCCTTATATTCTGGCCCCAAATACATTATTCTCTTTTAGAAACTTTGTTCAGGCTATTTTGATTTGTCTTTGCCAAATCCTCTGTCCTTTGCTTATCAAAAACCTACTCATCCTTAAGAAGCCAGCTTGGATTTTACTTCTTTTCTGACACCTTTGTCAGTGCTCTAGATCTAAATTAGCCTCCTTTCGACCCCCATCTTTTGTGATTATTTGTGACATTTTGATAAACTGTCTCTAATGCTGATTATAATAATGACAGTATCTAAGAACTTTAAATGCCTTAAGTCATTTAATGTCCCCAACCACTCTATAGAGAAGGTGTTTTCTTATTTACAGATGAAGACAATATTAGCTAGCATTTACTTGACATTCATTAGGTCCCAGCCACTGTTTTCTTTGAATATAATTCTCATGGAGTCCCCTTGGCATAGGTTATATTATTATGTCTACTCGACATTTGAGATAAATGGGCACACAGATCTTAGATAACTTTGTCCAAGGTTTCACAGCTAGTAAGTGACAGAACAGGGCCTAGAACATAGGTATTTGGGCTTTGGAACCCATATTCTGAAGCACTATGCTAGATTGCTTTTATGAATGCATACAGATTTTATGAAAAATAGATATGTGTACATACGTGTATGTGTGTGTGTGTGTGTGTGTGTGTGTGTGTGTGTGTGTGTGTGTGTGTGTGTTATTTTATAGATCTGCTTCAGGAGCATATATTTCTCAAGGTTAACACTTGTCTAATTCTCCAGCACAGTAACTATAACAAAGAAAGATCATTTAGAATAAAGAGCTGTAATTTATAAATTTAATATAACTCAATGTAAAACCAAGTTCGAGCTTGCTAAAAAATAAAAGTGAAAGTGTTTGCATATATACTTTCGCAGCATATATATTATATAAACCAGTGCACACTACAAAGATCTAGAATAGATTATTAACTAAATGACATAATTTTCTTTAAGAAAATATGAAACAGAAAATGTGGAATATTAAGCTATAAAAGGATGCATATTCCTAAATTTCCTTGGATAAAAGATATTTCACAAACAGGCCCATCATCATTATTTATTTGTTTTGACTGTAATATTTGTACTATTTTTTCAGAGAGAAACAAACAATTTTATTTACACATGCAGCAATCAAGGCTGAAACTTGAATAAATTTGGGGAGAGAATTGGCTGAGTTGTGAAATGGTTTTTGAGACTGCTTTGACAGTCCAGTTTAGGAAAGAAGCAAAACAATCAATGACTCCTCCCAGGGTCAGAGATTGTCATTCATTTGGAATTAAGATGTATAATGAAGTCACAGACCCACTGGTTTTAGGATGATTGAGAAGTGAGACAGATACCATTCAATTCACTCTTGGAGCTATCTTAGAAACTCTTCCAGTTTATTCTTGCAGCTTGCCAAATACTGTAGAAATATTGTTGCCTTTCTAAAGAATAAGAATTCATTTTTAAAATTTAATACAAGAGTTGGTGAACTTCACAGGCAAGAAATAGGGGCCAAAAGTAATAAAATAGGTGTTTAGCTCTGAACTAACAAATTTCTCATGATATTCAGCTAAGAGGTTTTGTAATTCCATCCTCTGAACTCTCCTTGAAGTCAGGGACTATGGCACAAAAGGGCCCTCAAGCCCCTGCCACCATGGGTGGTATCTTCAGCCCCAAATTCTAATGTCTTGACTTTACTTTTCAGGAAAAAATTTTGTGTTTTTCCAAAGTGACAGAGAAAGAGAGAGAGAGAGAGAGAAGGTGAGGGAAAGAGAGAGAGTGAGTGAGTGAACACGTGCCCTGGTGTTTGCAGATGTCATCCCTTAAAAGACTTTTCAGGAATAGGACTTTAAATCAGAAAAATTTTGGAATCCCTAATGATTAATTTAACTGATATCAGAGCAAAATTCTGCTTCGTTTCCTTCCTTCCTGATTTCTTAGCAGACAGCATCCCCTTAATGATTACCTTAAGATTATTTGTACCTGCTGTCATAGACAACCCCCTTCTCTATATCTCTTTATCCAGGATACTGTCAGATCCTAAAATTCTTAGGTATGCCAATGCTATAAAATCACAACTTACGTAGCCTATTAGTTTTTGGTTTGAGCCTCAAAAATAGAAACAAACTTTTAAAAAAATACTTAATTCACCATTTGCTAGGTATTGAGACCTGACTGATCTCTAGCTATATATCTATATCTATATATCTATATATCTATATGTATATCTATATCTATATGTATGGTGAGGGGAGCAAGGGTAACATTTTCAGTTCATATTGTCCTAAGAAATAGATAAAAACTATTGACTAGTAGATAAGGGTAGTTGTTTGTGGACATCTAAAATGATTTCTCATTGATAATTGTTATTCATTTTGACAGAAATTTGTTAAACATCTTTGTTAGCATTACAGATAATGTGAACAAACAGGGATTGTGTGTCTTGAGGGTTTTTTTAAATAGTGCCAATTTTAAATATTCTACACTGGTTTTTATACGACCCTGTGGCCTACCTTTTGATTTTGTAAGAATTGTCATTGTATTTGAGAAACCTGCCTTCAAGTGACTTATAATTTAGTTATTATGGTTAACCATTCTGTATGAAATCTAAGAACTTCTTGAAATGTTATGTGCAATAACTATAGAAATTACGTGCAGCCCAGGAGGTGGTGGTATTGTTGCAAGGTAAGATAGAATGGAAATGAGAACCTCAAACAGGAAAGATGTCAATATAAGCAATCCTGGGTATTAGGCCAAGCTGTTTGTATTTGTAAGAGTGAACCCAAAAGTTGAAAGTAGCCCATGATTAAGACGACTAAAGGCAGATGAAAGAGAAAGGTAAGGTTCACAATTTTTTTTCTTTGAGTTCAAGAAAATCCTTAGAAGTACAAGCCCCTCATGCAACTTTTTTCCCAGAAACATTCTTCTCAGAAAAGGGGTTGAGATGAATGTTCAGAGTTTCTGGCTTATAGCCTAGAACTTCATTCCTTGAATTTACACTCCCTTTTCTCCCTTTTGGCTAATCTTCAAACACTACAAAAGAATGGAGGGGTTGAGGTCTTTCTTAAATAGCTTCTCAAAAGTTGATTTTTCTATTTGTTTTTCCTCTAGGACTTTGGTTGATAATTGGACACTTCAAAACTGTATTTCCAAATTCCAAACAAACTGTGCTTTCTATGGATTCTGATTTAGGACATCCTTGATTTTTCTGAATCCATTTGTTTTAAAGTATGAGAAAAGTATTAGCCTTTTAGAAGACTGTGAGGAGGAGGTTTCTGTTTTTCTTTGGTTTAAGAAAGTCTTCAGGTTTAGGAAAATGAAGTAGATAAGAGAAAGTAGAGTACTTTTAAAACTGGCTCTCAGTTGGCATTGAAGAGACAAAAGAATTAAAAAAAATTTTTTTTTCTTGATGAACTCCATGATTAGGTCTTTCCTCCAGCAAATTATCCCCACTCTATTCATTTTACAATGACCAAAAAAGAAAAAACATCATGAAGGAGCCTCAGCCTTAACTTTTAATTTCCTGGTTTCTGTCAGTTTATGTCACAACATTAATTTTATTTCCACATAGGAGGAAGGGTTGCAGGTAATTAATATTACTTTTCTATACTCCCAAAGGAAAAAATACCCCATCATTAATACTCAGCTGTTACAGCACACAACAAAAGTGAGCCTGAGATGTGTAGGGATGCTTTTTCACTGTAAAGGGATTACTGAAATTGTTTCATAGTCAGGCACACCTACTTACTAATTGGATAACATCCCAGCCAGAGCTGTGAATCTGAGTATGTAACCCTTTTAGAGGTACTGTTACATTTTTGATGACACTCTAAAATGAGAATTTCTTGCTTTCTATTCCTTATTTGCCCATCCTTTATGAATCAGATGTGGTACACCTAAAAACCGAATCTATTGGCACTTCACCAAGGTCTGAATTCAGAGAAGCTGAGCGAAGTCAGGTGTTGATCCAGCCCAGGGTCCTCAAAACATTTTTAAAATGCCTTTAAGTGAAGGAAGAGTGTGGTATCCTGCTATACTCTGCCTGTAATCTGCAGCCTTACAAGGAAACAAAGAAACTCTGGTGTACCCTAATGTAGTTGTAATAAAGATAGGGTGATGGCTCTGGAAGTAAACATAAATTAATTGTGTGTAGGGCTTATGCATAAAAACTTTGTTCCTAAATACTGGAAAGGCAGTCACCCTGAAACAAAGGGGCAAATTAGCATGCAGCCAGCCCAAGGCTCTTAGATGCGCGTGCACACACACACACACACACACACACACACACACACACTCACTCACTCACAAGTTCACAGTGACAAATGCTTGGTGCTTGCTGGGAGGTCAACACTAAGAATCTTTCGTTGGAAGGCAGCATGTCAGATTTCAGACACTTTCCCTACAAATGGTCTTTCACTGCTCAAAGGGGGTTGCTTTCTGATCCAGATAATAAAGTCCATTTACATGAAAAGGTGCCGCTTTCAATGACATGATTAATTTCGGAAATACCTGGCATCTGAATGAAGCTGAGACTTCAAGAAATGACTGATGATGAGAAAAGATAATTAAGAAATGTCAAGAGTTTTGCTTGGTGACTGAGCAGCTAGCATGGCTGGGTTATCATATACTCCTTCCAAATGGGAATGAAAAGGCTTTGTGAGAAACTGGGGATGATCAACCTATGTTTACATATAAAGTCCCTTTAGCTCATGTTTCTCTGGGTTTCACTCCACCGTGGCCAGTGAACAGCAATACTTACCTTCAGTCACTTCTTAGTGAATCCCAGACAGAGCTTGCCTTGTTTTTCACGGTCTGAAAAAATGTAAATTTATCTTATCTTACACATCATTTGTTCAAAAGTGACCTCTGTTCTGAGCCTTTTCAAAAATCTCATTGACTTCTCCTGTCCAAAAAGAGAAAAACGAAAAAAGGGAAAAAGCTAAGCACCACTGAATACTCTTTAGAAAAAACTGAAGACAAAGGCTAAAGTGGGTGGTAATGCAAAATACTTCCCATACATTGTTTGTGAATCCTTTCTTCACTGTGTTTTGTTTTGTTTTTTTCATTGGTGAAGAAGAGGGCATCAATGATTAGAGATAGTGACCTCCACCAAACAGATTTAATGGAAAGCAGGGTGCCCATAGTGGACTGAGGGAGTATTTCTCAAAAGAAACTTTAGAATAAAGAGTCTTTAACATGGCAAGAGAGAAGGAGATTCTTTCCTTACTTTTTCTATCTCATAGTACATCTTCATTCCTCTCAAAAAGGTATTCATTGTAGACAAGATGTTTGTAGCTATAGCACAGTCCATGAGTGATTCTTAGCAAGCCTAATATTTTCACTTTATTTTTTTCACTTCAGCTGACTGGTGTCCAAAGGAGAAAAATACTTCCCTCTATAACACCATTTCTAGGCAATGGACTCCTCCAAGAAGAGAGGAGATTATCCAGAGAAAGATCCTGTTAACCATTTAGGCCTGGGCATACCAATGTAAGTTCATATCTTATATTGGTTAATGATTGTTATGGGTCAAATTGTGTCTCCCCAAAAGATATGCTAAACTCCTAATTTCTAGTACCTCAGAATGTGACTTTATCTGGAAATAGGGTCATTGTTGATGTAATTAATAAAGATGAGGTCATACTGAAGTAGAGTGGGCTCTTAATCCAATAGGTCTGGTGTCTTTATAAGACACACAGGGGGAACCACCATGTGACTCCAAAGAGAGAGATTAGAGTTGAAGTTGTAAGCTAAGGATTGATGACCACCACTGGGAGCTTGGGAAAGATAAGGAAGAATTCTTCCCTAGAGGCCCTATTGACACTTTAATTTTGGATTTCTGGCCTCCAGAGCTGTGAGACAATAGGTTTATGTTTTAAGCCACCCAGTTTGTAGTACTTTGCTCTGTTAGTCCTAAGAAACCAATTAAATAGTCATATAATTTAACATGGCAGGGATATAAAGAACTGGAAATATTCTTCCTTTCCCTGATCTAAACTCTTACAGTCTTACCCTAATTCCATCATAGTGGGCAGATATGGGTTTACTAAGAGACAATGTCACCTGTCACAAATGGTGAAGGATTACACAACTCCATATTTGCCAGAAACAGAGGTTCTGTCTCTAAAATGCTTGACTAACTATAAATATACTCCCAGACTATGTAAAACTGTTCAAGTGTCATGGCAGCCACCCAAAATGAAATGCTCAGCGTATTTAGTGAAATACTATACTCTAAGTACATTAAATGCACTGTAAGATACTCATTAGTCTATAACATAAAACACCATTTAAATCAGGACATGAGGGCAGAAACAAACCTAAGTGTCAGCCAGTTTTATTCCTTTGGAGAGAATGCATTAAAATATATTCATAGCAAATATGTGAGGTCTTGGACTAAATCTGTTTCTAATAGTGAAATAAAGCTGGAAAGAATTAAATTAACCCATTGTGTAGAAATTTCAAGTTAAAATGAAATAACTTCATCATTTCAGCATAATTTGTAAAAGTTATTCACTCCAAATAGTAAAGTATGTTTAGTACTATAATAATAAATAATACACGTAACTTAGTATGAGTTAATTTCCTTCAAGTTCTTAAAACTTGTGTTGGAAATTACATTGCTTAGTGGCAGTTTGTATAAATGACAAAGTATTAATGAGAACAACAAAAAAGGTATTCTGCTCTTTACAATTCACTTATATGACATAGAATAAACATATTTACTGAAGTATGCCATTTCTTTGGTTTTGAGTTTTTGCTATTTAAACCATCTATGCTGGCAGCTAAACAATTTTAAATTATAAAGATGCGTTTTGCTTTGGAGAGTAGAAAATTGCACAACTGAGAGAGGGTCCCATAATACAAATACAATATGATTTTGTTGTCCTATTTGCTTTTAATCATTTATAATTCCTGAGATACTTAACATTTTATTCATAAATATTGTATGGTACAAAGCTTTTTCCTCACTTATGCATAATTTCATCCAGAAATTAATATCTTCCACTTATAATGAATTGAAAATCAGAAACATTTTATTTCCTTAATGGTGTAGGAATCAGTGTAATTTTAGAGTACTCAAGGATGTAATTATTTACATGTATTAGAAATATTAACTAGAACTATCTGATCAAGGTATAGGAAAAGTTGGAGAAAAAATATTCCTTCAAGTTACAAGTTAGCTAGTTATGTTAAATGTTTCTTTAAAAGAAATAACTGGAATATGTAAACATTCCAGATTCTAGAAAAATGTATCCCTGGAATCCTTTAAAATTAAATATGTTTTTGTATTTTCAAAATAGTGCAAAGTACTTAAAGATTATTTGCTTTATTTTTTGTTAATGTTAATATGCACATATATATGGCTTTGGTATTGTTGGAAACACTAGAAAGGAATAAATGAAGTGTTAATAAATGTGTTGCCAGTTATGCTAAAATTAAATGCAATGCATATATGTCAATTGGGTGTATATACAATTGTAATATTTTTATCATTATTACGAAGTGTGCTTAGTCTTATAAATGCATCTGCTCATTGTGATGATTCCTGCACTCAGCTTAAATGGAAGTTATCATTTTTCTTCTTTTGTTTATAAAGGTACAGTTTATATTTCTTCTGTGATTGATTATATTCCTATTAAGGTCTTGGGATTAACAATACAGTATATATTATTTTTGTTGAATTATTTCACACAGAGGGCCCAAAGCGTATTTTGGGTTTACAGGATTTTTCTAATACATGTGTTCCCTTCTGTATTAAAGCTGCTAATTAGTGCTTTTGAACAGCTCAACATTGAATTGTTAGAAGGTACCATAGCAGTGGCTAGTATAAAACTGTTTATGTGGAAGGATATATAAAATAAGAAGGTGTTAAACCCAGCACAAATTGAGTGGCAGGGGGTACCCACCAGTGTTAATTTTATGTTTGTTTAGTCTCATTTAAAGTTAAGATGCCTGTATTACAATTGTGATGTGGAATATGCTGTACATACAGATGGACTGAAATGTGTCAATTTAGTAGTTGCATTTGTCTGGCAAAAAGACAATGGGTGGTTTTATCAGAAAATAGCTATTCTTAAATACTAGTTTTTATTTTTAACAGAAGCACATATGGGAACTTAAAAATATATATGGGCTTTTATATATGCTGGTTATACAAGACATGCTAAAATTCCAGTTCCTGCTAAGCACGTTCAGTGAGCTTTTTATAGTATTTTGATATGCTTTTCTAATAGGGCAATAATCCATTAATAGAATTTTGAATTTCTCAAGAGAGTTTCACTGCTGGAATTCAATGTACATGTGTTTAAATTAACCTAAGAGTTTTGATTCTATTCTCAGTATTACGAATGAATCAAGCCAGAAGGAACCTTAAGAGGTCACTTATTTCATTTCAGTCCTCCCAGCTTCCACATGGACCAGTTAGAAGACTTTCTATTTTTAAGTCCTTCCAGAGAAATTTACCACACTCTCTAATCATCCTCACCAAAGTTTAGTGATTGGTTTCAGAGGACAACTACTCCATCATCATTGTACAGACAGTCCCCCAACTTACGATGGTTCTATTTATGATTTTTCAGCTTTAAGGAGGTGTGAACGTGATACACATTCAGCAAAAAATTACTTTGATTTTTGATTTTTATTCTTTTTCAGGGCTTGTGATATGCAGTATGACACTCTCTCGAATGCTGGGAAGTGAGGCGCAACTACCAGTTAGCCACCCAGCTCCGAACTTAAACAACCCATACTCTATAGTGTAGTATTAAATGCATTTTCAACTTATGATATTTTCAATTTATAATAGTTTATTGAGATATAAGCCCATTGTGAATCAAGGAGTATCTGTAGTTCCTTGGTCAGATCATTTCATCTTAAATGAAGCACAGAGGGACCACTGGAAAATCTGCAAGAGAGTATTTTTACTAAACATTCTTTTCTGTATCAAATCACACTAGTTTCAAATATTTCTTACCATAATGACTTCTAGTGCTCTATAAAAGTGTTCAGTGTTTGAAGGTTTTTCTTGATTTGATTTTTTTCATTTTTCATGTCTTTAAAATAACCATTATTTTTTGTATTATGAATTCTATGATGCTGGATATAAAAAAAGATATATTTCTCATGGACATTCAACTAGCTTTTGGTAATGTCATATGGCAACCATAGGCTAGATCTTTACATATATATAAATAAATATAATATATAGATATAAAATTGATAAACATATAGCAAGTTCGGTTAAACAAAATAGTCATAAATTACCAGTATCGAGTATTAAAAAGAAGACATCATTACAAGTTCTTCATGTATATAAAACAACATAGAAGACATAGAACTGCTTTATGACAAGAAGATTGAACAAATTAAATTATTAAAAATACACAGTATACTCAACCTGACACAAGATGAAATAGAAAACTAAGTAATCTTAGATATGTTAATATTATTGAATCTTCAATTTAAATCTTGCCACAGAGAAATCTTTAGACCTACATGACTTCACTGATCAATTCTTCCCAACAATTAAAGAAGTAACACCAATAATGTACAAGCACTTTTAAAAAATGGGAAAAGGGAAAACAATTTACAACTTATTTTACAAGGCTAGTAATATCTTGATACCAAATCCTGACAAATAATATGAGAAGTAAATTACTGGCCAAATTCTCTTTTAAACCTAAATACCAAAATAGTAAACAGCATTTTTAGAAAATTTAATCAAGTGACTTACAAAAAGGATAACAAGTCACAACCAAGTAGAGTTTGTTCAAATAATGCAATGTAGTTCTGCCAACATCACAAAATGTAATTTAACACATTAATAAGACAAAGCTGAAAATTATATGATTATTATTAATAGGTATGGCAAAAAGCATTTGGTAAAATTTAGCACACATTTATGATAAATATCAAATCTCAGCTAATTAAAAAAAAGGGAACTTCTCTAATCTAATAAAGAGTATCTACAAAGAAAACTTTCTGTAATCACTCTTGAAGATGAAATGTTGAAAACATTCTGTCTTATATGGAAATAAAATATTTACTATCACCACTTCTACTTAACACAGTACTAAGTGTCCTGGTTACAGAAACAAAGCAAGAAAAATAAAAGAGATCAGAGAGGATATGATAAAACTTATTTGCAGGTGACATCATTGTTTACACAGAAAATTGAAAAGAATATAGAGATAATGTAAGATAATAAATGAATTTATCAAGATTTCTGGATAAAAGTTTAATAAATAGAATTTATTTTATTTTTAAGTATTTTAAAAATATTTTATTTAAAATAGACTTTACTTTGTAACTTCTGTGTATAACAGACCAGTGTTAGGTTTACAGGACAATTGAGAAGTTGGTACATAGTGTTCTCTTGTACCCTACACCCAGTTTCTCTTATCATCAACATCTTTTATTAGTATGGTTCATTTGTTGCAATTGATGAACCAATACTGATGCATTATTATTAACTAAAACTCACATTTTATTTAGATTTCCTTAGTTTTAAACCAAAGCCCTTTTTCCATTCTAGGATCCCAACCAAGATAATTGTTACATTTATTTATTATTCTCTTTAGGACTCTTTCTGATCACAACAACTTCTCAGACATGTTTTTGTTTCTCACGACCTTGAAATTGCTAGGAGTAATGGTTATATGTTTTGTAGAATACTTCTGTATTGGAATTTGGCTGATGTTTTTCCATGATTAGACTGGGGTTATGGCTTTAGACTATAGAGGTAAAGTGTCATTTTAGTGACATATCAAGAACACATACAATCAACATAATTTAATGCTGTTGATTTGACCTTGGTCACCTGTCTGAGATGTTTCCCAGATTTTTCTACTTATTGTAGAGTTATCTCCCCACTTTCTGTATTGTACTCTTTGGATGAAAGTTAAAGAGTGGGAATTTATGATCTTCTTGTTGAAGACTAGGTATCTATATAAATTATTTTTAACACTTCCACGTGAAAGATTTTTCTTTTCCTCCACTTATTTAATTATTCAATTATTTATTGACATCAGTATGGACTCATGGCTATCTTATATATTAGGTATTAATCCAATCCTGCTTTATTTTATTTTGTTGGCCAGTTGTTTCAGCTTTGACTGTTGGGAACTCTTTCAGTTAGCTCTTTTGTCCCTTTGACAATCTCTCAAAATACTTTTTTTTTTTTAAAGACTTTCTAATTTCCTAAGTACTTCTAGTCTCATTGTGTATATTCTTCACCCCATTTCTAGAATTAGGCATTTTTCTTGTTTTTTTTTTTCATTGTATTTTATATACTACCAATTAAAAAAATTTTCAATAGAATAAATTTTCTGGTACATGGGAGTCACTGTACCAGAAAGAGATTCAATATTTTTATACTGAAAGCTTTAGAACATTATTAAGAGATATCAAAGAGGTAAATAAATAAAGAAAGAGAGTATATTCACACATTGAAGACCCAATACTCTAAATATCTTAATTTCCCCCAAACTTATCCATAGATTTTACTTCACCCCAATCAAAATCTCAGAGAAACTATTGTAGAAATTGACAAGCTAATCTTAAAATTTATAGTAAAAGCTAAGGGCCAAAGATAGTTGAGATAATTTTGAAGAAGAAGAATTTAATATAAAGTAGGAGTAAGTAAGATAGTGTGGTATTAGGTAAAGAATAAACAAATAATAGACTAAACATTCTCAAAAGAGAACCACACATACACATATGTATGGTCAATTCTTCCCCCAACCTTTTAATATAAAAAATTTTAAAGATAAAGCAAAGTTGAAAGAAGTTTACAGTGTATATCTCTATTCACCGCCTAGATTCTTCCATTATTATTTAACAATGCTTGCTTATTATATACATATCTCTTTGTTCAACCATCATGTTTTTGTTGCATTTCAAAGTTAATTATAGATATTCTTACATGCTTTATTCTAAATATTGCAACATGAATACCATTAACCAGAATTCAATATTTGTTTACAATTTTTCACTTCTGATATAAAATTTACATACAACAAAATGAACAATTAAATCTACAATTGCTGAAATTTGGCAAATACGTAAACCTAAGTAACACAATTCTCTATCAAGTTACAAAAAGTTTCATTATGCTCATCCCCAGCCAATACTTTTTTCCCAGAGACAACAACAATACAAACTTTTTTACTACAGATTTTTGCATGTTATAGAATTTCGGATAATTAGAATCATACTGTCAGTTCTATTTTCAAGTCTAGTTTCTTTAACTCAGCATAACAGCCTTAAAATTTATACATATTGTTGCATGTATTGAAAGTTTATGTATTTTTATTGATGAGCAATATTCCATTTTATGAGTAAATCAGTTTGTTTATTTATTTTTTTGTTAATGGACATGTGGAAGTTTCAGTTTTGGAGTTGTTATAAATAAAACTTCTATGTTTTTATTTTATAAGTTCTTTATGACAATATGATTTAATTTCTCTTGCCTAAATATCGAGGATTGGAATTGATGTGTCATAGGGTAGGCACATGCATGTTTTATAAGCAATTGCTAGAACTTTTTCCAAAGCAGTGGTACCTATTAGACTTTCAAGTACTCAGTCCAGGATACAAAGTAAGTAAAAAGAAAATGCAGAGAACACACTGCCATGTTTGTTCTTGAGTCCCAAGTCTCAAAACCAGTTTTTGTTCTTTTCTATATTTTTCAGAGTCTTTTGTTTGTTTTATATATAATATTCAAGGATTTTAGCTATATTTATTGAGAGGAATAGGGAGAAATGTGTCTACTCTATCTCATTTATAATCAGAAATGTAATGCTATTTTTATTATATCTTGAACTTGCTGATAATGACTGGAAACAGGGCTGTCAAGTGAGTCTGATACTCTTGATTTATTTCAGGTGAGGGGGTGATAGAACTTGCTATGAATTTGAAAACAGAAAACACAGCAGAGTTTATGACTCAGAGGAATTGTCTGATCTCTGTATTATGGGAAGATGCTTAGGATAAAAGGGCTAAGATCATTACTGAAGGATGGCAGATGAAAGGAAAGGGCACTTTGGCAGGTTGTGGCATGGGTAGCTTGAACAATGATAGAGGAACAAGTTGGATGGACATCTGTAAGTAGTTCCTGAGGTATTCAAGGTGTAGCTAAGTCTTACTTTCTGAAACCAGCAGAAGGATAGAAACAGGAAGACATGGACAGCTACAAAGTAATTTCCCTTAGTTGTTGAGATGTGATGTAGGTGTACCCACAATGTCCTCATCTCCTTTGGCATGCCTTTGACTTCAGTAGTCACATCTTCAGCTGGAGAGAGACATGACGTCCACAGGCAAAGAGTGTGGGATAGGAGTCAGTCAGGTATAGTTGGGGCAGGAGCAATTCTTGGGGATAAATCTCCAGTGAGCTCAGGTCAGCCTTGAACGAAGTAATGAAAAGTTGGGAGACAACATATAAAAAAAAGAAAATGTAAAAATTATATTGTAATAATAAATAATGAGGGGAATTTTATGATGGCATGGCAAAAAGGAGGGTGAATTTTTTTGTTTGTAGGAGAGAACAGCAAGAAGAGCACTAAAAGGAAATAAAGACAAATAATAGAAGTAAAGCTTTCAGTAATCATACGGCAGAAAAAAAATGTTATCATCAGCATAGGATATCTTCTAAAAGTTTTTAATTACTTCCCATCTAACCAGTCACAGATTACTTTGGCATTTTACCTTCAATGTAGTACCTTATTGGTGTTCCAATTTTGACCCTTTATAGTAGTGTGTGCTGATTTCAGGGTAATACATATTCTATATGGAGTCATTTTTCAATTTAGTAAAATGCATATATATATATATTTGATGTGCAAATCTTTTTGATTTTTGACTTTACATGTCAAAAATCTCTCTTCCTTGTGGATTACATTAAACAAATATTGGAAGTAATGTTTACTTCAGTGTTTGCCCATGTGAGTCTTTTTAGGGTTACTTTTATTCCTGTCTCATTTTGAAGATCAAATACCTTTATATGATTTTGCATGAAAATTTGTTGATTTGCTAATTTGAAATATTTAATTATGATTCCCTAGGGCATCTTAATCATGTTGTTGAACATGATAACAGGCAGATACCACTTAAGTTTATTTATTGCTTTGCTTTTCACGTTGACCCAAGTGCCCCTGAAAATTAGGTATGTTGAATAGGGAGGGTTGTGTGTCACGTAATGCTACAGAATAAACATAGAGATCTGCCTAGGAGATTGATCTTATGTGAGCATCTCAGAGAAAATTTTGGAGAGTAAAAATGGTTTCGCAAATACAGAAAAAAATTAGCAGAACTCCATTTTCCATGTCAGACAATTTGAATTCTTCACAAAAGCAAAGGAAATAGCTGCAAAATTTAATACTTTGGCATTATCTACTCATTGGCCTTAGTGCTAAAGACTCATCGAGAGAACCGACAATGACTTTTGGGGAGGAACTAGAACTAATGACATAGTGTGCTAGTGCTCTTTCTCCTGATAAAACCAGCTAGAAGGGTGATTTTTTGGTGGGTCCCAGGAGGTTTGCGTGGTTAGAATTTTTGGAATGGGAGTTTGTTCCCTGAGATCTAGTGTATTTACATTTGATTATCCACAAATAAAATGTTTCCAACATATTTGTTCAAATTTCTGTTATAATTTTACTCAAATATCTGTTTATAAACATGCTACTATTTTTAGTTCTATTTCTTTTCACAGTGAGTTCCTTAGTAACACAAAAAGGCTGATAACTATAGAATTTTGCATTTGCATGCTATTCTTCATTTGCCTTTAAAAAATTAAATAATGTAAACATACTTGGAACATAAACTTGAAGCATAAACTTAATTTCTCAATGAGCAAAATAGTGAGAGAAATTTAGGACACTGAAAACTATTGAGGTTGTGGCAAGAAGTGCCTTACTGCCTGATGATCATAATAATAAACTTGAAGAGGCTGATAAAGTTCAATAAATAATAACTTGAGTAACTTTAGTCAAGCTTAGTAGTAGTTAACCTAAAAAGTATGGTGTGTATTTAGATCCTTTTTCATATTTTTATTGTGGAGAGGTAAATGGGTCCACACTATTGTATTGCCTGAGAAACTGGTGAGAAAAATCTATGAAACATTGAGCCTAAAGATAAATTTTGGGAGAATTGATGCTTTATCATTATCAAGTCTTCCATATGTTACCATTATATATATATATATATATATATATATATATATATATATATATATATATATATATCTTTCCATTTATTTCGTTCTTATTTAATTTGTCTTTTTAAATAGATTTTAGCATATAGATTCTAAATATATTTTGTTAGAATTATATTCAGAATTTTATTTTTGAAGCTATTGTAGTGGGTTTTTAAAAAAATGTATATTCCATTTGTTCATTGCTAAGATATAGAAACACTATTTTTGTTTATTGACCTAGTATCTTGCACTTTGCTAAGCTCATTTATTATTTCTAGGAGCTTTTAAATAAATTCTTTGGCATTTTCGTGTATAGAAGCATGTTTTCTGTGAATAGAGACAGTTTTATTTTTTTCTTTTTAATGCCTACAAATTTTATTTATTTTTCTTGCCTAATTGCACAGGTTAGAACCTTCAATGTGATATTTAACAGCAGTGTTGATAGAGGACATTCTTGCCTTTTAAAAAATCTCATGGTAAGAGCAACTATTTTTCATCATTCTAAAATTCCAAATATATACCTGTTGTGTTACTAAGAAACTCATTGTGAAAAGAAATAGAACTAAAAATAGGAGTATGTTTGTAAACAGATATTTGAGTAAAATTATAGCAGAAACTTACAGCTGTTGGATATTGTCCTATAATTCTTAAATATTCTATTCTTTTATTCTAACACATTTTTTTTTTGGTTTGTGTTTCAGTTTGGGTAACAAACTGTTCTATCTTCAAAGTCATTGATTCTTCAGCTGTGCCAAGTGTCCTTAAAGACCCCATTGAAGGCATTTTTCATCCCTGTTACTATGTTTTTATTAATAGCATTTTTATTTGATTCTTTTTATAGTTTCCTTCTATATTGAAGTTAGACGTCTAATCTTTTACATTGTCCATATTTTCCATTAAGATTTTAATATAGTAGTCATGGTTATTTTAGATTTTCTGTCTGACATTTCTACTATCTGTTATATACTTGAATATGGTTCTTTTAACTATATTGTCTCTTGGTTTTTTGTTGTTGTTTATTTCTTGGCTGTCGGTTATTTTTTATTGCTTTTCCCCCCATAAATCTCATAATTTTTTTTTTTTGTTAAAAGCTGAACATGTGTAGAATACTGGAAAATGAAGTAAATGGTTTTATGCATGAAAATGAACACTTTTTGATTCTGATGGAACCCAAGTGGCTCCACACTCTCTTACCAGCCTACATACATTCTCCACAAATTTATTAACTCTAGCTGATTCTTCCTTACCTGTGTCTTGCTATGTCTGTCCCAAGTAAGCAGGTTCTCACATCCTATTACTCTTTCCACCTACCTATCTCTCTTTAGATTTCAGACTTGTTAGTCTGTGACCACAGCTCTCTGATGACTCCAAGAAAAACTGTAAACTTGCAGTTTGGCTTTTTCTTGTTTGTGCAGTAGTAAAAGTGATACTCTTTCTAGGTCCCCACATACTCAGTTTAAGCAGCAGTTTATGAGTTTTTAATAATTATTTTGAAGAGGTAATACAATTACATGGTTCAAAAATAGCTAATACAGTTACCAGATTTAAAACGTCAAAAACTATTTAAATGAGAGTTTCACTTTTAATCATTCCTCATCCATCTTATGCCCTTTCTCTCCTTCTAACTTTTTGTTTCAGTGTTCTTTGTTTAAACCCAAAATACAGCAGATACATATAAATATATGAATTCTCTCTGCCATTTTACATAAAATTTTTTGCCCCATGCTTTTCCCCCTGAGGATCTTTCCTAATAGGTACATAGAGACCTTCTTCATTATTTTCCCAGCTGCATGATATTTTTGTTGGTATTCTACACTTTATTCAACAGTTGCCTATTGTTGAACATTTTGTTTGTTCCTAATCTTTTGCTATTATATATAATGCAGTGGACAATCTTGTAGATATTTTATTCTCTTGCAGATTTATCTGTAATCCAGATCCCCAGAAATGAGATTGCTAGAACAATGCATCCATAATTTTGCATGCTATTGTCTGATTTTTCTATACTTTTTAAAATCAACAATATTGTTTCTATTGTTGTAGTGGAGTTTCAGGTGAGAGTTAAATTTCCATGTGTGCTCGATCTACTATCTTTGCCCAATTCTTCCTATTTGTGCTTCAATAAACTCCACTCTAGTTTCTGCCCCCACTATTTCATTGAAGCTTCTATAGTTAAAGGCAAGAATGACCTTCATGTAGTTAAATCCAATGGTCAAATTTTTTTAGAAATCATTTTGTTAGACCTTTCAGCAGCAACAAGCCACTATATCTTTTCTTGGATTTTATGACCCCACATTATTTTAATTTGGCTTCCACTTATTTGCCTTTCTATTTTCACTTGCTTTCATCAACTGCTCCTGTGTATTCCAATACCTCAACAGTTAGAAACTTTAATTTCTATCCACCTACCTACTAATGCTGATACATACATGAATAAGAGGGAGATACATAAAAGAAATGTCATATACTTTTGTAGGATTTAAGATTAGAAAGAACCTGCACGCCACTTCCAAACTGGTAACAAGCTGTCCTTATATCCACATAAAAGAGAAGTAATAGAAACATGTTTCTGATCAGATAGCCTAAAACATCCTCCTATGATTCTCACACATTCAGTGTGATCCAAAAAATAACCAAATATGACTCTTGCTCCCAGGAGAGGTGCAGAAGTAACTAAAACAAACAAACAAAAAAGCAAACAGAAAAATTATATTAACAACTGATTTGCCAAAATGCCATAGGACTTTTTTTTTTTATCAGCTAAAAAGGAATATAAAGGGCAGAGGGGCTGCATTTTCACGAACAAATATCACTGATGTCAAATCTAGGAATAAAAACTGGTTTTCCTGATTCTTGCATAAATTTTATTTCTTCCACTTAAATATCACATTTACCTCTAGTGGCACACTAATTTGGTGCTATCCCAAAGAATGAAATTTTGTAGAAGTCAGTTTTATTTTGAACATTTGTGTGGTATTTTATTTCTATATCAAATCTATATTTAAAAATTCTTTAATTTAAATAAATTACATTTCTGATATATTTAAAATACATTTTTAATCTAAAATTTTTTTGTTTTTAAAGACTAATATTCCGTAGTATATATACACTACATTTGCTCTATTTATTCATCCATCAATGGACATTTAGATTTTTTCCATATCTTTGCTATGTGAATAATACTTCAATGAACATGTGAGTGCATATATTTTTCTTTGAGATTCTTATTTCAATTCCTTTGGATAAATACACAGAAGTGGGATTGCTGGCTCATATGGTAGTTATATTTTTAATTTTTTGAGAAACTTCCATACTGTTTTTCATAATGACAATTTACATTCCCACCAACAGGGTAACAAGTCCCATTCTTACCAACACTTTTTTTTTTTTAAATAACAGCTGTCCTAAAAAGTGTGAGGTGATATCTTGTTGTGGTATTGATTTGCATTTCCGGGATGATTAGCGATGTTGAGCACCTTTCCTTATATCTATTGGTCATTTGAATGTCTTCTTTGACAGACTGTGTATTTGAGTTCTTCGTCCAATTTTAATTTAGTTACATTTTTTTGTTATTGAGTTGTAGGATTTCTTTATATATGATTTATAAATATTTTCCCTCATTTTATAAATTGCCTTTTCATTTTGTTGATGAAACATGACTCTAAATAGCAAATTTAATTTACATTATAAATTTTTATTTCTGTAGGTGCTGGAAACTAAATCATAAACCGTTCATGGTTTCTTCTCATTTCATCCTCTGACATGAAAAATTATTCTCATTGAACACCAGAGAATGCAATCTTTTAGCCAATGGGCAAGATTTGACTAGCTGAAGTGCTATTGTTTGACATGTATAGATTAATTTTTTAAAAATGGAGCCAACATCTAAAAACTAAAATCTTTCCCATTTAAAAATTTCAAATTTTCAATTTCTGTTGAGAAGTTGGAATATCCGTTCACACTGAGTCTACTTCTTGTACAGTGGCAGTTACCTAGAACTGAGGAGCTGCAGCTACCCCTTTCAAAGGTACATGTGTGTTTTCCACTCCATCAGGGTTGCCAATTGTTTCTTTTAAAATTTATGGGGCACATATGTATGTACCAGTGTATATATGCCCTTAATTACCATGTATTTGCACATAAATTTATCTATACATATATAGTATACATGTGTTTATATGCTCCTAGAAAGAATTTCTATTTGGATGCATGTCATAGCAAATCATTGCTATTATTCAGTCCTTTCTGTTACTGTACATCTGCATATTTCACTCATTAATGTTGACTAGCTAGTCCCTGTAATCATTAAAGTTTTCAAGCTCTTTTTTGGATATTCTGGAAACTATGTTAATGATAACTAATCTCTTGGAAAATTGTTACTTTGAAATTTGATAATCTGGAAACTATAATGCACAATTATTATATTAAACATATATTATCTAGGCTATATTCAGAGGGCTCATTTCCTAGTGCCTGAGTATATAATTGGCTGCTTTATTTTGTCCATTTGTATCTTATGGATGTCCATTTGAATATGAGTTTCTACTCATACTATTGGTTGATTGTGCTTTATACTATGATCTTGCCCTACCCCATCTGACAAACTCTTGTGAAGTGATGTACATATATGTAGCATATATTTTTAATCTATATTTATGTCTTGAAATCTATATCAACATGTTGTTTGGTAATTGAACAGTCTAGAACTCAGATTTTTTTTTCTTGGGTATGTAATATTTATTCCTTAGAAATCTTTTGTGCTATACAAGTAAAGAAATCACAAAGTAAAGGTGGCAACTAAAGGGAAGGTGAGCATTGTATGATCAGAGAGACGAGTTGGAAGGAAAATATACATATAAATAAGTTATACACATATATAAAGCTGTGAGGAACATTATTGGTTTGGAAGGCACAGTGAGTAACCAACCCTCCATACCTCCTAGTGACGGCCTATTAAGAAATAGACCTAAAGAGCAAGATAAATTGCATAGAACTCCTATTGATTATTATTGTCAAAACACTGAATTACTAAAGTGGAAGTGGTTATGAGGTTTCAGCCAATTTCATTCATAGTTAATTTAAGTAACAGAATTTAATATTATGAAATTCTGTTTTTGTTGATCCAAAGTTAGGTAAGAGAAAGCAAATATTTGCTATGTGTGCAGAATTTCTCTTTTTCTCTACCCAGGTGGACAGATTGTAATAACTATTAGAGATAGCCTGTATTTAATATTCTTCTATTGCTTTGGTTTTTGTTTGTTTGTTTTGTTTATGTTTCTGTTTTATTTTGTACCATCTCTTATTGGTGTGAACTTTTTACAGCATGTTGAAACTGTTTTCTACAGAAGAAAAAACTAATAAAATTCTGGTTTGTAAAGAGTTTGTAACAATATTTGTTTACAAATTGCTTACTTTGAGATGGACAGGTGAAAGGCACTGTATAAGTGTCAAGTATTATTATCTGTCTAAATCTAGCTGAGTGAACAAATCTTTTT
The DNA here is from genome assembly GCA_004027375.1 of Macroglossus sobrinus. Classification (NCBI taxonomy): domain Eukaryota; kingdom Metazoa; phylum Chordata; class Mammalia; order Chiroptera; family Pteropodidae; genus Macroglossus; species Macroglossus sobrinus. Next base: position 282,972 of record PVKZ01001316.1, on the reverse strand, counting down.
AATGTCCATTTTAATGACTCAGTTGTTCCATATGGTTGACTTCAAATGCATAAAACAATCCACATTAGTATACTCCCTGGAGAGAACCAGATTGTCCAGGTGTGGCATATTTTAAACTCATGGTAGAATTAAGAGGCATAGCTTTTCAAAATTCAACCTCAAACAGAAACTCAGATCAAATAATGTCTCTCTTTATTGTTTCAGACAACACGGGGCTCTTTCATTAATGAAACAAAATCATGCATTATCTACCATAAAGCAGGTCTTATTTTAAGTTATGGTATTTGGATATCTAGAGATTTTGGTAAATGGAAGTCTTCTGGAACTAAGCTACTACGATTGAGTTATTTATGTAAATTTGTTTAATTTTGGTAAAGACTCAGGTTGGACTTGTTTCTGGGCATGGCTGATTCCATGAAGATGGAGTTCCTCAGAGAGGTCTTTGGCAATATCTTTTATGTCTTGATGCTTTCTGTTAATTATGGTTCAAAGCTCCTCATGATTTTTAGCTTGGCAGATAGAATAACTAGACTGAAGCAATGAGGTCTGTCACCCTTAGAAAATGATGGTACATTCATGAATAGATTTAGTTTTAAGAATAAAAATGATTTTTACAAAGACAGATTATTTTTCTTTTGTTTTGTATTTATTGTTGAAGTGGATCTCTTTTTTTCTGATTGATGCAACAGTTCCTCACAAAGTAACTTAAGTATTATATGTTGCATGTTGGGGAAGTCAGCTAGTCCTGTGCCAATGAGGGACTGGAAGACAAAAGTCTGAGTGAGAAAGCTAAATGAAGATGCTTGCTTCGGTGTGCTGGTAAAAAGGTCCGATTAACTTGGTGGGCTTTGTATCTTGACTGCTTCAATAGTTAAAGCATGATTGTAATGAGGTTGAAGTGGGCCTCGCTGACTCCAGATCATGTGCACGGATCATATTTTCCACCCTAGTCAGCAAATTTGAGTACAGAGAAGACGGAGAAAGAGAGATCAGGTCTTGAAATATGATTCAACGGACATAATTTCTTGTCTTTATGTTGCAGCTTGAAAAATGATTTTTGTATTCCCTTGTAGTAACTATTTATTTGTATACAGTTTACAAATGTTAAGATATCTTAAATCCAATCTGATCCTTCAGCCACCATCCCATGTTGTAAGTCTTTCTAAGATCTTCAATGATATTTGATCCCAAATTCAGAGAACTATGGGGCCTTAAAATCAAATTATAACTCAGAATAATGATAATTATAATGATGATGATGATGATGCAATGACTGCTAAATTTTATTGAGTACTTATGATGTGAAAGGTACTGGCTTAATTAACTTGCTCTTAACTTTTGTGAACTCATTTGATTTGTACACCACCCCAATGCAGCTTGTACTAAATCATTTCTATTTTACAGATAGAAACCCTGAGAACAGAAAGTTGAAGTCTTATTGCCCAGCTAATACATGTTGAGTCCAGAATTGAAAACAGGGAGACTGACTCTAGAATCCATTTCATGTGCCCCTAAACAGCTCCTTATAAATAGAATTTCCAAAGACAGATGGATTCCTAGAATCGATGCGCTTATTGACAGAGGAGGTTTTTCTAACATAACTTCAGAATAAAATAAGGGTCATGGGGCAGGGGAAATTGACAAAGGTGATGACATAAGTCCTATTAACTTTTATGTTATGGAAGGGGGTAAGGACTTCTTAGTCTTACGTGCTTCACCTGAACAATGCTGCTTTCAGTCCAAATTATTGCTGAATGAAGGGGAGGGACAGAATGGCTAGGTGATCAAAGGCCTTTCAGAGAAGGTTGTGAAACGGCAGCTGCAGGCTCTTCTCTGTCTCCAGAAGCTCTCTGTGGTGCATTTAATAATTGCTTCCCATTATTGCCTGACTGTCCTTTCCAAATAAATCCACCTGATTGGGATGGATTTGGTGTGGGAATATCTGTTCCAGTCTATTAACCAGCACATTCCTTGAGATTTCCCTGTCCACATTTATTAAGGAGATTGGGTGATAATTTAGGCTGGGTTCTGGTTCTTCTGGTTTCAGAATGACAATAATGAATTCTGAGATCTTAGGCCTGAAAGTCAGCATTTTCTTTTCACCTGATCTTTGTTCCTTCTTAGCAGCAGATGCAGAAGCACCTTGCTTTGGGTTGTAAAACCAGATCATCAAACACCAGGGTTCTTGGTGTATTTCTGAAGGTGGAAAATTTTAGGGGCAGGTTTTCTTCTTTTTGCTTTTATATTGCTCTCTGAAAATGACTGTATTTCCAGCCATACTGGAAGTTTCTGTTTTTCTCAAGCAGACCTTTTTTAAAAAAAAACCACTGGAACCTAAGGAAGGGAATCAGTGTCTTTCTTTGGGATACTATAGAAAAAAAGCCCTCTCTTACTTCTGGGAAATTGAATCTTTACAGTGCCTGATACTATGCTGGTAGCAGAGAGGTTTCTGGATCTCATGTTCTGAACTCACCGCCAATGCATGACCCAGCCTCTAGAAAAGCAGTCATTTTGTTCTAGTAATCACTATCCCCATTATAATTGATACAATTATATTTAAGCTTAATATACAATTAATATTAAGCTTAATATGGGCCAGGCATTATTCAAAGCATTTTATCTGCAGTAATTGGTTTGTATTTACAATAATGCTATAAGTAGGTATTGACCATCAACATTTGACAAGATGAAAAATCAAGAGTTAAAGAGACCAGGTACCTACCTAAGCCATGTGGCATATAAGCTGTATTCAACCACAGGTGCACCTGATCTCAGTGTCAGTGTTAGTGCTCTACCTACTCTCCTCTCCCCACTTTCAGTCCTGCAACCATGGGACAACCCAGTTGTCAGTGAACTAGCAGTTCTACATGAAAGAAGAAAGTAGAGTTTGACCAGCACATACTTTCAGAAATCATTTTGGGAACTGTTTCTATATAAATGGAGACAATTCAAAGAACCAGCATGAGATCTGTTTCTGTGTTTTTTTTTTTTCTCAATCTCTGTGTCTCTCTTTCTTTCTCCCTTACACACACACACACACACACACACACACACACCCTTAGTTCAGTTCAAAAGGAAAAACCTAAACAATGGGACTTTTTAAGAAGGAAAACAGTACAGTATTATTGCATTACTTTTAAACTCTGTATTTCATGAAAGCATATCTAGAAAAGTGAGGAGGCTTGAGTGAAAGAAATTAGTATGCTTTATCTAGAAGGACCTTTGGTGATTTGCTTGTTACTTTGATAGTAGAATTCTACTTTTTGACATATTCCTTAAATATGTTAGAATTATCAGTGGTATGTACATAATCCTGCATAATGTAAAAGTCATATTTAATTAAATTAATGTAACTGAAATAGTTCAGTTGGCTTAACTTGTTCATTTTCTCTAACTAAATATCAGCTTACACTAAAATTTTTATTAATCACAGTAATGAGAATTTTTATATTAAATATATATATTACATTTAGTTTAAACGTTAATAGTCTACATTATTTTAATAAATTGCACTAAGGGAGTATATATGGAATAAGTCTCTCATGCAGATTTTATTGGTTGCTGCATAGTTAATAGACGCTAATGCGATCAGAGCCTGAATGTGATCATAAGATCAGTAGTTAAAATGATTGAAATATAAATTAGGAGCTGGAATAATTGTTTGTTAGAAGCTCAGATAATAACTGTTTGGTAATACTCAAAGGGTCAAAGAAATAAAACATTCAAATGTGCATCAGTAGCAGGCAAGAGAAACACTTTGAGGCAGACAAAGGCTTTTCTACTAATTGCTCCTTTTTCTCTCCCTCCCCACCTCTCTCCATGGAGGCCTGCTGTACACCTCCTGCTCCTGTATCTTGGTTCCTCAGTGAGCTTTCTACTCAGCAACCAGAACCACTGCTTTCTTTTTTTCGCCTTTGCTTCTCATAGTCCATAAGTCCTTACTGATGATGACAAACCATCTTGCCACCACCTTGCTCTTAACATGTCTGATTCTTTGAGAACTGGCAGAAAAGCCATCCTTGTTTTCTGTGGGTTGGGGTGCTCTTTATTCTATGACAGGGGACAACAGACTTTTTCTAGCTGGTAAATATTTTAAGCTTTTGGACCATATCATGTTTGTTGCTCAACTTTGCCCTTATAAACATAGAAGGAAGCTCTGGTAAGCAAATGGGCATGGCTGTATGCAAAGAAATTTTACAAAGCTGACATTGAGCTGAATGTGGCCTCCTGGTCACAGTTACCACCTCCTGTTCTATGCTGTCCAATGTTCTCCTGACCCCAAAACACATTATTTTCAAAAGGAGATTCTCAGTTGAAATATCTCTCTCAACAATGGGGCTGTAAAAAATTTCTTATATCTGTTTGTGTGCTGTGCAATCTTGACAAGGTAAAATTGTAGACTGCTAATAAAATAGAAGCAATCTACACTCCATGACCTCGTATGCATGGAGGTTAATTAAAAAAGTGTGATCATATTTAAAAAACGTAATCAACTTTTCTCTCTCATGTAGCTATGAGGACAGAATTTGATAGTAACCAGATCGAATTCTGCAAACAGATTTTTTGGGGTAATTTGATAGTGAAGTTTCCTTCCTTATCTGAAATTTTTCTCCCAAATTCTTTGTAAAGTTATTGGAAAAACATTTTCTTTTGTTTCAGAGCCTTTGCCTCCTTGCTACCCTCTTCACTCCAATCAATTTACCTGCCTCTTCCACCTTTCGGAATATTTTTCTTTAGTTATTTATCTTGATGGTTTGACTTGGAAAATTTAGGCTCCTTTTCCATGGAGGATTTTTGGTATTTTTGAGCAATGTGCCCTCTCAATCTCTTTAATAAATTCCTTAAGGAAGTTGGGGATTTCTGACAATGATTTTTAAATAAAGGGCTTCAGATTTCTGTTCCTCCCACTCTCCAGAAACGGTATAATTCTAACATTGTTTCCTCTTAATCTCCTCTACAGGTTAACTATTTTAACTTTTGACTTCAATTTTTCATTTTCAATGCTCGTGTGTGTGTTAAATTCATTAATTTCTATTAAATTCCCTTAATTTACTCACTATGGGCATAGCACTGTGAAAGACAATGTTGATGGAGACAAAGACATTTACAATAGCCTCTGCCCTTGAGGCGCTAATCATTAACCTAAAATACAAAGTTGTGTGTGACAAGCACTATATGAGCAGCATAAAGGAAGTTAGTAAATGTGTAAAGGACATAAAGGCTATTGTTCTCCGGGGCTAGATTGCAATAATGGACATCGGCTGATTTTTCTGTGCAGTATCCACTACTAGCTTTTGGGTTGCTGAGCCGCTTTATTCTCAGCTCATGTGCTGGCTGTGGTACTGACTTCATTCCCAGGGTGATTGCATGCCCCAAGCCTAGGTAATGCTCCCAATCCACTCACCTGGCTGGAGTTGGGTTTACCAGTAAACATAAAATCTTAATCTGGACCCTAAATGTTCTTTTTTGTGGTCATCCTAGAAGCAGATTCCGTCCTCTGTTGGATTGGATATTTTGTCAAAAGGAGGATGAAGGTGCTCTGGGCCACCATGCAGATCCTCAAATGTAGCCAATAAGGAGAAGCCCCAAGGAGGACTGGATTCTGCTGCCATCATTTGAAGTTTACATCAACCTGGAAATGAAACAAAACTGGACTCTTCAGCTATCTGAACTCCTCAACCATATATATATGGTAATGGAGCTTGGACTAGAAAGATGGAAGAATCTTTATAGTTAAAAATGGGGTCACAGTTTCCAAATATTTTTATTTACATACAAACTTCTGCATTTGACAGTGTTATATACAGTTTTCCATCTATGGTAACATACTGATTCATAGATTGCTGGTATTAGAAGTACTCACCATGTTCATCACATTTTCCACAGATGCTTAAACCATTCTAGGAATCTGAAATAATCAAAACTAGAAAGGGCACTTTTGAGCACTTTAACACATTTTCTTATGTGGCCTACTCACTTTCCCTGGTGACATTTCCATGGACAATCTGTGTAATACTTCAAGGTCACTATAGATGGCTTATTTTTTCACCTAGTATTTCCAGGCTTCCAATCCCATGAGATTTCTTAGCAGAAAATCACTATTTTTATCCTACTATATGGGAGGAGAAAAAAAAAAAAATGAATGCTTTGGGAAATTTACCATGTAGGTTGATTTATATTTTACCTTGTTTAATTTTTGTTATGACTCTAAAAGGAAATTGCTATTGTTCTCTTTAAAGGTAAGGAAAGGAAGGCTTGAGGGGCTTATTTAACTCACCAAGATTGTATGCCTGGTATATGGAAGCATCAGAATTTCAACCCAGGTTTCTCTGACTCCTAAGCCTCTACTGATTCTTCTACATCATTTTCTACATTATCCCTGGATGACAAGCTGACCATGACCACCCCCATTCCCCTGCCCCTTCACCTTCTACCTATTGACCAAAGTAGAGGAGCTGCCAAGACCAAGGAGGTTTCTCTGGTTTGGCCCCTCTGATTCTCCTTACAGGGTTAGGCAATTATTGTGGTCTAGTGTCTGGGCTGGATGCAGTGCTCAGGGCAATCACTGTTTCCTGAGCAGTTGTTTTTGTGTCCATCATGTTTGGTGGGAGTGGCTTAACACTGAGAATGTAGTGGTTGTGGCTTTGGGCTATGGCAAATCTCTGTAGCTTCAATTGTTTGTGGCTGCAGCTGTTGGGGAGGGCAGAGAGGACTCTAGCACTTGTTACCTCTTCAAGCACTTCCGGGATCCTCACAGCTGGACAGCCAGATTCTATCAACATTCTTTAGAGTGCTGTTCACAGCTGTAACCCTTCTCAGCTCTGACACTATACAGCTTTTTAAAATAATAGCACTTTCAAAGAACATGTTCAAAGTCAGCGCTTCTATCCTTCCTTTTAATTCTAGCCTTATACTGATGTGCTATCCCTTAACTAGCAAACCTGGAGAGACCCTGTGCACCTACTCAGCAGGACCAAATGGAGATATCTAGGTAAGCTGAAAATTGTCCTTTATCCCTTCGAATTCATTGATCATTTAAACCAAATTCCAAGAACAGCCTTGAATGTCCAGCCATCTTCCAGGATAGCACCATAGACAAATAAACTAACTTTTGCAAATTAATAGAATGAACTTGGAGTCTGAAGGATCTTGATTCGAATGCAGGTTTTAGCACTTAATAATTATGTTATTACGTAAGGTCTCTGAAATTTAATAAGTTCAGACAAAATGAGGATAAATCTCACTTCATAGGGACTTTGGGAAGATTAAGTTTAAAAAAAGGAGTTTGGCACATTATATGTGCTTAGCACATCGTAACTATTTTTACTAAGTAGCCTTGGTTTTACTATTATCTTTCTGTCTTTAGTTGGTATTTATTTCTTTGGTGAATGGAAATACAAATTATCTTAGAATTTCCATGATAGGTATTCATATTTTGCACCTCAACTTTCAAGATGTGGGGTAGAAATTACTTCTAATATTCTAGAATGTATCCTGAAGACATTCTTAAATTTTGTTACTGAAATCAAACAATTTTGCTCCAAGTGACAATTATCTATTGTCATACTGCAGCATACTCCCAGGAGAAGATGGAGCTTATCACCCTGTAGAGAGGATCCTGAAAAGATGAGTGAGATTCAGGGCCCATAATTAAGCCTCTCTTTCTTGATTTTCAAAGTCCATGGATTCTCAAAGACATATTAAGATGTTTAACCCAAGCCTAAATTTGTTCTACAGGCAGAACAATGCTTTGAGGATGATACATTTAAAAAATGTTGGGTCTTTCAATCTTGAGTTTTCTGAAGGTTTCTCTTGTGTAGTATTTGTTAAATCAGAAGGCAGATGTCCAGGTCACCTACATTGCTGAGTAGATGGAATCTTAAGTCAGTGCTGTCAGCTTTGATAGGAGTGGGACAGGCATGGCATAACTGGAAGGGAAGAATGTGACAGGATCGTGGAGATTCTACCATCCTCTGTCTCTCAAGAGCCTGATTTTAAACTTACCTTGGAATGGTATGGACCTGTCACCTAAAGAGCTCTGTTAAAATCAAACTCTTCCATGGAAAGAAGGAGGTACCTATCTCACTCACATTCTTCATCTCAGTACCATGTTTTTCTTGGCAATCAAATGCCAGGCTCAGAAATGCGGTGTGGTGTTGAAGACCCTTCAGGGTGGTTTCTAGTTAAGTAAGAGTTGAACTGTGCTAGTGCTTTTAAGGCAGAAGATTAGGGCAGAGAAAGAGCAAATTGATTGATTCTCTGCTAAAAACGTGATGAATTCATTGAATGAAAGAGATCACTTAATGGGTTCAACTCTGTTATAGATATTATAAGGCTGGAAAGAAACAGAAAGCTTAGTTTCTGTCCTTAAGGAGCTTGTGTTTGTGTTGGCAAGGCAAGAGCAAGGCACATGAAGCAACAGGCTAGATGAAGGAGTGTATGATTAAGTGACAACTGAATGGTACAGACAGAAAGTCCTCTGGGGGCCCAGCCATGGGAGGGATAGTGGAGACGGCCAAGTGATGACAGGTTTGCAGTGATCTGATGTTTTTGTGAGTTGCTTGCCCAGGGTTAGAGACACAGTGGTGACTGTGAGCATGGCAATTCCAAAAATCACATCTCAGTAATCGTTTCATTTTCTCAAGTTCTGGATCCCTGTTGATTGAAGGAATCACAATGGGAACTTTTCAGGGTCACAGGATGGTATTTCTAAATGGTGCTTTCTAAGGAGCCATTTAGCTAAGAGTTTTAACAATTCTCAAACTCTGGTAGACTTTTAATTTTTAAATGTATGAGAAGAGGAGTGACTTACTGCCACTTTTCGACTGCATGACCTTGAGCTCGTTAACCTGTTAAGCTTCACTTTCTCTGCTAAATGAGAATGATAATACTGTTTTTATAGAGTTGTTGTGAGGATCACAAGAAGATAACACATACAAAGTGCTTGATACATGGAAGGGGTTTTAATGCAAGACAGGTTTATCATGGTCAGTGGTAGGGCTGGGAAGAAAAGCCTTTAAAATGAATAAAAACCAGAGAATGTGGGAGCTGCAAAGGATCAGAGTGGTCACTTGGGCCAACTCATCATTTTGTAGATGAGAAATAGAGGCCAAGATAAATTATTTGCTTAAACACACACACACACACACACACACACACACACACACACACACACACACACACACCAGTAAATCTGGGTGAGTCACTGTGTCCCTTAACTGGCATTCCATTGCATTTCTCTATTTTATGGTCTCCAATGCTAGTAAACAAGATGCAGTTCTTGCTGTTAATGAATGAGTACCATAGATGACACAGTCACTGGTAAGGTTCCCAGATTCATTAGGGATAAATGGGGAAATGGATTGACGTGTAGATGGAGACACAGAGAGGAAGGCAAGCCAGTAGAGTGGTTCAAGTTGGAGTCTAGAGGCAGGCAGATTGGTCACGTCTTTGCTTTAATCTTGAGCAAGCTATGAAACTCCCTATCTAAATATAAAATGGGGATTATAAGAATGTCTACTTTCAAGGGTTGTTGTGCAGATAAATGAGAATGTAGTACAGCTCTGGGCATGTATCATTTAGTCAATGATAGCTGTATTTATACAGGAAAAGTACCAGTGGCACATGTATATGAGAAAATAGAATAGTAAGAATAAAATTACAGAATCATAATAAAGGATGTCGGATGCTAAGTTTAGATTCTATTCCAACCCTGGGAGTAAAGTTCATGTACAAGAGACTTCTTTGTTTTTCAGGAATGGGTCCTAAAGTATGTTACTTTTCAAAAGATTCAAAGTTTTTTTCCAAAGAATGAACTTGGCCTCCATTCACCATACTTAATAAATATAACACCACTCGAATTTCTTAGGAAGTCAAAAGTGGTGAATCTGGACTCTTTTTTCTCATGTTTGATTTTTTGGCAAACTATTATTTCCCAAACCAGTTTCTGATTAGCAGCTTCATCTGGAAAAATAAGCTCCTCTTGTTCTTTACAGTTCTATTTCATATTTGTTTTTCATCAACTTTATTATTACACATTCTTTAGGGCTGGCTCTCAATGTAGTAATAATACCTACCATTTCCTTTAACAGTGATTTATGACTTTATTAAAGCTCTTAGATTTCTGTTCAGATTTCTAATCTGTTGACTTGGGTCACTTTGTATAATTTAATTATTGTCCAAGTTTTTGCTAAAGGTAGGGACACCTGAATTTAATTAATGCACTGTTTGTATATTTCACATCATAAATAATGATGCCAAATAAATTACATTTCAATACTAATACCGTAGTAGCCCTCATTACAACTCCCTGAATTTAGATCCTCGCCATGGATCAAATCCTTGTCAATGGCACTTGACACCTAAATTTTTTCCCAGCATCCTTCTGACCACTATTGTGCTTCTTTTTTTTATCCACATATATAGCAGTTATACCTAGGGGTTATAAAAGTTGACCAGTAAAGACTAAGAGCAACACAATTTGATTTTCTTCTCTATGGTATTCTTTTCTGGATATACAAATATCAAGAATCTTGGGGGTTAGGAGCCAGTTCATCTTTTTTTAGTTTTTTAATTACAATTCTAAATAATGATTACTATAGGTTATGGTGGAGTTGATGGGTCACTATCCAGAATACAGTTTTTTCAGGCTGTACAAATCAAAGTCACCACTTTAAGAAAGTATTTCCATTTTACTTTCATCAAAAAGTTAAAAAGCCGAATACTTTTAGTGTCTTGTTTCACTTATACACATAGCCCATTATAACCTGCATAAACAAGGATGACAAGTTGAGATTAATGAAAGTCCCCAAGTGACAGAACAATTTAATTGTCAGAAATCCTAGGAGCTTTACCAGTGTATTTATATAAGAAAGCCATAGTCTAAAAACTTCCCTAATTGATTATGACCAATAAGTAATAACTTGGAAAGCAGTTTTCTTGTATACAAATAACAAATAACCCATAATAGTCAATTGAGGTATTAAAATGCATACAGGAAGAATATTAGATTGACTAGATAAATGATTCATAATGTAAGGCAAATAATTGGAAAGTTCATACTCCTAAGTAGGATAGAGCTCATAAGCAGTGCTGAAAGTACATCAAATAAAGGGAACTGTGTTTGCTAAATGAACTTCCAGCTAATTGGGTATCATAGCTATGTTGCTTCCAGGCTTCTTTGGAACCTTGCTTTCAGGCAAAGTAGCCTTCTTATGGTTCATTTTAAGCCATGATTCTTATCTTGGCTCCTATAGCCCTTACCACATAAAGGTATGAAGTAGAAGAGTGGGTGTGGCGAATAGAGCACCTAGACATACAGAGTCATGGATTGTGTTAGGGCTGAGTTCATAATATGGTTCCTGATGATGCCGCTCAAACTAAGGCTCTAACTGGCCATGGGCCCAGCTTTGGGGATCCAGGACAACTGATGTGATGTCCCTCTATTACTAACAGTTGGAGGAGCTGATTCCGTAATATAATTTTAGGAATCCTGTGCACCCACATATCTGTGCAAGGTTGTTCTCCATAGTAAATCCCAGCTGTTTCAGTAATTTGATCAAAGTCACAGCAAAGTCTACAGATAGATAAACCTAAGCTTTCTCACATGAGGTTATATTCTATGTAGTCTCTTTTAAATATAATGTAAAAAATAATATCTTGAAAATGTAATTTAAGAGCAGCAGTCTTTTAGCCATGGTCTCTTTTGTTTTTATTTGCCACATGCTGGGTTTAGTAAATGTTGTATAACACTTTCACATTAGAGGTGTACTAAAATTTCTTGTTGGGTATCTCATCCAGAATCCTGCACTCTCAGTGCACTCACATTGACTTTAGATTCCAGCTGCACAAAAGTTTAATATTCTTCAAGCCCATTTTAATTTGCTTTCTAAATGTCTTTTCAAATTATGTTCTGCTGATAGAACTTCTCCATTAGCAAACTTTTGGTATCGCCATGGCTTCATCTTCTTTTTTTTCTTTTAATTAATTTATTTTAATTGTTTAATGTCACCACATATTTGACCCCTTTAACCCTATCTTCTCTCTTTTTTCCCCTCCCCACTACCCTCTGGTAACCACTAGTCTATTTTCCATGTCCATGAGTCTCTGTTTGTTTGTCCTGTTTCTTCGTTGCTTTTAGGTTTATATCCCATGTAGAAATGATATCACGTGGTTTTTCAACTTTTCTGTCTGGCTTATTTCACTTAGCATGATTATCTCATGTTCCATCTATGTTGTTGCAAATGGAAGTATTTCCTCTCTTCTTATGGCTAAGTAATATTCCATTGTACATAAGTACCACAGTTTCTTTAGCCAAATGTCTATCGTAGGACACTTCAATTGCTTCCATGTCCTTGCCACTGTGAATAATGCTGCTATGAACATCGGTGTGCAAATATCTTTTCTGATATGAGTTTTCAAGTCCTTGGGGTAAATACCTAGCAGAAGGATTGCTGGATCATATGGTAAATCAATTCTTAGTTTTTTGAGGAAGCTCCATATTGTTTTCCATAGTGGTTGTACCAATTTGCAGTCCCACCAGTAAAATAATAACATCTTTTTTCATTGATTTTGTGTGAGAGATATACTACTTTAGTGAGTAGCTATAATGTGCATGCCCGACACGACTCTAGTAGTTTTCTTGTTTAATCCTCACCAAATGTTTATTTTGTTTTGCAAATAAGAAGCCTGAAATTGGGTGGGATTAAGTGATCAAACTGTTTTGCATCTTTCAGCCTTCTCTCCTTGGTATTCTTGGTATCCTAGCACATTTTTTGGCACAGAAGTGGGCACTTAATATATGGCAGTAAAATTCAATTATGCAAATGCCTGAGTTAAACTTTAGAATTAATAGGTAATAGATGGAGCATCACTATTCTGTTCTTTCAGCTATGTGCCTGATAGAGATTTGGTAGCTTTAATGAGTAAGGAAGAGACTGTCTCTTATAAGCATCAAAACTCTCCTTAGGAAAACCCTTGCAGTGGTTTCTTATGCTTTATGGGGCAAAAGCAACAGCCTTTACTGTTACCTGCTGTTCCTTGAATCTTAGGGCTGCTCTCCTTCACGTATCTGCATAACTCACTCCCTCACCTCATAGAAGTCTTCGCTCAAATGTTGGTCACCTAGAAGTCTTTGCTTAAATGTCGGTCACCTAATGAGGCCTATGTTGACCACTTTATTTAAGAGGGCAACCTACACAAGCTCCCAACCCTAGCTCCCAAACTCCTGATCCCTAAGGCTGTTCAACTTTGCCTTTCTTCCCTAGCATTGAACATATTTTAACTTATAGAAGTATCTTCTAATTTATTATCTTTATTTTTTATTGAGTTTATCTCCCCTCACCCCATGAAAATGTGTCAGAAGGGTGTGAATCTGCCTCTCTTCTTCACTGATGCAATCCAAATGCTAGAGGAATGACTATTCAGTAAGGGATGATGAATGGATAACAATAAATACTTATTGAATGAATAGAGAGTAGCATTAGATAATTCAGTATTTGTAATGAAATTTAAGAAACCCTTTCAACTAAGTTATTGTCTCTGTGATGAAGTTAGTAATGCTCAGCTCTGGATCTGTGTAGATTTTCAAACCTTCCTCATTTTATTAGGTCTCCCCTGCCTTTCAGATTTTACCTAACAATATAAAACCATATATATACTAGTTGGTTACTTTTTGAGTATAGTAAAACAGATATTAAAAACTTGACTTCTAATTTTTAGTAGCTGTCAGATCCAAAGAGAACATGTTGCTGTCTTGGTCTGTCCACCTCTTTTCAAGATGAGGCAATGTCCTCAAAGTTACTCTGCTGTCGAGTAGTTGGGATTCAGAGGAAAGCCTCGAATGCTGACAGTGGACCTCTCATCATATTCTCATTGGACTCTATCACACTGCCCTTTCAAGCTGACCTATGTGTGGTGTATGCCAATCTCCTAGTAACCATCAGGAAGTTCAGTCTTCAAAGCTCATGAACATCTTTCCTCCTTATTCTCTTCTTATATCCTAATGGACTAATGCTATAGTTCAGGTGAACTACACAGTGAAATCTCCTGCCTTGGTAGTTCAGCTCAAGGCTGTCCATTTTGCTGGAGAAGCTTAGAGCAATTCTTTTTTGCCTGTTTCTTCTAGGCATGCTTGAAAAATAACCCGGCTAGCATTCCCCTAGTCTCTATCTATGATTTCATTGGGAAACTATGCATAAGATACTTTGGAAATAAATATACACAAGAAATTACAACTCTGTTTGAATGACCCTCTACCTTGGAATGTCTAGAGCTGTGAGAATTATAAGGCCAAGAAATATGTCCAGGCCTGCTGGCTTAAAAAGTTACTATTCCTTATATGGAGTCTGTACAGGCAGGGAAGCTGATGTTGTATATACTAAATGGAGATTTTTTTCCCAGCCATTTTTGTGCCTCATTTATAGGTTCCTTTAAGATACTATGCTTTGAGAGTTCATTGCCTTCTTGATGGTCTTCCAAAAGTTATTTTCAGAACAAGTGCTTTACATGGACTTTGATTATATCAGGAAGATCCAAAGATGGATAGATCCAGAAAGGGTCAGGCCATGAGTGCAGTTGTGAAATTGTACCAGTAGAATCTGAGGCCTGATAACAACATGGGGGTCTGGTTAGAGTACCCCAGGTAGAGTTTATTCATTTCTGTCAAAAACTTAAAAATGTAGACATTCATAAATGTTTAGTCTGGTTTTCAGTAAGAAAGAAAGGCAAGTGGATTCAGACAAAGACCCACAGAACAATAAATATTTCTTTTACTCTATCCTTGATAATGAAGAAAATGGAGCAACAAACTGTGAAACTAAAGGTAAAAATAAAAACTATTTTTTAAGAGAGCTAATTATTTTCTCTTATACAATGTAGAATGGGGACATTTTGCAGTTTTAGTTTGCATAGAATATTTTTATGTAAACAATTCAGAATACTGACAGCATATGTTTGAAAAGGTTATGCTTTCACTAACCTTTATGGCAGTTCTGAAGTCTGCCTAGGTTCAAATCCTAAGTATACTGTTAACCAGGATAAGCAACTTATCCTCTCTACGCTTCAGTTTTCCCATCTTAGAAAGGAGAGTTAAAAATAGTACCTACCTTAGAGGATTGTTTTAAGAATTTAATTAGTTGAATCAACATAAATACAAAACCTAAGAAGTGTATAAGTTTGATAAATAGATGCAGTTATTATTCTTACTAGCCATATATAATGATTGTCATCTTTGACAATATTGGAGTTTATAAAAAGGAGAAGATAATCATAAAAAGGTCTCATGCATTTTGAAACTGGCCGGCCTCTTTACTATGAACTCATTACCTTGTTACCCAAGGTTTCTTCTCCTTTTCTATGCTTAGGTCGAGATTTTCAAAATGAGCAGGGAAGAGTGACAGTTGCTTAACTATTTCAAAGGAAGGGATTTTTTTTACCTTTGTTATTGAATTTTTTCAAAAGAAAGCTTGCATTTCTTAGGTGCATGGAGTATGATCTTAAGACTTGTACTTTCCTCAGTTGCATAGGTATGTAGAGACTGATCTGCAGACTGACCAAGAGATGGTAAAAAAAAGAAAAAAAAAACCTATAACTGATAAAATACTTCTTCTTTTTCCTAAAAGCCTAGATGTCAGTATGCTCTCACAATGATCTCATTTCTTTCACACTGCAGACTTCATGTAAGGTACCCTGAGAGGAAATAGGAGCTTCCACTCCTGTAAATGAGAAAAGCTCAGCTGTGAAGAGCACATTAGACTATTGAAATGAATAAATCTAGAAAGAAGATATTTTGGTTCTAGGATACATATTTAGTCTGTAGTTTAAGTTTAGTGTTTTTATTTTAAGTGTGTGTCAGGAGGTGGAAGTGGTGCCATAAGCCTTTCCTTAATGCCCCTATGAGTCTGAATCCAGCTTTGGTCTTATACATGACTGGAATCCTTTATATCCATTTAGGTATTTTTGTCACCAAAATAAATACGTATTTTACATTTAGAGAAGGCTAAAGGAAAAAATCCCAACTTGGTTTACGAGTTCAGTGATGGAAATAGAATGAGCACTAACTATTTCTATCTTATATGGAAACACAATTTGTTGTTAGAGGCTTTGATGTAATTCAGGCTCTGAGTAACTTTGATTTTGATAAACCAGATTTTCTAGTTTTTAAATCTGTAATCACTAAGCATCGATTTTTGCTCTTTAAAGAAGCTAATACTCTGATAATACTTAATATTTTCCATTTTCAGCAAAGCCAGCTTTAAATATTTCCTAGTGCTAATGCATGATTTGTTTAAGCATTTTAACTAAATCTAATCTTTCATTACTGTTGATGCTCATCTCTATTTTCAGATGGTTAATTTGCTGACTTTCTGCAAAGTTCAGTTTTGTTGCATGTCTGATCAAGCTTAACAATAATTTTCTATATTATATTAGCCAAAGTAATGTTTGTTTATGAGCTTAGAGTCATATTTATTAACATCCATGATTAACTGAAAATTGCCCCATGTGGTATTTCAATCCACAAATGTGTTTTGATTAGAGAAGGGACAATTATTCCATTTGCATTTGATTCTAACATAAATGGTATAATTTTCAGCTCTCTTAGTCAAACAGATAGTAGTGGAGAAAAGAAAGGAAGATCTAAACGAGACTGTCCATGTGGCTGCCACTTCCTGATCATTTAGACCCTAATGTAATTTTTTTTTTTGTAGCACATTTCTGTAAAATAGGTTTTGGTATGGATAATTACCTTAATTGTTCATATACTCTCTAAAGTATCACTGGGGCATTATCTATTATGCTGCTTGAAACTGATCATTGTGTACTTTCTAACATATTTCACCCTCTTTAGGATTGGATGTCTGACTATTTAGATTTAATACTTGACAAATATTAAGTGTGTAGAATCTGGTAAATAAGAAAAATTTATTTTGAAAAGATGATTTATGTTCTCTTTAATTCTGACTGCTTTCTCTGAAGCTTATGTGACCTGTTATAAATCTCCAAGTCTGCTTTTTTACCTGGCAGAATAGAATTAAACTTTCACAGATTACTTGGGCACGTGACCACAGATTCTGTTTGAGTGTCTGATGCCACTGGAGTCTGGAACCTGATTTTCTAAATGACCAGGACTCAAGGTGTCTTTGAAAGCACTGCAGTTTCAACATAGGTTCTAACAGATGCAAAAGGCATGACTGAGAGGGGTTTGGTTTTCCCAGACCTGCTGACCTGCAGTCGCATAGGAACTCCTAGCAGGCACAAACACTTTATCTGAAGATAACACTTTAAGGGGCAAAAACTCGGTCTTTACTGTTAGACGGGGGTGGTGGTTTGGTGGAGGGGGTGAGGAGGGTGTTATTCTTTTGTTTTTAATTTAGAACGATAACTTACATAAGATGACCCGATTTTGCTGTTGTTTTCCTTGGGTTGAGCGCTAAATAGATACTTATGGTTTGGTCCTATAACCTTTTAAAGCTGGACCGAACAAAATGTCAGAAAGACATCAGTACCTAGTACAATTGCCAATGCTGTCCATAATGTTGTTTGAATGAATGAATGAATGAATGAATGAACTATTCACAACATCTCCTGCGACTATAGGCTTGATGCTCCCATTTCAAACCTCTGCTTTGGATGGTTTAGATGCTTTGGATGGTTTCTTTACCCTGTTTGCTCAATTGCTGTATTTAAAAGTTTTGCTCTAATTCCTAAAAAAACTTTATATGAATTGGAATACCTCTTAAAATCTTTTGATTAGCTTCAGTGTGCATAGAACCTACTTTTTATACCAGAATGCCAGCTTTAATAAATCAGCCAGCTCAAATTGAATAAATCTATTTAAATACTTATAAAATATTAAGGATGCATTTGGGAAAAGCCTCTAAGGTTATTGTGGCACCCATGTACCTCACAGTAACTAATTTATTAAGCAGTTTGCAAACCTGGGAAGAAAGGAAAAAGAAAAATGGTTTCATAAACCAAGAGCAGAAGCCAATTTTTCAGCTCAGATGATGAAAGGAAGCATGCATTTCTAATCAAAAAGACAGATAAGCCTTCTCTCTCCCACCATTCCCTCACCGGCAAAGTGCCTTTTCATCATCAACAACACTCCATTTCTAATGGCTGCCTGGGCCTTTCTGCACCTTCTCCATACGCTGGTAATGTACACACAGCATCCCTTTGAAACAAGAGCCCATTAGCTGTGGCAGACTACCTTTTCACATGACGTTCTTCTGCTGCAAGCCATCAGCGCAGTGTTAAATCATTTCTACTGGGCATGCTCAGAACCCCGTCAGAGGGATAAACTGATATTTAGAGCCATAGAATGAAAATTGCTTTTCAGCCCCCTTGAAGGACAGTTAAAAAAAAAAAGAGAGGGGGAAATGTCATAAACTAGGCAGGTAACACTAAGCTCATTCTTTTACCTTGGAGCTTTTCTTTAGATTTCTTTAGGCGATCATTTGTGACCCTCAGTCTGCTGCATGCCATGACTGTTGTTTTGTGCAAAGAATAGGGTCAGGGCCCACATAGTGTCATTGTTCAGTATTCCAGGTCTTCCTTTCCCTCCAACACTTACTATTGCCCCCCCTTTCCCATAACAATGCAATAAACATTTGTATTAATGACAGCTGTGATTTTAAATGTGCTTGGCTGTCCTTGTAAGGTTCAGAAATATTGCCTTTCCGTTAGTCTCCATGCTATCTTGCACAGGTGTTGCTGACTGTAGTAGCCTTGGTGCCTACAGAGAATCTCATACATAAATCCTTAGTCTTAAGGCCTTAATCATTCCATCATTTCCCACAGACCACCCTAAAAGAACACTCATTTGTTCCTTCTGCCACTTTCCACATGGGTGTATTGAACATGTATTGATACTTAATAATAATTGTATTATGTTTAATAAAGCATAAAAATGGTTAGAGACAGAAAAAATGGAGTTTGTAGGAGTCATTTTGTTATTTGTTTTTAAGTGTCAGTATCAACATACTATGTTCTAAACCTAGTTGTGGATTAATTTATCATCATCTGCCAAGTTTGTGCAGAAGATAATAAACGTGGCACCCAGAGAGGCCTCTAAGTTCAGTGATGGTTTTTACAGACCCACTGACTGAGGAAAGAAAAGGTTTCTTGAGGATAGCTTATTTCACCTTTTATCCAGAATAAAGGGGGAGGAAGACTTGATTTCTGACAAACTGCACATATATTTAGAGTCAAATCACTTGTTATTTTAGGCCTGGATTCCTAGGTGCATTTTCTCAAGGTGGATATATGCACCATGTTTCCATGTTTTTCTTGCTCCAGGAAGCTGGTTAGGACATGCTCAAAAACAAGGCTCTGATGAATGATTTTCCTGCCAATGAGTGTGGTGGAAGGAACTAGAAACTCATCTTTATCAGCAGGTAGGGCTACAATTCTCCACAGCTCTGAATAATGTGAGGGAGATTAAGATCAGGTTGAGGAGTCATTCCTGAGTATAACCTATTTCTTTGTCATCATTGATGACTTATGACATTTCTCACCATGTCTGGCCTCTTTGGAGACACATCTTTCTTTGGCTGCAGTTGCCTTGATCTGGTCCATTTCTGTTGCTATAACATGTCTCAGAGGCTGGGGCCCTGTGATTTTGCCTTCGATGAGTTTCTTTCCTTTAATGTGTCAGTACTCGAATCATAGTTTGGTGGAACCATTACAGAGCAGAGGACTGGAACCAGCTTTCTCCACCCTAAGCAGCAACTTCATGAAGGGCAATGGCACAAGGAAGCTCAGCAGTTTCTCTAGGCTTCCCTGACAAGATTCACTCCGTCTCTCCAGAGGCCACTTTCTCCTTGCAAAATTCTGATTCAGTAAATCTCCTTTAAGGCCGAGAATCTGTTTTTAATAGGAGAACCAAGTGATTTTCCTCAGTAGAAAGGAATCTTTGTATGGATTTGGGGAAAAGTTTTTATTGCTATATACATGCCAACAATTCCTGCCTGGACAGCAAGTACATAAGCATTTTTATGCATTGAATGAATGAGTATTTTTATTCTGAGTCCAGTGACACAAGGTCTACTGGATAAAATGACCCCAAAGAACAAGTTTGTATATGAGGAGGGGTAGAGGGTGGAGAGAAGGATGTGATGAGATGAAAAAAGCTCTGGAAAACTGTGGAAAACTCAAGACAGTGGTGGGGGTTGGGAATGGGGGGTTTGGAGGGACCTCAAGGGGACTCAAGCCCCAGGACAGTTATCTCTGCCTTTGCAAGGGCTGGTTTTAATCACTCTCTTGTACCTTTCGCTGGTGTCATTTGTCAAACCTTCGCATAAAAGTTGCAAAGTGGGGTTATTCAGCGGGTACCATCATCCATCTCCGATTATTGACCGGAGTGGGAGGTGGTTTACCATTTCTCAGTCTCCAGCCTGCCGCCTGCTTTTGTTCTATCCGCAACTACTCAGCCCCGCGCTGGAACGGGTCGCAGCCCCCAAGGCCTTTTCAACAAAGCCCTTTGCAGCCTGTTGCATGTGCCTTCTGGGTGTGCTCTGCTGGTGTCTGCTTTAGAGACTTCCTCTACTGGGGATTTACCGATTTGAAACAAATCCCTTGGCTTTGGCCCTGAATTCCATGATTTTAAACTGTGCGATGATCAGAGTTGTTCATCAAGCTCTAATAACAATGTGGTAGAAGCAGCTTTCCTCTTGCCGCAGCTCTGTCCCTGGGCTGTGCCGGCTCTGTCTTTGGTCACGCTGCCTACTCTCCTCTATCAAGCGGCAGTGTTGCAGTTGAGTGCCCCAATGTCGATAGGAGAGGCATAGGTACGTGGGTAGATGGGAACAGGAATATCTTCATGTTCAGGATTTGGCCCCCCTTTCAATCTAAAGACAACTGAAAATGCCAGTGACAGAAGTTTATGGAGCGCTTAGCATGTTCCAGGCAATATTCGAGGGGTTTATGTGAATTACTTTATTAATCCTCACAACTACTCTATGAAGGTGGTACTTCTATTACACCCACTTTGTAGATCCGTTTCATGATTACAGGGAAACAGACTCAGGCCCCCCAGTCAACCAGCTTACCGGCTGAGCATGTGGCCTGGCCTTGGAGAAGAGTGGGTTTTTGATAGAGGAAGTTATCTACAGACAAAGTGGGTGAGGGTGGGGTAGGGGTGGGGAGGCACAAGTAACCTTATAGGTTGAACAGGTATCAAGAAAGCATCCAGAGACTCATTCTAGATGACAAGTCTATGTAAGATTAAAAAAAAAACAAAATCTAAGTGGACTTTTCAGGAAACGCCAGTGTCTGGAACTATAAAATGATTGAAAATTATCCTTTGTTTTGGACCAGCTGAAATGCACAGAGATAAGGCATAATGCTAAGTGAGGTCAGTAGAATGATCAGGGGAAACTGAGGACCTGTTTAAGCTGACACAGCAGCAGGTCCACCTGGGACAAAGTCTGGGACCACGTAATGAGGACTTGATATTTATAAAGAGTACAATTGTGCTGACATATGAATGTGAATATACTTTAAAACTACTTTTTAAAAAAAAATTTGGCCCTTTCCCACTTTACAGATAACTTTATTTCTAAAAAGATTTCTCTGATTTCACTTGTTTATTGTTGGTTAGCTAACAAAACATAATGATACTGGTTCCTTTGCTGCTGGCACCTTTTTCCTGGCCCAACAAATTGTTTTCCTTTCAGCCTCTCATAAACTGATGCTAGGGAAGATGATATTATTCTGCATTGCACTGTCCAATAGAAATTTAATGCAAGCCACATATGCATATTATAATTTTCTAGTAGCTGCATTATTAAAATGAAAAATAATAGATAAAATCAATTTTAGTATTATACCTAATCCAACATATCCAAAATATCATTTCAACATATCTCCAAGATCTTGAGTATACTTTACACTTACAGCACATCTCATTTTAGACTAGTCTTACTCCAGGTGTTCAATGGCTACACGTGACTCACTGCTGTCTTGCTGGACTTTGCTGTTCCAGCAGTTAAAAGTCAGCCAAATGGGTCATATTCTGACTCTCTTACTCTTTAGCTGGTCATCTTTAGGAAAGTTAGTTGACCTCTCAAAGCCTCATTTCTCTCACTGGTAAAATCGGGGTAATTATTAATACCAGATGAGTTCATACATGAAACTATACTGAGCTTGGTCGCTGTGCTTGGCTCCCGAAAGCACTTAGTAAATGTTAACGCCATCAGAACTGTTACAGCCCAGCTCTGTCATGGCTCCCTTCCTTTAGAACCTGTGCAGACTGAAGTTAATGTTCAGTTTTTAAGAACATTACTTATTTTTCTCTATATCTTTTGATTATATCTATATATTTATCATCCATCATCTATTATCTATCTACCATCATCATCATTTCTGTCTGTCCATCCGTCTGTTTGTCTGTCCATCCATCCATCCATCCATCCATCCATCCATCCATCCATCCAACATCTGTATCTTAATCTCGTCATTCTCAACGGTAGGCATCTAGTGGGTAGAGGCCAGGGAGGCTGCTAAACATCTTACACTGCACAGGACAGACCACTCCCCCATTGTAACAATGAGTTATCTAACCCCCAATTTTAATAGAGCTTTTATTAAGAAACGTTGTTTTAACCAGACTCATCTGCATGCATGTGTATATATGAATTTATTCTTTGATCCCTTTTGAAGCAATTTTGAATAGGAATTCTAAATAAATACTATTAGAAAGCACTATCCTTGATCCTTGGGATAAACTCACTTATTTGTATAGGAGGATTCTGTACAAAAAAACTCCATGAATAGGTTTTCCCAGGCTTTCAGAAGTGGAAGCAGTATGATTTGTGCAGTCAGATGTGGGAGGCAGATGAGCTCCCATACCCCTGTGACCCTCGACCAGTCAGCTGAGGCTCCGCCATTGTGGGGCTGATGGGATCATGACAAGGATTTGGCTTCCACTGGACTTGCTCTCTAGCTAGAGTCAAGTGCCATGTGAAAACTGACAGCTGCCTTCCTGCCACCTCCCTCCCCCACCACAGGACCCAAGGAGAAGGAGCAGGAGCCCCACAGTGCCAGTTCTGGGGCAGGTGGCCCCATGGTAAAGCCTCTTCGCACCCCCCACTTCCAATTCCTTTTGCCCATTTATGTTATGACAAAAGTACTCAATTTACTCTGAACTCTTAGAGAGAGACAGTTCTATCATTCCACCCTGAATACAGTTTTAGAGTGCCACATTTATACACAGGGGTTCCTCGGGGATTTGCAGGCTGCAAGAGAACTATACCAGCTTGCTTACTCTCTTCAGTGTTCTCTCATGAAGTCCTTGTGGGGGATTCTTCTGCTCTTAGTTTCTGCACATGTGTACTTTCCCTCTCATCATGGTGCTGTTTTCCTTTAAGGTTTTCCACTGAAAATCTTTGGGTTTCTCAGGTTCATCTTAGAAATAACATTGTACCCCATGTAGGTATTGGAGCTTATTTCATGGAACTCTCCAGTAGACAGGGGGATTTTTAGTTCCCTTTGCTTTTCTGGTGGTATTGAGACCATTTTCTGATGGTATTGAGATTCATTTATAAATCTTCTTGCTGCAAAAAGCTGCTTCAATGTTTCTTGATTTCTGCCTTCCAAGAAGCAGTGGTTTTATTTGTATACCTTTGTATGTGATTGCCTGGCTAGCTGTTAATGGCATCTCTCACTCCAGTGACCAGAAACTCTCCTGCATTCCGTCCTCTGCTCATGAAGGTGGACACAGTCCTGGGAAGAAACACAGCCTTGTGCAACTATTTCAGTTTCTGACAGCACACCTGGCAGCCTAGGCTGATGAAACAGAGATGCCCGGACTGCAAACTCCAGTTGCCACCTAGTCTGGTGACCTAGTTAACTCCCCAGACCAAAAGACCACTCTCAACAAAAGAGTACGAACTCGCCATTAAAATTCAAAGGAAGTATGAACACCAAGAGGAAATATTCTGGCTTTGAAACCATGTCTGGTGAGCAGACACATGAAAGCATCGCTCCTGCCAATGGCTGGGAGCCATTCCTCTCCCGCATGGCTTCTTCTTTCACCAAATAATCAGGTTCTTTCTAGCCACCTGGAAACAAGAGTCAAACACCTGTTTAAGTAGATATGCTGAGCTCTGGGCCTGCCCCACTGATCCATCTGTGGCGCACGACACCAACATTCACCAGCTGCTTTACCAAGCATGAGGTGGGAACACAGCTTTGATGAAAGCATCAAACCCTCACTTAAACTGCCATGGAGTCTATGCTTTCCACGTCGGTGGGGAGATGTGAGCTCACAACTCGTGGCTGTCAGATTTGCCCAGACTGGGGAATGGGGGGCGGCGGCACAGAGGCTGCAAGAGCACAGTGCAAACTGGAGTGAGCCTGGACCCACTGCTGGCCTCCAGAGCACTGGTACTGAAGCAGTCCTCTAGGAGCAGATATTGGCTTAATTAAGCCAGCATTCTGATTCTAGAAAAGTGAGAACATTCTTTTGGAAGCAGCCATGGAGACCATCATTTTATACAGAGCAATTCTCTCCTTTGTCTGGAAAGAGTTCGGTGTATGGAAAAAGCCCAAGAAAAGAGGAAAGAGGAAAGATATTTTTGCCTCTGCCTTTGGGTGTGTGTGGCATTTTATTTTCCTTTTTTGGCTAGGTGATACTGGAGTCTATGTTCCTTTAATTTTATTGTCACCACTCTCACCCTAATAAAAATGGTCATTAAACACGATTAATTGTGTTGTGCAAGGCGAGCAGCGTATTCTATCTGAATATATGAATACCTTATATTCTCAGAGGCAGGATGCAATTTGAGAGAGTCTTAGATTATTTTGGAGGGCGGTACCAGAAGAAATACCAGAGCCTGGTTCTTAGAGCAATTTGTGTATAATTGAGTCGGATAAAAAGGATCATTGCTTTCTTTCTTCTGCTGTAATATTTGTATCACAGTAGATTAATAAAAGAACCCAAACACTCTATTGAGTTCCTATTATGTGCCAGGCACTATTCTAAGTATTCTAATGAACTAATTTAAATCTTTACAATCCTATAAAAAAGTTGTGATAGATTTATAGATTAAGAATCTGATGCACAGAGAGTTAAGTCACATCCCAAAGGCCAAACTGTTAGCCATTGTTGGAGGCAGGACAAACCAGGCTGCATCCAGGATTGCTGGAACCCCATGGTTCTATGGGGCTTCACAATAACTATGAATTACATTAATCTACCTCCTAGACTGTTTAGAAACTAATTCATTTTTAAATGTTTAAGATAAGGCAATTCTAAAATGCCTATTTCCAACATTAAAAAACTTACTCTGGGCAACTCTTTCCCACACAGCCTAAGTGCTTTTTCCCATTGATTTTACTCAGATCTCATAGAGATGAATGAAGGCTTTGGGTTACCACCACCTGTTAACCAAGTCTTTATAAACTTAAATGCCTATCCTAGCCCCTTGGGTAATTTCCAAACCTATCTACTTCTAACTGCTAGGAACTCTGTAAGCAAAATAATTTGGTGATTTGTAATGCAAAGACAATGTGAGCATGGCAGGGTATGGAAAAACAAAGAAACGTTTATAGCTCCCTAATGGGTTGTCCAGGGAGAGAGGAGGTACCTTCCTCTTCTGTCTGCTCCCTTCTTCTAGTGGCCCTCTTCCTCCTGGAGTCGCCTGCTCTCCTGATATATCCCAGGTATCCATCTGCTACTTCAGCATTGGAGAGCAATTTTCTTCAGCTTGTGAAGTGTGTGTTTGACCCAGGACCCAAATCAAAGATTTTTAGTCACCACACCTGACAAAGAGATTTATCACCAATAAAAAGACAAGTCAATCTACTGAACCTTCAATTTGTATTTCTCTGGGAGTCGTACCAAATCTTATAAGGTCACTCTGTAGCACTAAATGACTAAGGTTTTCCAAGAACAGTGCTATCCATTATGGCTTTCCCATAGCAAGATATATCCCTTATTGACTAATATTATAGTAGAAGAATGAAGGTAACGAAGAAACAATCTTGGCAGTGAATTAATCTTTCACTCATGCTGACTTTTAGTCCTGTGGACTCCAGTCCAGAATGGGCAAAGCCTAGGCAGGTAGGCCTATGTGCTCAGTGTGTGCTAGAAAAATCTCCGATTTTAACTATATGAGTTAGACAGGTAGACTATTTCCCACATTTTATTTAATTCAATTCCAATGGTAGGAAGGCAGAAAAAACAAATTCAGGAGACTATGAATCTAACTTCGACCCTTCATTTTTTAATAGTGTGACCTTGAAGAAGTCACCTAGAGGCTCATGACTCAGTTTCCTCGCTCCTTGACTAAAGGGATCAGGCCAGATAATCAGTCATCTCCTGTTTTATTATAATAGTAATAATTACAATTTCAAGGTGTGTGGGTGGGTTATGTTTTCATTTTACTTTGGGATTGTAAAGAAAGTTAAAGACTCTTCAAACGATGAAAAAGTTTAAGAGCAAGCAAATTTATCATTTTCATTGCATACTGTATGACTATAGACATATAAATATATAGTCAACAGCTGGAACATAATACAAAAATTTTTTTGAGTAATTTCAAAGCATATGCCATGTGCTGAATGAAGATTTCTAAGACTTCTACAATTGCTAACTTCAACACTCACCTCTAATATATTCCAACTTAAAGTGTGCAACCTTGTTTAAAATGCACTGCTAAAGCATATATTTTCATGTATTGCTATGTCTGAATGCATGATAACCAGGTTGAAAATCAAATTATCTGTGTTAGGGTGAATATTATAGTGTGAATACTGCCTGCTGTGCTGTGAATGAATCTTGTAAACACAATCAAATGCATCTTTCCCTTTCTCACGCGTTCAACCACCCACTCTGCTCAGAGATGCAATCCTTCACCTTCCCCTTCCCATTGTCACAGCAGTTCATGTTTACCATGGTGACATCTTCAGCTTCAACGCAGCATGAGCTCCGCCATGTTGGAACTGGACATTCTCCGAACATCAGCCTTTACATGAAAGCTGCTTCATGAATAATGAAAAGTAAATAAATAAATATTACCCTTTTTTCAGAGGTATGTGAAATGCTTTGTTTAACTATAAGTGTCTGCTGAGAAATTTCAGGCCTTTCAAATTGTTTTATTGAGGGCAAAGAGTAGACGTGTAAAGGGAGTCAGTTTTACTTCACTGCTAATTATCTGAACAGGAGGGGAGGGGTATAGTGTGTGACATTCCAAGAGGACCTGGAACTTCAGCAAGTGTGAAGCCAACAGAAAACCAGAACATTTAGGGTGAAGAGTGTGTGGGTCTCAAGCTTTGAGCCACTTCTTCGGGCTGTATAAATATTTTGTGGAGCAATCATGATCGCCATTTATGGAGTGCATGGCTTTAGATGCTGACGAGGGATTAAGGGAGGACTTCATCTGATGAAAGGAACTCCATTGTTCCAATGCCATACAAGGCAAGGTTGCTGTGAGATCTGAGCAAGTGATGGCCATGCAGGGTTGTATGAGATCTTTTCTCCTGCTGGCAGCATCCTTGCCTTAATGTTGCCAAATCTTCAAAGATCACAACTGCAACTTTCAGAGAGGGGAAATAAATTTCATGAATTATGAGGTCACCTTGACCAGTTCTTTATGTAATAGAGAAATAGTGAAGGTGATGGTATTTAGACAAATTTCTCTCTTTCTGGAAATCTTTCTTTTCTCTTTTTCTATCTTATTGCCTTCCAGCACTTATTGCTTCATAAAGGCTTATAGCTCTCATGTAGGCCTCCTTAACCCCTACCCACTAAAGAGCTCCCTCCTTGGGGAATGTTGACAGTTGACATCTCAGACATTAGGGTGGGCTAGTGGCTTGAGCAGCATATGTTCCATCCCTTTAGTTCTGGAAACAGTGCTTATAGGTAGTCCCCTGGCCACAGAGTCAGCCTGGCTGTTCCTGGAACACATACTGTTGATTTGTTGTGGTTTCTGAGGGTTGGATACTTATAAGCCCTCCTGAGAGTAACAGGAGCCCAGAGTCATCTTTCAGAGATGTATGCCCCTCTCCGATCCCTGATTCTTTTCATGCAGTGAAAAAGTAACGGTAAAATGAACCTCAAATTGAATCCTAAAGAGAGAAAAGCATCACAAAAAAAAATTTTTTTAATGCTAAATGTGAAAGAGAGAAGGGCTCTTCATGGTTGATATTGCTGTTTTGTTATTGCAGCCAATACAATGGGGCAAGGACCATTATTTTAATAACTAGCTGGCATGAGTTCTCTGTAGATTTCTCTTCTAGGCATTGACTGATATTAGCAAAGAGCAGCCCAGGAAAATCTTGGGGACATACAGGGACTGATTAGCTTTGAATATGGAACCTTGGAGGTTATAATACTTCTCCATTTTCACCAGGTACTCTCCCCTGCACTGCTCCCCTCCCCCACCTCCCTTCAAGTATGCAAGCTGTTTCTCCCCATGCCCCCTCTCTCCCTTAAGGTAAACTCATTTTTTGAGACACCATAAATCAGGACTCCTCTTTTTTGAAATAACCCAAAGAACCCAAAGAACTCAAGTCCTGATACTTCTGAGTATTGTATCTGGAGGATTTCAAAATGGCCAGGAATTCAGAAGTCCTAGAGAAGCATGAAAAACAGGAAACAGAATCCCTCCCCATGTCCTCTCAGCTGTTACTTCACATACATTACCCAGAACTCAGCAAAGAATTGCACCTAGGGAGAAAAGCAGGCTTTCTATGCTCTAATAATAAAAACAATAATAGTTACCATTTATTTACCACTTACTGAGGGCCAGGCACTGTACTAAGCACTTTACATATACCATTTCACTTAATCTTCAAACATTTTCATTGTTATCCTCATTATACAGATAAGCTACAGAGGCTTGAAGAAGTTAAATGACTTGCTTAGAGTTATACAATTAATAAATATCAGAGCTGGAATTCAAACTAAGGGAGACTGACTCCAGAAGCTATAAAAAGAATGTGTGTGTGTGTGTGTGTGTGTGTGTGTGTGTGCGTGCATGTTGTATGTGGTGTGCACAAAACCAAAAGTAAATTTCTAAAGGTCAAGGATATTGTTTTGTTCTCTGCTATAAACTGAAAGCTGAAAAAGATTTCTTGTTACATAGTAAGCACTCTATAAATATTGTTTGAATGCATGATGAGAGATTGGATTTAACTCAAAGCTTAATTAAATTTATGATTTAAAAAAAAAGATAAAAACTAATATTTGTTCATTTTTTTTTGGTTCCACAAGTTATACTGGCCACATTCCATGGGTTCCATCATCACAAGTATTTGTTGGTGACTATATTAGACAATTTAGATTACAGATTGCACTGCTGCCTAATGTACTCATCTTCTCATTGGTAGCACTGTATGGATGTGTTTCTCCACTAGATATGACTGTGAGTGTGGAACCAAAGCTCTGAATCTGTCCATTCATCCTTATCTTCCTTGTGTTGTAGGCCCACCATTGTCCTAGGCAATATGAAGCCCTGTCTTTGAAGAGTCTTGTGCTTTACTTAACGAGCTAACATCATCATTTATAAAACAATAAAAAGTAATTCAGAGCTATTTTAACTGTTAATATCATATTACATTTATGTTGTTACTATGAATTTACAATGGCTTTCATATGCCATTCTCTCATTAAAGCTTCAAAATAACCACTAAATATGAGAGCAGATGTAATTATACCCATTTTATAGATGAGAAAGTTGAAGTTCTGCATATTTAAATAACTAACTTAATTTGACACATCAAAGCCTAGGTTAGACATCTCATGTATATATGACCATATTGGAAGAATTCAAAGCAAGGATTGTCACCAAGGAAGGACATTTTTTTTTAATTTTAATTTTGTATGTCCAGTCCATGCCTGGTCTAGGAAGAGCAAAGGTGAAAAGGGCATAATCTTTGTCCTCTCAGAGCTTACAAGCCAGTTGAGAAAGTTACTCCCACATGTCAATGGACAAAGGATAAGTTAGCAAGTAGAAAATGTAATGGTAAAATGCAGTTTTGCTCCTTGGTGTAGCCTTTTTGTCTAGCTCAAGGCCCTACCACATAGTAGGCACTGCATAAACATTTGTGGAATAAATTTTTGTGTGTATGTTATCAATGCTTAGGTCCAGGCAAGGGAACAAGGCAATGCATATAATAATTCAAGACCCTGAAATGTAACTCAATCTTTATCTATTTATGTAGTTGTCAGTTAAAATGTACACTGACCTCTCCCATTGCTTAAACTGTTTTTCTGATAGCAATTTTTATATAAACAAATCTTTACCTCAGGAAATTGGCTAGGGCATTAGATTACCAAGAAAGGCTAAAACTATTGTGGGAAACAGTGAAAACAGTTTGCATTAAAGTAAAAATAGGAATGGAGGAATGATATAGGAGAATTGGTTACAGACAGCTAATTGTTGGACACATGATGTGAGAGCCTTTTGAAAAGTGTTTGGGAAGATAAGGTTGTCATTTGATTTGGGGCATTTCTGTCACTTGAGCCAATTGCTAGTGGAAGAAAAAAAATTAGATTCTCTTAAAATGTATTGAAAAGCTTCTTGAATGACCCCCAATATCCTAGAAAAGTTTTAAATTGGGTACAAACAAACTTTATAAGATAACAAAAAATGCCAGTGTTTCATTGGAAGGATCAACTCTGTTTTGTTTTTTTTTTAATTTCAAGGCAAACTTAATAATTTAGGAGGTCTGTTTTATTCATTTTCAATATCCCAGTAGAGAATAAATAAATAAGCAAATATAAATTATATTTGGGAATATTTTTAATCTAGTTCTAGTCAGAAACAAAGATATAATTATGAGTGATTTGGCATTGTCTTTTTCTAACAAAAGTCTTCTCAAAGTAAGATGTTCTTGGTTGGTATAGGAGAAAGCCTAGAAGAGATAGCCCATAGCTCCCCTAGGATTTACCAATCTCCTTAACCACTTGAGTGATGCTGCCCCCAAGCTGAAATAGTGTGAATTAAATGATGCTTAACTCTAATACCCGCGAGTTCCTCTTTCTCTTGCCCAGGTCCTGCCTTAGAAAGCAACATAGGCCTGATATCTTCACAGGAACATCTACAACTTAAATGAGGACAGGAGGAGAGACCCTAAGGAATAATTCTCTAGCAGCCTAAATGTGGATACTGCCATCCTCTTATATGCACATTTCTATAACAGCCTCCTAACAGGTCTCCTTGCCTCTAGCCATTGCTCTTTGCAACCCATCTATCTTGTCCTTCTACAAACTGGTTCCTCATTGCTTGTAGAATGAAGTACAAACTCTCTAGACAAGCATTCAAGGTCCATTCAAAACCTAACATCTCACTTCTCCACTCCAGACAAACCTCTCTACTCATTACTTTACAATTATATTTATATTTAGAACTCTCCAAGTTTTGCCCATGCCATCTTTCCTCCAGGAAATTGAATCCTCCCATCTGTGCAGTTCCTCAGCCTGTGGTAAAATGCAATACTTATTGAATGAATAGATGTATAGATGCATTTCTTCCTGTGTTTCTTCCAATTCCAACTTTACTATAAAACTTTTACTTTACCAACACATTCCCATAATGTGTAATCTGAGGGATGTTTTATTTTTGTGTGTCTTTTTTCTTCAAGTTCACCTGGACAGGTGTTTTGTTTTGCCCATGGGCTCATACTTACAATAATATTTATTCTTTTAGTTTTTATGAGGTACCTTTCCATGATTAAAGAGATTTCATACCCTTATCTCAATTAATTCTCACAAAACCCATCTGACATATCAAGTCAGGCAGTAGAGACCACAGGAGCCAAGAGAAATACCCATTTAATCTCACAGTTAGTATGCATTTACAAGAAGAATTTTCTGATTCTTACCAGAGACCTTTCAATCTTAGTGGGCAATTTTAAGAGATGAGGTTATTTAGGAAAGAAGAGGGTTCTCTGGTCTTTTTTTAAATGCCTCTTGCTGATCCAGGCCTTGTTTTTGGAATGGTGAGAACCAGTCACTTGAGGTAGGTGGAAAGACACTTGGAGAATACAACTTCAAGGTAAATCTGGGGGAATGGGAGTGAATCTTTGGTGATAGCAAGAGGCATTCTTTTTCAAATGAATTCTAATGAAGTTATATGGCAGAGTTACTCTCAGCTACAGAGGAGAAATGAGGTTGTCCCAAGAATAAGAAAAGAGAAGACTATGCTGACAAAAGAGACCAATAACGAAGACTGTTTAAGTTTAAAAGTGAAAGTTAAATTATGTTGAGTTTCGGTGCCAGCTCTCCTGTTAAAAGAGGTTTGCCTTCTAAATACCAGGTGACTCATCCTTCACCTTTGCCAGCAGAGTTTTTCTTGTCTTCAGAAAAGTGCTATATAAATATGGCAGAAATATGTTCCTAGATCATAAGAGAAAGAAACGATCAGCTTTAAGTTGTGGTGTAGTGAAAGTTTGTAATCCCACCACTTTTCTCAGGATTTTAGTTCCTAATCCTCGAAGCCACTTGGTGAAACCTCAAAATTACATAGTAACATGACTAATAATTTAAGAGCTGGCAAAAAAATATATATATGTATATATATAGTCCACCCTTCTTCTAAGGAAAGATCGATAAGTCATAGTCCTAAAAGCTCCAGTCTTTAGGCTACAAATGTAGAAGCACTGAACAGAAAATACCCAAACTCCTTGGAAATGAAAATAAACCTGATATGTTAAAGGCACAGAGTTTTGTAGCCATCACTCACTCATGGAAGGTCCCAGGATACTCATGAATCTGGGATGGTCCAGTCTAGGGTTTTCAATTTTAAATGAGACAACTTTCTAGAATGGAAGGCCATGAAAATGTTAGAAACATTTCCTTTCTTTATGTTGCTGTTGATTTGTTTTTACTCGAGAGACTATTAAAAACACACAAAGCTTTGGCTCTTAAAATATGAGACCTATTTTTCCTAGTAGCTTTGCTTTTTTGCAAAGTAGGTTCTGGTCTTAGGTTGCAAAGTAGTGAGAACTCCTGCCAAGATTTGTGTGTGCATGTTAAGATGGATGCATTCACTAATTCGTGGTAATTTGTTACTCTTTTTGGAAATGTGTCATTTTATCCATGTTTTGAGGTGCACATTGTGGGCATTAAGAGCCTGGATTTTGAGGTTAGGCAGATTTGGGTTTAAATCCTGGCCAATTCGATCACCAGCTCCATGAATTTAGGCAAGTTTTTTCAACTAAGAATTTTTTTTCATCTGTAAAATAATGATAACACAACCTACCACATGGGAATATTAGGAGGATTAAATGAGATCATGCATATAAAGCACTTAGTGGAGTGTCTAGCTATCATCAGCACTCAATAAGTAGTAGATGATGTCTTGCTACTATTTCTACCATCATCTAAATACCATGAAGTTTTGCTCAATCCACATTCTGATCTAAGAAACAGGACTCTT
Organism: Macroglossus sobrinus; assembly: GCA_004027375.1. NCBI lineage: Eukaryota > Metazoa > Chordata > Mammalia > Chiroptera > Pteropodidae > Macroglossus > Macroglossus sobrinus. Next base: position 249,589 of record PVKZ01001316.1, on the reverse strand, counting down.
TTTGTGGTTCTAGTGATAGTGTATTGATAATTATCAGTGCATTGAGGACTTGTGGTACTGAGTCCCCTGGATCTCTGTATGATCTAGAGGATAGTGTGCCCTTCCGGTTGAGGCAATTAATGAGAGACAAGAACGCATTGAAGCAAGTCTAACAGAGTCACCATATGATGGTAAAACTGTCATACACAGAATCATGAGAAACCTGAGGGGACTGGATCAGATCAGAATTTCTCTATCTTAGCACTACTGACATTTGGGCTAGATAATTCTTTGTTGTGGGGGTTGTTCAGCACATTATGCAATGTGTAACAGTATTCCTGGCTTCTATGCACTGGATGTCAGTAGCATTTTTGGTAGTTGTAATAACCCAAAGTATTTCCAAACTTTGCCAAATGTTTTTGAAGGGTAGGGGTTCAGGGGGTAGGGGAGGGCAAAATTGTACTTCTCTTTTTGAAAGCAACTGAACTAGATTAATCTTACAGAACAGAGTAGAATATGATCAACTCAAGGAATGTTCCTGAAGAATGTGTTTGTTCATCCTAAGGAAGACCTTGTCAATTAGCAGCAGGGTCTCACAACAGAACAAACACCTCGGAGAGGAGTGAGTTCCTGGTCACCGGAAACATCCAAGTGAAAGCTGAGTGACTGTTGAGGTTTTTCTAAAAGAGTGCCTATTTTGAATAGATCGTTAGTATTTATAATTTCCATATTCTTAATTTCCCCATAGTCTACATTCTTTTTGAAACAGAGTTCTATCAGCTCTAGTGGGATGCCCTAGTCTAACCTGTCCTCAGCTCACAGTTATAAGGAGAGGACCGACATTCCAGAAAGAGCACTGAAGCTCTTGGACTCTAATCCACTATTGTTTGTGAATTGCTAAACCTCTCTGGGCTTCAGGATCCCGGGTTGTTCTCTCATTCAAAGCCAACATTCTATGGTTCTGGAATGTTGTTTCTTAACTATGATGTCAAACCATAAATTTCTCTGTCACTGATTCTCTTTTCTAATTAATAGTGTAACTAATTAATTCTGAAAAACATTCATTCACTTAAATCTAGATATTCTGCTTGTTAAGGTGATTAGATCTTAAAATCTGAAGGAGAGAAATAAAATAAAAACATGAGTTTTGGATGAGATATAGGTGGATATCGTCTTTTACTAATAAATAAGGAACACTGGAGAGCCTCTCAATCATTTCCTACAAATAGCATAATGCTCTGCATATAGAAGGTAATTAGTGAAGAGAAAATGAAGTATACAAGTACAAGAGCTCTGCTATGTAGGGAATTTTATGCCTAGAAATCCAGCATTTATTCTGATTCCTGAAACATTATCATGATTCCCAACTATTTTAAGTTTGGAATACTTTTAAAAAATATATAATCTCTAAGAAGATTATGTTGTGCTATCATAGGTCTTTCTTGCCATATGGCTCCCTGACCATATCTTTTTATATTAAGAGATTACATCTACTCAATTCATACAAAACTGACTAAATGTAAATGTCTCCACTGTGAAGACAATAAACAAATTTTCAAAGAGGATAACTTGTTCTATAATTATCAGAGCCATATTTTCTTCCAATTGAATTAACCATACCATCATCTGCTTAATATATATTCCATTCTGAGGTCCAGAGAGCTGCCCTGCCTGATACCCTACTTGAGGAAGATCAGACTAATAAGTCAAGGACAGAACTAATCCAGACAGAAATAGGTTACAGGTAAGAAAGAGGTCATGACAAGAGAGAAAAATGCTTGAACTTCTCAAGCAGATTTACTACCTACTCTTAACAGGTCCTTGAATAACATCATTTTGTTTAGCATTGTTTCATTGTAGCATCAATGAAATTCCACAGGAACTTAACTTTTGTTGATATCAATTAGGCTATGATAAAAGTGGTTTAGTTGTATGTCATTTTGCTGCCGTTTGAGAATGTATCATGTTAAGTAAGGACTTACTGTACTATAGATGGTCCATTAGCTTTCTTTCAGAATAGGCTAGGTTATGATGCAGTAAAAAATGACCTGCCAATTTCAGTGGTTTAAAACAATAGAGGTTATTTTTTGTTCATGTCCATCTTGGGTCTACTTCAATACTCTTTCCTGATGTCTTTATTCCAGGACACCGGCTGATAGAGAAATTCCTCTTTGAGACATTGTTAGTCATTGAGCAGAGGAGAAAAGAGACCCTGAAGACCACACACTGCCTCTTAAAGCTTCCTTTATGCCACTTTTTACACAGTTCTGGCCATAGTAGGTCGCATGGCCAAGCCCTATCAACAAGAGAGTGAAATATAATTCTCCTCCAGGGAGGAGGCCATGAATATTTGTAAACAATAATCGAAGCTGCCATAGTTTTTTTCCTGCAGAATTAATCATTACTTAGAATGGAGCTGAATGATGTAAGCCTGAAAAGTAGAAGCACATCTGTATGTGTCCATTTATGAAAGGAGATTTTGGATGACCCCCTCCCACTTTCCTCCTGCTGAGTTGGGTGGTGAATCTGAAGCTCTGTCATCTTTTCCAGAGCTTCCTGTTAACTTTGGGGGACAAGGCACCAGCTGTGTTCTCTGATGGAGTGGAGCTGGCAGCTGCAAAATGAAACACTGTGTTTTCTCATGTAGTTTCCCTGTCAGTGCATCTGTGGGTATATGGTCACCTTGCTAACTAACCACTTGTAGAGACATTTAGAAATTCATGTGTCTACCCTTATTATGGCAAAACTGTTCCACTGGAGCATGTGGCACTGATGAGCTGCTGTCCGTCTAGTTAGTTTGCCTTTGTGCACTTCTCTTTTTCCCAGTCCCCATTGCTTATGACATATATGTTGTCGAAATAGTGTCAGAGTGAAAAATTTCTCATTGACTGTAAAAGGAGGAAAAACAGGCAAATGTGGTATGTAACTTGTCTGCGTAAATTTCCTATGTTGCTTTAACCCCTTGTGTTGCAGGAAAACAGCTCATTTAGAAGTTCTCTTCATTGTATATCAAAACACAAATTCACTGTTTTTTTCCCCCTCTGTGTCATAAAACAGCATGCTTCTTAAGTATTAGATAAACTGCGATTCTGTAAAAACTTTAGTATCCCCAAAGATCAAACTTGCAGCTCTAAGACTAGAGGATGTCAAATGCTAAACGGCCTCTTGTTTGGGAAGCCAGAGGACATATTTAAATTTGAAGTCATCATCTATGATCTACAAAATTAATGATTTTATGTCATAATTAGGCAGGCTCTTCTCTATGAAGACCTAAAAATAAGATAATACAATGGAAACTGAATTCATTGGATATATAAACAGTCCTTGTTCTGAGATGGTGCTTTCTCTAGGTCAGATTTCTTGATTGGCAGGAAGCTGTGACAGCTTGTATTGTATGTTCCTAAGAGGAACATGGGTAGAAATGGTCAATTAGTACTGCCACTCAGCCTCTCCTTATGTCAGCTGCTGGTGGACTGCCACTTGGGCGCTAGCTGTTAAGATGGGTAAATCTTGCTCTCCATTGTCATTGGGTTAAGTGGGGATGGTTCCAGAAAAATTTTAATTGCATGCTCGCATACCTAAAGTTACAAGTTGGCAAAAATGAGGTAACTTACTCTGTGAAATAATTCCACAGAATAGAATTAGCCATCCTCCAGTGTAGGTATGGAATAATTCTTTTGAGTGAAATATTTCCTGCTGGTTTTCATCATAACTACTGAGGTAGGTCTGGCCATTTGTCCCACTGCATAGCTTTTTCCTCTGAGCACAAATATTGTCCTTCAGCCCACTACACGCTGTACACGCGATTTTCCTTCTTTTTTCTTCCAATGCCCTGATTTCAAGGTGAATGGGGTCAGTTCAGAAAATTGACTGTTAGTTCAGCTGGTTGGAGCTGATCCTTAGCTAATTTCCTTCTTGAGTTGTGAAGGCCATTGCCAAGTCATTCAGCTTGCCCTCCATGCCCATCGTAACATTTCAAAAGAAAACAGGAGGCAAATTCAGTTCAGTGTGGGAAACAACAAACAAGTGGGAAAGACAAACAGAAGTTTTGTTCACACATCATGAAGAAAATGTTGTACTAAAAATGAGCTAATAACATGTTGGGTTTAGATCCAGAAAGTAAGAATTCCTTGAAGTGGTTTTTGGGGTTAAGCAAATGGGAAAGATTAAAGGGGAGAGAAGAGAAGAGAAGAGAAGAGAAGAGAAGAGAAGAGAAGAGAAGAGAAGAGAAGAGAAGAGAAGAGAAGAGAAGGGAGGGAAAGGAAGGGAAGAGAAGGGAAGGGAAAGGATGGGAAGGTAAAGAAAAGGAAAAGAAGGGAAGCATGGAGAGGAGGGGAGAGGAGGGGAGGAGTGAGAAGAGAAGAGAAGGGAAGAGAAGAGGAAGGGGAAAAGGAGAAAAAAATGAGAGGAGAAGAGGGGAGAAGAGAAATGAAAAGGAGGAAGGGGAAGAAAGAAAAAGGGAGGAGAGAAGAAGGGAGAAGAAAGCATTCTAGTCAGGAAGGACTGGTAGAAATGAAGGAGAGAGATTCAGGTATCAAAATGGCCTGAAGCCTTTTCTACTAGATTGAGTTGAGAGAAATAAGAAAGCACATAGCTTGGCCATGGGGTGAGCTTGGACAGGGGAATGGGCAAGCAGCAAACCTTGAAGTAGACCACAAGTATATGGAGTGTGTTGGAGCACTTTTTCCATAGGGCTCCTTCTTTTTGTATGTCAGGGTTCACTCTGCAATCTCCTGGAATCCAGATAAAAATAGGGTAGCAAAGAATCACCCTGCTAGTGCTGTTGATGTCACCCATTATTTTCTATCTTCCAGGTACCGCTGAAGCCATTTCAGGGTCCAGGCAGGAATTGGCAGGAGGCTTTGCCCTCCAGGTATTTATGCAAAAGGAAGATTCTCCAGCAAATCCACCCAAGCTAATTTCTGTGCTCCAGTCTGGGGCTCTCATTTATGACAGCTCATTTTGAATAAGAGTTTATATGGGTTAATTCTCTCAGAACATAAATGTTTTGTTCTATCAGATACAAATGGCTGTAGTGGGGACTTTGGCAGCTCATTCAAGAACTGATATTTATTGAGCTATCATAAACTCAGACTGGGCTAAAGCTGCAAAACAAGTCAAAAGCTGGTTTGCTGTTTCTGAAGAATTTGTGCTCCAGTTGGAAAGGAATGACTAGCTCACATGAAATAGCAGAAGTTGGGGAAGGGTTTATACTCAAGTGCTGAAGAAGTGGCTAGTCTTTAGAGCTTTTTGAGATCAGAGAGAGTGGGGCTGCTTTGAGATGTCCCTTGGCAGAGCTAAGTACTGGGCCTTGGAATATGAGGAAAGGACTGAACAGAGAAAGGGAAGCCAGGAGAGCATCCCATGTCATGCTCAGGTAGTTTGGGCACATTGGGCAAACTAGGACTGACATGAGTCTGTGGGGATATAAACTCAAGTGTTGCAAAGAATTTGTTAATGTGAGAGTTGCTATTGGTTGCACACTAAGTGTATCCATGAAAATCATAGCAGACAGTAAAAGGGTATTTTCCCATGACACCTGGCTTCTTAAAGGTCAAGAAGAATTAATGAAGGCTCAAAAGTTATGCTATAATTGACTTAAATACATTTCTGGGACATGGTCCTGGATAAGAATACCAACTTTGTTTCACTTAGAGAGGAAAAAATGAGGAATTCCTTATTTAGATCACTCTTGTCTATGAAGGGGTTCATGGGTTAACAAGAGAAGCTTATTTCTATTTGAAGATGACATCAAAAAAAACTTAGATATGAAAAAGATATTTGTGACAGGGTGGGTCACAAGATGCTAAAGTGCAAAATCTCTATACAATTTTATGAGTTGTATTTTGGAACTCTTCTATCTTACTGTCTATCAAATCAGCATCCACTTATTTAATTAACTTCTAAAATGTCCTTTTGTAAAAAACTTCTATGATTTGTCAATTTTATAATAGGAAATTACATGGTGATTCTTTACAGTTTGTACTATAATTTACTCAACATATACTAAGTATGCTTTCAGCCCCTGTAGTGTTTCTGGCAATGTATAAACCCCAGAAAGTGAGGGAAAAGGTTTACTTGTTTATTTGTATTTACTAAGTAGCTGCTGGCAAAAGCACTGGGTTATAACACTGAAGAAAGCAGAAAGGCCTTCCCTCATGGGGCTTACATTTCAGTAGGCATGGCAGACATAAATAAATACACATCCTGGTGTGTAATATAATGACAGGTCATGGTCAGTGTTAAGAACAGGAAGAAGGGTAAAGGGTGTGATGGTGGCTGCAGTTTTATACTTATATTTTATGTGCGTGGTCAGGGAAAGTTTCTCTGAGGGGCTGACATTTGGCTGAGATCTGAATGACACAAGAGAAACATCCAGGTGGGACATTTGGGCACGGGTCTTCCAAGAAGAAGGAATGGTCATAATGAGGGTTCTGAGTAGGCAACTCCTTGGTCTGTGTGAGAAATAAATAGCTGGGAGGCCATGTGGCTGAAACTGGAAAAGGAAGAATATGGAAGATGGAGAGACAGAGGGTGCCAGAGCACATAAAGTCTTATTGGCCATGTTAAGGGTTTCTGATGTTATTCTAAATATAATGGGGAATTGCTGGAGGGTTTTAGGTAGAGGAATGATATGACCTGACTTATTACTCTGTGGAGAATAAGGTAGGGCAGTGTAGAAGCAGGAAGGATGAGAAATCCAATAAATCACGGACCTTTGAAGAAGTCACAGTCTAATGAGGAAACGGACATGCTAACAAGTGCTTATATTCAAATAGAAGAGTGTCAGAGTACAATGGGTATTCCCAGAAAGGTGAAAGTGAACTTGGCCAGGGGATCCATAGTCCCAGAGAGAAATTATACCTGGGATGCCTCTTGAAGACTAAGCTGGTATTTCTCAGGTGGAAGAAAACAGAACAAAGCCCTAATGTCTGAAAGAGCAGTGCTTGCAAAGGAATGGAGAGGCACAAGAGAATGTAACTTGTTTGAAGGATACCAAGGAGTTAGGGATGGCTGGATGTCTGCATATCAGGTGAACACGAAGATTGGCAAGGAAGGTGGTTGAGAAAGCTAAATCATGGAAGACTGGAAAGTCTCATTTGTTTGTACCTTTATTATATAGCCAATGCATGAAGAACCATCGGAGTTGTGAGCAGCAAAATAAATAATGACATTTATATTTTGGAAAGATTACTTTGACATTACTGTGAGGGGAGGTAATTATTTCTAACTCCTGTAGAACATGAAATTTGAAGACATATTGAACTGAATTAAAATCTTGGTCAGCATAGGTATTAACTAGGTGATTAAGGGTAAGTTTCTTAATATCTCTTACCCTTGGTTTTCTTGTCTGTGATATGTAAAAAATAATATCTACTTCAGGACAGTTGTGAAGATTAGATTTTACAAAGTGCTTACCATAATTCCTGGCCCATCATAAGGTATCAATACTTAGACTTACTTTTTTTATTGCAAAGAGTTGGAGTTGATAGAGATAGGAGGCAACCACACTAGTGAGGAAACCATTGCATTAGAGTAGGGACACATGCCAAGGGCCCTAACTATAATAGTGAGGAGAAGAAGGGATGAAAAAGATATTCAAGAAGTATTTTACAGACTATAATTGACAAAACCTGTTGACTGGTTATGAGAGTTGAGAAGTTGGCAAATGAAAATGGCTTCAAGGTTTCTAATACTAAAGGAGACTGCCATACGATGCGATCATTATCAGAATTTGGGAGAATGGGAGAACAAATAACCAAGGGTCCCTTCAACTCTTTACTAGGATGCTGCTTTGTCATTCCAGTAAAACTCTACTTTACCATACTCACAATAGAAAATAGATAACTCCCCGAAAGAAAACCCAAGAACTATGAGGAAGAAGAAATGAACATGAGATTAAAAATAATACAAATATCCTCTATAGTGTCTGAGGCTGTGCTCTTGTAATGATAGTTTCAATATTTTATTTATGTTTTAAATTAGAAAGCTATCCTGGTACTACTGATAAATATGTATTGTGTGGTTGTTTCTTGATGCTGGGGCTGAAAATGGTGATGATGTTGATAATGTTGACGGTGATCTTTTTTAAGATGAAAGACAACTGCCTTACACTTAGGGACCATTTTTCAGGAGTTACTGATGGACTTGGATACACCTCCATCAGCCTTTTCATCACTATGATTCTGTAATGCAGCTCTGAGGTCTGACACCACAGTGTTATGAAATGAATACTCACAGATGATGCCTCATTCGACAGTGTCACCTCCAAATGTGACTCTTAACTCCTAGAGCTTTTAGAAATTGCCATGTAAAAATGACATTTCCCTTTGCTTGGAGATTGTCATGTAAATAGCAGCATCTCAGGTAACATTCTAAAATTCTCTGAGTGAGCTTTAGGAGAGATACTTGGAGAGGGGAGGTGGCAGAGCAAAACTTATGAACAATTTAGAAAAAGATCTCCATTTTTCCTGTTTTCTTGGGCCACCAAAGCTGAGAACAAGCCTCAGTGAATTGCACCAAACATGTAATTTGGCACTAGATAATATCTCTGATATTGAAGAATCAAGTTTACACCAGCCTAAGCCACATTGCTAACAACAGCACTTCTCGGACCAAGCATGAGTAATTAGCTGCTAGAGTCATGACTGTTTGGCACCCAACCCATATTGATGTTTCAAGATGGGTAGAAAGCCACATAATTTTCATAACATAAAAGGTTAGTGTCTTAATGAACATCTTATCTGAGAAGCCCAGCTACAATATATTTCTGGAACCTCATAATGATCATGTTTACTCTATGTTTTGGTGCCCTTAAACTATAATATGGCGGGGGGCAGGCAGGAATAAATGAAGAAAATGTCAAGTTAAAATTTTGTGGTAAGACCAAAGCAAAAATTACTATTATGTTGCCACATTCAAATGGACTGCAAAGCAAATACATGCAATTATTTCTCATAAATATTCGGCAAAGTCTTTGCATTTTCCTTGAAATGGCAGCAAATCCAGGAATAGAGAGGTCTTCTTTTCCAGTTGCTTATGAGCATTGTTATGGCTGGGCATAAATTACAGAAGTCAGGGTTTCCACCATGGTAGAAAAAAACTATAAAGATTTCTTCCCCTTATTAACTACTGTGTGAACTCTGGGTTGATGAATAAAGTTAACAATTCCAAATAGAAACAAAAACGTGAAAAATGCTCTCAAAAACATTATGGGGAAATTTTTACAGTAGTGATGGCCAGGGGGAGGGAGGGAAGGAGGAGGAGGAGGAGGGAGAGGTGCGGGAGAAGGGGGGGGGGAGAGAGAGAGAGAGAGAGAGAGAGAGAGAGAGAGAGAGAGAGAGAGAGAGAGAGAGAGAGAGAGAAACTGTGCAGGCTTTCTGAAGGCTGGCAGTGGCTGCCCCCAGTCATGGCTAACAGGAGTGCACTTTCTGTGCTAAGTAAACAAACTTAATTGTAAGTTTATAAGGCCACAGAAAATATAAACCAAAAGTTTTGTTCCGAGGTCTGAAACATCACCATTGAAAGTTTATGGAAATGAGAGCTGTCTCTTTAAAAAATCAGAATCAAACTGGCTGGAGCTTGTGACTGCCCAGAACAGAGCCCCAGGGGCCAGCGGTTGAAAATATGATTTTTATAAACAAACCTGACATTGCAAACTTAATGCAAAATCCTATGTATATAGCATCACTTATATGTGCGACTTGTTTAAATTAGAACTGCAGGAAGAAGGAAGTGAAATTGACACATTAAGCTTCTGTTTAACAATGTTTTATACACTCTCTGTATTTTGAAGCAGATGGCCATGTCTCCCTACCCCTCCAAGAGTTAAGACTCTATGGGCATTTATTTCTTAAATTTTCTATGCACAATTTCAGAAAATTCAGCTCTGAATATATGTTCTCTATATAAAATATTCTGGGTGCAAAATTTTACCTTGCTACAGAATTCCCAGGGGTGCCACAAAATTTATTACACTGAGTTGAACTTAGAGAAACATTATAAACAATACTTAACTAAGGTTCTTCCCTCCCCTCAGACCTGAAGATTGAAAATAGAGATGGTTTCTTTTTTCCTCTGGAAATTTATTAGCCAATATTCCCTCACTCCAATTCAATCTCTTTTGGTATTTGAAAAGAAACCACAAAACACTAGTTGTTAATATTGTTGTAAGCCTCACCCTCTTGCTTCATTATATCTTAGGTTAGATCTGCTTTTAAAATGCCACTTTGCAAGTTTAATTAAATTCATAACAGCTCAAGCCTATCGGTTTGGACAACACCAGATATCAACACAGATTTCGGGAATTACGAAAGAGACATAAAACTTCTCTTAGGGTTGAATGGTTGGTTTACCAATAATTTAGATTTAAAAGACTGTTTCTTAAGCACATAAATATTTAATACGATTAAAATTCATTTGCTCTTAGCATAGCTGTTCCAGAAGATCATGTGTTGCTCCTGAAAGTGTTGTTCTGAATGATATGGTTCTTATTTGTGTTTGGATTCTCTTCTTTGCCCATCAGGTCAGTTTGTGTGCATTCTTCAAACAACCTGAAACACCATTGCCTCACTCCATCCTCCTTAAAAACCCAAATGGATAGTTTGTCACCTTTCCTCTTCCTTGTCTTAAGCTTACAAACATTTTTAAGTCTTTTAGAAGGGCAAGAGGATTTTGTTGTTGTTGTTTATTTGCATGTAGTTCTCATTGCTGAAGTTAACTTTACATCCCATGGTTAAGAATAGTCTGGTGCAATTTGAGCTTTGGAAAAGATTTACCAGATGGGATGATTCTGAAGAGGTTTGGTCGTTATCTTGAATATGGTACATGCAGTGCTTTCTGCATGATTTCTCTGAAGTGATTAAGCATTGTATTGCCTATTTTCACAGTGCATTCTGTGATCTTCTTGGAAGCATGTATGATATGCTTAGTTCTACTCTATTAATTATATGGCATATCCTCAAATCTTTCCTCTATTGTTCTGCTATTAAGGATTAATGAAACAGTTTCTTCGGACTGCTACTCATTTGTAAGACTATGTCCTTCCACTTCTTAGAATTTCTTCTTGCCTGGAGTAGAATATTTTTGGAATATATACATTTGTACCTCTAAAATATTAAGAAGAAATTCTCTAATTAAAAATACAACATGATTTCAACCACAAAGATGTTAAATTCCATTTTAACATCCATTGGAATGGGATTGATGTCAAAATAGAATTTAACATGATATTTACTTATACCCACAGAAGTCTGATATTGGGAGGTGAAGTAAGGACAAGGCATCTATTTTAGTTCTAAATATTGCTGGGGTTTGTGGGATTCAACCAAACCCTAAATGCTAGAAGATGTCTTTTCAGATTAAATTGCAGTGAATAAATATTCAGCTTTGGTTCATTTATACTCAGATATTTTGTTTTCACTCTCCCAAGTTCCTAGTAGTTATAGAGATGCTGGCAAAGGGAAAAAGACTTCATGTGAATGTATCTTATTCAGAAATACTTGTGAACTATCATTGCCAAGATTTTTAATTTTTTTTTTTGTCCTGAAAAATTCAGGCCTATATTTTGGTCAAGGTTGGGACAAAAATCATTAACTTCTCTCTTCTATACCAAGTTAGATCATGCCAGGCTAGTAGTTTATTTCCATTAAGAAACCAAGTAGGCAACTTGTCCTATGCACACCCAGTCTTCTCACTGGATAGTTTGGCACATCTGTAAATTCACTTTGATGAGTTCAAACAGAATTTAGTACATGCAAGAGAATAAAATATCTTCTCCTGATTGTTGCCTATCTGACCTTGAATGTAAAACGGTGTTAAGCTATAATTTTTGGTCTCTCATTTGTGCAACATAAGTATCAGAAAAGATTTATTTTTAAAGACATTTTATAAGTATCATTTAGAACCACACTGAATTATTTTCTATTTTCCGTGATTACTATCTGTTGATATTTCAGAGGATATTTTTCTATCTTCCAGTGCCAACAGAAAATTGGATCTAGCACAGGTATCTATACTGATTACTCATGTTGAATCCAGAGTTAAATGTTTTCAAAACATTGGTCATGTCGCATTACTATGCTTCATGTTAACTCTCGCTGACTCATACAAGCTGATGATGCTCTGCTTAATAACATATGGTTTGCATTATATAGCTACAGCCGAATATACTTTCTTACGTTGGAGGATACAAAGTCTGATATAGCTTTTGAACATGTATCTGTATTTCTTTTCTTTATATTTATGTTATGGCTACTTGATTCATAAAGTTATCTTCATTCTCTTTTGGCTTTAAAAATTTATCCTTGAGTATTTCATACACTTGTTTTATATTTTGATATAATATTGTCTATTTAGAAAGTTATAGCAATATATATTATTATTGAATTCTACGTCACATCAGCCTGAATTAACTCATCCTCTCTGTGTTTTGGCCTTAATTTTTTATCTGACATTGCTGATGCGACTCTCTCATTTCTTTTTATTTATATAAATTGTCTTCATGCTTCATTTTACTGTTAACTTATTTGAATCATTTTCTTTTAGATATGTTCCTGTTAAATGATGTAATTAATTGGGTTTTTAAAATTTGTTTCCAACTAACAAATTTTTTAAAAAGTTTAACTTATATTTGCTGTTATATTTTAACAATATTTGGCTTTATTTCTGTCACTTTCTGTAATTCTGTTACTTATGCTTTCTTATTATTTTACTGTTTTCTGTAACTTAGAATACAAGCCATGCTTTCTTTGCTATATTCTTTTTTAGTGTATTAAAACCAATATTATTTATTTTAATTCAACTATTGGTTATCTTTCACTTTTTAAAAAGCATTTTTTATGTATTTTAATTTTAGAACAAAAATATGTTTTAATCTCTATATGAGGGAACATTGATCAGGCTTTTTTTTCTTCCCAAATCTCCCCATTTTTTAAAATTTTTGGTTTCTGTTGATGTAACCTGGAATATCTAATGAAAATTATTATTAAAGTTTTACTCTATAGTATATATTTTCTCTTCAAAATAATTTAAGTTTTAAATTTGTCCTTTACTTCATGTATTTTATTTTTTATTTTTTTTTTATAATTTGGTCTTTTTAACCTCCTAAATGCTGTTTTCTTTTATCCTGCTATAATATTTTAATTTTTTTGATATTGTTCTTATTTGTCTTTTTGTTGTGCTCCCTTTTCATTTTGGTCTAGCCTTTCCTCTTCTGTGCTATAAAATTTACATCTCCCTGTATTTAAGCATCACTATTTACTCAAATAAAGAGAGCTATTTAATTTAATTTATTTATTTAATTTTTTTGCTATTTCAGAATAATTTAAAAAAAATTTCTCCAAGGAAAATGACTCATTCAATTCTTTGTGTCCTATATTGTCTAAAATCATGCTTCAGTCATCCTAGGGGTTCAATAATTTTTATTCCTTAAATTATAACTTCAAGCTAGGACTCAGATTAAACTTATGCATGATAACCTCAACTCTAACCTTTGTATCCTTAAATCCAACTGGAACTTCATATATTAATTAAATATATATTTTTACATATATTTTCCCGCTCAAAAATCTTCACTGACTTTTAATGCCTATAAATAAAGTCCAAACTACTTAACTTGCATTGAAAACTCTCATCTACTCTGTCTTTTTGTAAATTTGTCTACGACTCTCCAGATAACCAGAGTAGTTAGTCATGTATACTTATTTACTCCAGCTGCTTCCCTTACCAGAAATTCTATCTCTTGCTTCTCTGTTTAAATTCTTAACCAGTCTTCAGAGTATATTTTCAATTGTTCCTCTTATAAAAAGTTTTTCTTGATTACTCCTTCATGAAGTGACCTCTCCCCTTAACTGAACTCCTTCCAGCAGTTATTTTGTATCTGTTCCATTAGGAACTTACCTTTTATTACCTTGTACTTGTGGATTGTCTTGATAAATGTTGTTATCTGATGTCTCATAACTAGAGGATAGAATATGAAGGCAGGAGTCAAACAGCAATCATTGCTGTTGCTGTTGTGTTATGTGATTAAAAATCCTTATTTCTGACAGAAAACCTCATCTTCAATGAGTCTTCGGTCAATATTGGTTGATTGATAAACATGAAACTCACTAATGATTGTTGAGCATATCTATTTCTCATCCTGGTAACCTATAACTTAAAGCAGAATAGAGTACAAAATAATGTCAAAAGCAGTTCATAAACCAAACACACCTTATAAAAGAAATTACTTCTTAGTGTGTAGTGAATTTAATGTTCCAGCGACACTTGAAACAATTATTCTAGTTTCCTGTTTTAAATTGTGACTCTTCAAGAAAGTATTGGCATGCTCCCTCTTCTGATTCCAATCTTTTTTGTGGCTTCACTGTTCTTTGAATTTGTCATAGTCTCTTAAATCAGTTTTGAGAACCAGAACTTAGATTGTGGTTCCCACACCTTGATCACTTATTAGATCCAAAGGCTTTTAAGGCTAAGTCAGGCATAGTAATGGTTTACATGACTAAATTTTTTGGCAAGGCAAATGACATCTGCAGAAAGATGAGAATTCTTTTTCAATATTTTTAAAGTGAGTTACTGCAGATGGAGCTGGTGATTTTCCTTGGTATTGCATTTTATGTCACATAAAGACCTGTGCTCTTCTAAAAACATTGCCACAATTTGTTGACTCTTTGTCAAAAGTTTTGACAGTTTGTTGGCACATAATATATCCCTGCACCTGCCTGGATGAACTTAAAAACTTGTTTATTTAAAAGCAATATTTATAAATACATCGGCATTTAACATGGATTTGAGTATACCTGGTGATTATTTAAGGCACCTAAATTTTGAAATCCAATCCCAAGTCTTTCTGGGGAGGTGGTTAGCTCAGTTTCTTTGGCAGTCATAACAGAGAACAAGAGGATACTTCCAAATCATCCAGTGTTTTTTTTTTTTTAGGAAGTTTTTAGATTATTAATAAGTATGTAAAGCCCATGAGTTCTTTACTGTTTTTAAAACTAGGTATTTAACGTGTCCCTTAAAAGTTCACTTCTTATGGATGTTTCTTTTAAATTTGCAATTACAGCACAGAATACTCTATCCCAGTCTATTTACATGTGGCTAAATCAGAAATCAAGTTTTTTTTTTTAAATCTGGATACAAAATTGTTGAACGATCAACACATGTTAGCTCTAATAGTCTGAATTTTTTTCCAGAGTTATCTGTAACACCTTCTTGCTTGGGGATTAAGGACAGCCATTTTGAAGGTACCATTAATGCTGAGTGAGAAGAATTTCATACCTGGATACATAACTGACCATATTGTTTTTGCCATTTCTATTATCATATATCTGGCACTTAAAAATAGTTTAAATATTTTATAAAACAAAAGTTACTAAGCATTATTAGTCTTTTCATCTCATTAATCACAGGATTTCCTGAGACAAAGCATGATATAATAAAATTAGACTGGGTACCAGTTCTGATTGCTTGTTAGCTGTATCTCTTTAGACAAGTCACTTGTTCTCTCTGAGTCACTTAATATAATTTTCACAGAGAATAGATGTGAGGATCAAATGAAATACATGTATGTTGTAAGTTGTTATTCTTGTTGGCTGGGAAGAAGAGCCATATGGAAACTACTGGCTATTTCAGGATAAAGTTGAATAATGCATCATTGAGGATGACTGATAGCTGATGAATGGAAATAAAGCAGCTGTAGAAAATTAAACTCCAAGGACATAGAATTGGGTTCAGTTATGAAGAATAAATATCCTAGACTAGTCTTACCATTATCATTTCCATCATTCTTTTCTTGTTATAATTAAAAAGAAAACCACATCCAGGGAAGAATGTATAGAAATAGTGGTTCATGCTTCCCTCTGGATAACTGCATTTCTTACAAAGTGCTGAAAGTTCTTACACATCTAGCGGCTGTCAGACAAACTGACTCCCCTTAAATTAATCTCCAAGAGGATTTCATGTGATCAGAAAATTCATTGAATAGAAATATAAACAAACAGAGAAAGTAGGCATTTCTGTTTTAAAGGTAGATGAGAAGTTAAAGATACAAAATGGAGATTAGCTTTCAACTAAATGCCTCAGCTAGAGTTGAAAAAATCACATAGGTCATATATTGTGTCATACTTTCAATATTATAGATAATAAAACAGATTTCCAAAGAGTAATTGACTGGTTTTGATTTGTAGGGTGAACTTATTCCTAGTTGGTCTTATTACACCTGTTGCTCTAGCTTAACTTTTATTAGTGCCTTCATTTTATACTTAAAAGTGTCTTGTTTGGACAATTAATTTGTATGGCTGCCATCAGCAGTGGCTTCAGTAACAGGAGGGCCAAATCTTAAGTCCTAGTCCTCTGCCACTCCCAGTACTTGTCTTTGTCTTTCCCTGAGTCAACTGGAGCTTACTCTATTTTAAAAATAGAAATCAGATTATTTTGCTCAGGTGGGTCCAGACATATTCAGAGATGTTTGTTTAGACCTCTAAGAAGAACATGAAAGATACTACGAACACTAAGAGTGTTAGGGTTAGAAATTCACTGGAAGAAAATTTATGGCAAACTTGGTCAAGTATCACACTTGATACTTATTAAGTCAGAAAATATTTAAGTACCTATGTGTCTGGCACACTGTGAGAGCTCCAGTCTGTGTTTGATGCATTATTTTTACGCCTCTTATTGACAAGTAAACAAATAATTATTGAGCACTTTCTAATTTCAAGGCACTATGAAAGAATCAAAGAAGTGGCAGTGAATAATCCTTCAGGGATCATCAACAGCTTTAAGAGCTATAATCGGCATTCTCTAACCTGTGAATTTTCGTTTAGTCAGATAGCATCACATTAATTCAATGGTCAACATACACAGCATGAATTTCACTATTATACTCTTGACAATTTAAGATGACTTGGTTATCAGATATCAGAGATCTGTGAGATATTTAAAATATTTTGGTAAGGTGGTGGCAGGATGGTGAAGGAAATAGGGAAGGGTGAGAGAATTCCCAGTGCCCCTCAAATAACACCATCTAACTCATTTCCTACATGTGCCCAAACCACAAGGTCAGGCAACACTACATATTGAGTAAACAAAGAGCCCTGTGTGCTCACTACAAGGACTGAGGTGCCAGTTACTTACCCCTGAGAGGTCAGAAGCATGTCAGAAAGCCTCCCACCATGGCTGGTGAATAAAAGTGCTATAAAATACAAGAACACAAAACCTAATGGTTTATTGGTTTTGGCTCTGCCTTACTTTATAGGGACCTATCTTACATAATCAATTAATTGTTTCCAACTTACACTTCATTCTTTGGTGGAGAGAGAAAACAGATGTGCTATTGACAAAATGAGAATCTAACCCTAAGATCTAAACAATGCTGCTTGGAGGAATTCAGAATAGGATACAGGAGTAGGAAGAAAATATATTTGAGAGCAGAAACTCCTAAAGTTTACTTTTTTCCCCATCTACTATCTTTGGCATAGTCTTGTCATCAGTAACAGTCATCAGTGGCTAATGACCTGGGAGACACAGGAAGTGGAGATGGGGTAGGAATCACATATGACTATCTGTGGTAGCTAACAAGAACACTTTCTTAAGTTGTTTTCCCCATTGAAGGGGATGAGATCTTTTATGAGTTTAAATTGAATCCATTTAGATAAAGTTTTCCAACTTGGCATTGTGCAAATTATCTGGAAATAAATCCTTCAGGAATAAGATGATTTTCAATTTCCAGAGCCTTATTCTGTGGTATAAGGGATTTCTTAGACATGGTCTTCCCTCAAAAAAAAAAAAAAAAAAAAAAAAAAGAGTAACATCTTTTAAAGATCTCTTGGGAAATTATATCCTACAATTACAAAAAAAATTATTGGTTTCTTATCAATTGAAGAGTTAATTAATATGTCAAAGATACCCAGCTTGAAAACAATAGAGCCAGAGCGACCCAAGTCTAAAGAGACCCCAGAATGACACTAGACTTCTAAAACCTTTAATATGGACATAAGGCAGTCTTATTTGCAGGCCACAATCAAGTTTTTACTTTTCAGTCCCTAACAATTACAAATTGCTTATTTTAAATATGTAAGTAGGGCCATTCAATGGGTTTGACAGAGGACATTTATGCCAATCTCAGCCAGCACAATTTTCTCTCCCCATCCACTCTTAAGGTCTCCAGTAACCTGGTGACTATATAAAAAGATAGAATACCCAGTTATATTTGAATTTCAGTTTAAAAAAAATCTTTTAGTATATTTCATGCAATATTTAGGACATATTTATACTAAAATATTCTTTACATAAAATTCAAATTTAGCTGAATATCCTACATGTTACTGACAATCTTATTTCCACCCATTCCTCTACAAATTACCAACTTTTGCAATATATTTAAATTGAAAGTGCGTATTCAGACCAGTGAGATCATTAAGAAAAATATATGCTACCATAAAAACTCCATATATTTGCAACATTTGATATTTTTTTAAAAAGTTAATGTGTGTGTGTGTGAGATATGTATGTGTGTTATCTCTTTATGACATAAGATACATACAGAAAATCTAGAAACCAGTAAATATCCTAGATTAAATGAGAACCTTTTTTAGAAACTTCTCTGTTCCAGCAGACATATGGTATGTTTAAGTCTCACCTTGGCATTCATCCATATTACAGAGAAAACTTTTAACCCTGATCATGTGTATGACTGAAAGGGCAAACATCAAGAACTTTCCTGAGGATGGGGTGAGAGGTGGGAAGGGTAGATGGGAGAAATTTGCAAAGCATGGGAAATGTTAAGGATGATGGATATATTTACTATCTTGATTGTGGTAATGATTTCGTGAGTGTATATGTATTTCAAATTTTCTCAAACGATGCCCTTAAAATGTGCAGTTTATTTTATCACTTATACCTCAATAAAGCTGAAAAAAATTAAAATCGTTAAAAAATAAAACTAATGTGAGAAACTTCATTAGAATTTTAAGGTATTTTCTAGTGTCGCCATACAATCTCCATTAAGGAAATTATGTTACCTATTAGAATGATTAGAATTAAAGAGATTTTCATGAAGGAAAGGTGTATGTCTTATTTATTTCAATTGCTAAATCCTGAAGTTTTGAGATAGGCCCCAGTACACAGTAAAGGTACATAATATATTTTAAGTAAGTGTACAAGTAGAAGCAATGTAATCACAAAGTATAGATGAAAGAAGGATATACTGGTTAATAGTGAAAGATACATCCATTATATTTGACTGCAAGTAAAAGGATCCCAAACCCGGTAGATAAATCACACAAGTATTTATTTTTCTTTTGTGCAATGGCTGTTTAGAGATAGGCAACACAAGGTTGTTTGCTGGCTTTTTAAAAAGCATTAGGAACTCAAGAGTCTTCTATTTTTCTGCTTCACAACACATAGTTTCCATCTGCAAAAAAAAAAAAACCCTGATTTTCCCAGATGGCAGTGAAAGTTCTAGCCATTATAAATGACTTTTAGAAACAGAAAGAAAGATGGCAGCTCCTCTCTGTTAAGACTGTTCCTTTTAGTGACCTTCTCTAAAGACGTGAACAAAATTTTTATATTTCATTAGCCACATTTAAAACCAAGGGAGGCTAAGGAATGTAGACTATATGTTGAATACCAATGTGTGCATGTAAAAATCAGATTTTAGATAACAAGGAAGAAGGAAAGAATTGACATTGGGAAGCAACCAGCTGTTTCTATCATATTGGGACTCAATATTACTTTGTGATTATTGTTCCTCTTTTCTTGAAATCTAAGTTGACTCAGGGTTTGTGAAGTACGTTTCTACTTGAGCCCTTTAACAACTCGGATATTTTGTTTCCCTATAAACATTTGGCTGACATCCAGGCAGATTGAAAAGGAAGTGGCTATACCTAGAGGAAACTAACAATACTGAATTCTAACTTAAAGATTCATTCTTCTACCAAGCAAAGAATACAGGTCAAAGGCTGTTATAATAAAAAGATTGCCCAGATTCTTTTATTTTGTTGTATTGCATATTTCTTAAGACAAATGGGTTATTGCCTAGGGCTCAGAAATCTTTTGCTATATAGAGATTTTTGTCACAATAATATTTGTTGTGATGAAATTTGACCTATATTATATTTCTTTATGTCTGCTGCCTAATTTCCCTTAGGGCTGTGGTTTTCAAATTTTTTTAGATAGTGAAATCCTTTGTTGAAACAAAATCTTGTGGAAGCATACAAATAAAGCAGATAAAATTGATGTGGCTTTAGGTGAAGAATTATGAGTAGAAATAACCTACAAACCCTACGAGCTCATTCACTCTCCCGCCTGCACCCTGTATTTTAGACCACACATATGTGTCTGGGCCATGGTTTAAGATGTTGTCAATGATTTTTTTTTTAAATTAAGATTTAAATCTCATCTAATAAAGAATAAATAAAAGACTTAAAAAATATGTTCTTTCACCAGCTAATTTCTTTAGGCACTATGAGATTACCACTTAAATATTCCACATTAGTTAAGAATTTGAGAATCAGTAATAATTAGGTGTTTTTAAATATCTTGGCTTGAAAAACAGAAGCTGATCAACTGCTGAGGTTACACTGTTGTAAAATATTATTATTGTATGAAAATACAGCTCTCATCTGCACTCTTAGAATGCACACACACACATATCTATTCTAATGGAAGAGAAATTACTGTGTTCATCACTCATTTAAGAAATAGTTTTTCGAAAGGAGATGGTTTTGTTGTTGCTATTTGTTTTGATTTTCTTGTCATACCCACAACTAAGCATTTGAAAATTAATTAGAAATAAAAACTGAAGTTCTTTCATTTAAAAACAAAGTCATTTTTAGGGAAAATATATGTATATTAGAAATAAGATCATTGAAGAAACCGCCATTTATTCGTGTTAATGTGAAATAGGTGCCATGTAAATTTTGTTAAAGAAAAAAAAATGGACACAGGAAGTTTTTGTAGTCAATTTAACTTTCTGTTATAACTAAAGAAGGGGTTATCAAAAAAATTCTGATTATAATCTAGGGGAATACACAGCCATTTCCATTTTTACTGCATAAAAGTAACTGTTACTTTACATACCAGTTTATTATTAAATTTACTTATGTTATATATACATTTACATTATAATCTAAATTGGTGGTGCTCAAAGGGGGAAGTACTGTCCTCTTTGAAGTCATTTTAGAAATGTATACGGATGAGTTTACATTGTTAAAAGGTTTGAGGTGTGCTACCACTGTCAATTAGTGTGTGGAGGCAAGGGATGCTGCACATCCTACAATGTGCTGGAGAGAGCTGCAGCACTCATGGATGTCCCACTAGACACCTACTCTGTTTTACAAATAAACACAGTGTCTTTTGCAGTGTTTTAATGTTTAATGACATTAAAATTAGTGAGAAACTTCACTTAATTTTGTTCAAAGCTTTATCAAGATTTGTTTAGCATTTCAGAAAGTTATGTCATCAGCAGTAAAATCTTTTGTGGTATTTGCACTACCACCAGCCACAAGTAGCATTCTTAAGTGATTTAATGAACAGGTACAGTTACCTTCTGAACTTGTCTGAATTTTTCATATTAAACTATAATTTTCTTATAAACTTTTATTTCTTCATGTATTTAGTGGTGAATGTAGGCAGATAATGATTCCTATGTGTTTTATTTCAGGGATTATAACAAGTAGATGTTGGTTCTGATAAAATTGAAAACTATTAGCTCAAGGGTTCTCAGCCTTAGTACCATGGACATTTTGAAGCAGATTATTATTTATTGTGGGCTCTGTCCTGTGTAGTAGGAGATCTAAGGCAGCATTTTGGCTTCTATTCACTTGATGCTGGTAGTACCTCCCGCCCCAAGTTGTAACAGCCAAACATGTCTCAATATATTGCCAAATAGCCCCTAGGGCAGAAAACAACATCAAATTGTGAACCATTGCATTTGTGTAAGGGATCATAAGAATTCTAGATTGGACAAGCATGCTCCTTTTTCCAGCCCATCATTACCTATTAATGAAGGACTTGTTATGTTATTTGAACCTGCTGTCAGTGGTTCCTTGGTGCATTCCATATCCCGGTTTTCCTTCGGTATCCCATCATGACTGATAGTTATTGCTTCTTTCAAATTTGTCACATTTCTGATTCTGTTTTAAGAGGAAGGAAACTGAACTTGGACGAGTTGGGGTCTAGCTTAGTTTTGCCATAACCTACTTGTGTGATCTTGAGTCAAATATTTTATCTCTCTGGGTCTCAACTTTACTTGTAAAATTAAGGATTAAGCTAGATAATCTGAGGTCCCTTCAGCTCTGAAAGCCTTAGTTTCATTTATCTCTGACTCCTTTCTTAAAATACCTGTTTGGTTGTTGGCAATTCTATATGTAATTTAGTAGAAGACATCTCAAATGTACTGAGAAAGTGTGAGTAAGAAAAAATGGTGATGAAAATATCACTCAGAGAATTTTATATTAGAACAACTGAATTTAGCACAATAGGTAAAATGTCACTTAACAAAATCTAAATTTGTTTAAAACCCCCTTTTTATAAGAACATTGCTTTGAAATAGAGCAAAAAAACTCATTAGAATATTAACAAAGGGATAGAGTTTGACAACAACAAAGGGATAGAGTGAGTCAGTAATTTGGCCCATAATCTGGACTGATGAAAACAGAAAATCTGAAGACTCAAAAGGACACTGGTATTTATATCGATGACTTTACCTTTTAAAGGCCAAGCCATGTGAATGATAAATGAAAAAGTTATTAAGGCACATACTGTTTCTCCCACATGACTAAATAACTAGACATTTGGAGATAGAGAGAACTTACAACTAATTGATTGAATTTTCATATTTTTCCTCATATGAAGCTGACTTTACAGTGCTGGCAGCAGGTACTTCTAAATCTAAGATGTCTCAGTTGTAGAAATGCCCCCATTTCTCTTCTTCTGATATATAAAAAGGCTCTGAGAGCATTCTATTGGTGAGTGGTGTTAATAACTCTGAATTAAATGCCAAACTGAAAAAGCATTGCTTTTTATTGAAGGAGAAATAAACGTACTAAGCAACCACTATATGCCAGGTATATATTACTTTTAACCCTCAGAATGGCTTACAAGATAAGCATTGTAATTCACATTTTATAGATGAAGAAACTGAATCTTTGAGATGGCCTTTCCAAGACTATCTAAGTACTATAGAAAACCTGAATCTTTCTGAATACAGTGTTCTTACTCTTTCCACTGAGCTAATAAAATACCCTCTGATTAGCTGAAGGTGATTACCAGGGTTAGTACTGCTGTATTTCTCCAATGCCACCTCTGATCTAGACATAGTTTGAAGAAAAAAATGAAAAGTTAGTGCAGCTTATGTTTGGTTCTCCTCTCCCTCTGCTGACTTCGGCTGCCATGAAGGTTCAACTCTATTCCAGGCATCAGTATTCCCATTCTGCTTCCTGGATGCTTCTAGAGCACCATACTCACTCAGAATGCTGATCTCAACATTCTCCTGTCAAATCTCACCTAGCCCAAATTCCATTTCCTTAGACTCTGCTCTCTGCTGGGTGGTATTGTGTGGCATTGGCTTTGCAGACACAACTGCTACTGGATTAGATGACTAGCCTTCCAGGAGATTTAGTGTCTTAATCCAGATATGAAGTCACTTAAGAACTTTCAAGAGAGATTGGAGTGATGCTGCTGATGTCAGGGTCTTGGTGAGTAAGCAGACCAAGCTCCTTTCTGCCAGGGCCATCAATGTGTTTATGAAGATCAAAGCCCTAAGCATGAAAGGTAAAATGCTGATAAGAAACTTCAGGTCAGTGAGTTTAAGGGGTGAGATAAAAAACCTTTTTGGGTCTCTCATAAAATATATCTTGCACTAGACCAAAGTCTTCCTTATGATGAACCAATTTTTTACCAAGATGGTTAATGCTTAAGAAACCTATATCTAAGTTAGCTTAACTGAAAAATAAAGAACTTTAGTATTTCGGTTACACAAATAGCAGAAACAAGAGCTCAGCTAGGCCTGCTATCTGGTTCTGCATGGCAAAAATGGCAATTATTTCATTGCATGTAAAGCTTTTCTATTAATTAATTAATCTTTGAGAATTTACTGAGCATTTGCTACATCCAGGGCTTTGTGTTGGGGTGTGAACATAAGGGATCTTGCTTATGTATAAAAGGCTTAAATTAATTTGATATATTTACAAAGCCATGAAACCTAATGTGAGATTTGTAGCAGGACATGAAATCAATATATGTATTATAATATTCACTTATTTGTGCTCATTTATTCAAAAATATTTATATGAGAAATGACAATTTAAGTTATTATGCTAGATACTAAAAGATGTAACAGATTCAATTACAGTCTGAACCTCAAGGACCAATTGTCTGGTCAGGAACGTATAATGATTTCACTACAGTATGATCAGGACTGTGAGAACATCAGTCATCCAGGCAAATTTTGATATGACAGCATGCAGCTGGGACAACTATTCTTAACTTGAGGTGATGAAGAAAGCATCCTGGGAGAGGCGATGCCCACATTGAGACCTTAGAGGGTGAGGAGAAAGCCAGACAACATGAGAAAAGCTGGGGCAAGGAGGATGGAGGAAACAGTGTGTACAAGGCTTGGAGATAAGAGAGACACTGGCCAGATATGTGACAGTCAATACTTCACTATGGTAAAAATTTAGAATTTCAGGCATGGGAATAGTAGGAAGTACAGATGGAGAGGTGAATGCATGCCAAGGAGCTTAGATGTTTTCTAGGAGACAGGAGGCCTCCACTGATGAAGGATATTCACAGCAGCCACTTCAATAATTATAATATGATATGTACAGGGCAACAAAGTAATTTTGTTTTTGTGGAAAATATGGTAGGCCAACAGAAATGCCTGAATCCGATAACCAAATTGTCTCTAAGATTTTGACTCATATGTGGTGGTGAATAAGGTATAAATTGCTCAAATAGGTTCTTTCTTCTCTCCATGGAGAGCTCTGTGGTAAGATTCCTTGGAAAATCAACAAGAGGCATTTTTGAATAAGAAGTTAGTAAAAGTCATAAAAAGACTTGAGTTAAGAGTAGACATTTTGCAGCTGTTTCTGGCTGAAACCAGAAGTGGAAATTAAGCAACTGACACATTTCTCCTTATAACTTTTATTAAGCAGACAACCACCCTTCACCCCCACCAACCCTGTCTAACTCTGTCTAACTTTTTTCTTAATGTAAAAAGAATTTTTAAATAATTTTTTAAAGTTAATAAAACATACAACTTGACCTGGTTAATCTGAACCAGTTTGCAAACTCCCTTTATATTTAGATTAAAAAAACAAACCTTCAGATTAACCAACTCTTGGCAAATTCCCTGCATCTCCTGTTAGTAAATTCTTTACTAGTTACATTTCCAGCTGCCGAGACATGGGGATGAATTAAGCCTGGAAGAAGCAGGCCTGGCTGTAATTACAGTAAGCATTTTTTTTTTTAAAGAAAAAGTGTGTCATAGTGTACAGATACGCTTAAGGTGACATTTGCTCTGACCTTCCAAGTTTGGGGCTGCGCGTAGGTCCTTGGTTCTGATAATAAGAAAACACTTGGCCAAAGGCATTACCTTTCTGATCATTACAGATTCTGTTGTTCACATAGGTGACAATGCTGCTGGCTGGACAATTAAAGCATAGAGGTAGGCTACGTAGAGAAGGCTGGAAGAACCTGAGTTGATCCAAGCTCGCAGACTTCAGCTTTAATATTGCTTCAGTTCTTAAGAAACCAGTCTCTGGTAAATAAGTGAAGGAAAGTGCATTCTGGGGAGAATTGTCATCCCAGAGTTTGGAGACAGTCAGATGTCCTTCTCATCTCTTCCTGAACATCTGTCCTTCTAACTTTGCCCCATGACTCACTATTTCCAGAATCCTTTTTTGATGAATCTTCTTCCATCTAAGTCATTTACATGGGGTTATTATAATTGGAATGATACATATTTTTCGCTTGCTGTAACTCTCTACTTTTTTTTCTTTCTCTATAATTGCTCCACATCTTTGCTTTTGTCTTGGCACTGTGCTCAACCCTACCCATGCAATATGTGCTTAATACTTTGCTGAAGACATTATGAAAGGACTTAATGCTCAGAAACAGAAAATGTGTAATGCCAGCACTCAGTTACTCTGCAAGAAAATTTTCCCTGCATAATCACATTTATTACTCTTATAAAATATAACACTATACTTATTGCTTTTGGCAATAAAATAAAGCCTCTAATGTATACCTTTTCTACCACACCTCACACACTTGGCCATTAAGGGAGTTCTAAGTAGAGCAGTAGAAAGACATGGAAAGGCCAGATTCTTCCAGAGGGAGCCAAATGAGTTGGAGTGTGGAAGTTTGATTCTGAACTTAAAGTGGTCTGGGAAAACATAAACCTTTATATCTTAAGTATGACCCACTGGCCCCTCCAGTGTTTTGAAATGCAGTTCTTTCAAAGTCTGCTCCTAGCCTTTCCTTGAGGAAAAGTAGTTTGAAGCATACACTCAAAGCCCTTAAGTGTAAAAATAAACAAGCATTCAGTCAATTGGGTCCCCGATGCCTTGCTCTACTACAACACATTTTTGAGTCATAAATCATGGCTCTGACAGGTCTGTGATGATGCATTGTGTTAATACATCATAATGACAATGCTGATGATGTATTTGTGCAATATATCCTGAAAGCCTATCACTTTAGAATTTTGTGTTTATAAAGAGCAAAAGCAGGATTTGAAGGTGGCAAAATTGAGAAAGAAGAAGCACATGGGAGGGTTCGAGATGATGAACATCTTTTTCTCACAAATCAAGAACCAAAAAGGGAAAATCAACAGCTTCTAACTCCCAGGCACTAAAGCCTTTTCTCTCTCAGCAATTATGTCATGGATGCACCTCCTGGAGATGTTTACTCTACCAGCTCAGGTCACAAAACCAGCTATTGGCAGACAAAAATAGATGCAGATCTTCTGAGTCCTAGCCCCACACTCTTTCAAACACTTCCAGATTTTGAGATGAATAAAATATTCTATGTGCACAGAACAAGAGCTCTGTTCTGGGTAACCCAATGACCAAAACATTCCAGTGACATGTGCACATGCATACGTGCTAATATTTTCAAACCTTAGAAGTCAGTGCTCTTTTCTCTCTAGCCTTCTGATAAATCGTGGAGTGCAATGAACAGCCTAAGAGTAGTAATATAGCCACTTCTTTTGTTGGCCACTCGGTGCTACAACAAACTGGGTCTCAGCATTTACTACACATGGCCATCAGAACAGATCCAGTGCTAATGTCAGCCTTTCCTTCAAACCAACTCAGTAGAGCTATTTTCTTTTTTTCAAGAGAACATTTGTGGTGATGTAACAATGATAAAAGCAGTTAGTCGCTTTAGGTTATGCTTCTGCCTATAAAATAAGCAAATTATATAAAGGTTGTGCTATCTTCATAATGGGAAAAATCAGAAAACTTATGTTTGTTTTTTGTTTTTTGTTTTTTTTTCCAGTGAGAGAGATCTATCAAATCTGCAATTGTCTATCATTTCTAGTCAATTGATAATTGGTTTTGACATTCCTTAACTTATCTCAATTCAAGATGTCCCTCAAAAAAAAAAAAAAAAACTCAGCAAAACTAACCAACAAACAAAAGAGAAAATAAAAAAATAAGTCAAGTTGAAAAATAAAAGTCATTTAGAAGTGCAATGAAAGTACCAAGGAGAGTGGAAAACTCAGGGGAATTGACATGTCTTTAGTTAGGCAATAGGCTGAAACTTATTTTTATGTCACTGGAAAGTAAATTAATTTAATTTAGGTTATAAAAGGGCTGGTATAGTAGCGTCAAATGGATCCACATTTAAGGATAAGCAACTTACTTTTAAAATTCAAATTCCATATAAGTTTACTTAACTACACAGGTAAGTATATTCTTAGAACAAGAAAAAACATTTCTTTCCCAAAGAATTTTGGAATTCAGATTTTCCAAATTGAGGCAAGTGTCTACACACCGTAAGTGAAGGTTCGATGCATGCGAAAGTCAGGCAAGAAAGAAGGCGATTACCTGTTGGCGGTTCCCAACCCTACACTGACATTCCATGAGTGCGTCCTGTGCTGCACATGGTGTCTATTTCTCATAGACTTGTATATACTTTTCTTCCCTGTGGACTTGCTATAAAAACGTGCAAGGGGCCACCAACACCCTCCATATTATATCTATATATCTATATTTCCAATGTAAGGACCCTTGATGCATGTCTATTACTGACGCTGATACTTATGTTTTCAAATATAATAAATTTTGATGTCTTTTTTGATTAACCCTCCTCCCCACCTCCAAACTTGAAATTTTTCAAGTGTGCTCTTGAGAACATTCATTTAATAAAAGTTAATATTACATGACTTTATAAAGATAATCAGTTATCAGGACCATATTATATACTTAGAATACTCCCAGATATTCTTTATTTATCCAGTTTCTGCCAGTATGTGTGGCAGCGTGGAGCAAGAGGAACTTTGTGACCAATCACTGAGTGGTAGGAAATTAGGTAAATGACTGACCTCTCATGAGATGTCTGTCTCACAGCCTGATGGAGTGAGTCTGCAGAGGGACGCTAACTACCAGGGCTCACCCACCTCGGCTTGCTCCAGCCTGAGCAGGTGTATTGACAATCAGCTTTGGTGGCTATTGCTATCTAATGAATTTTAAGGTAGTTGTAGAGACTGATGACAAAAACCCAAGGGTCTTGTGACAAGCCTCCAGACCTTTGAAGATCCTCAGCTCTCTGGCCAGTGGATTGTGGTAATGTTTGTTGTTCTTGGCCTTGAAGACAATTTGTCCCACACCCAAACTGAGCATCTGGAGAAAGTACAATTTCCAAGAACTGTTCCCAGAGGCCATATCTATCTCTCCATTAACAGAATAAAAATATCCCAGCTACTCCAAAGTACCCAGCTAATGAAAAGCTGTCTTATTTGGTCCAGCTGGATTATCCTAATGACCTATAGGTCAACATTCCTGTGCTCTCTCACATCTCCCATCAAATTGAGGACACAGAATACTTAAACACATGTTTAAAAAATTCTCCTTGTTGCCATTCCCCAGGATTCATAAATCATTTTTGCTCTTATAAATCTACAAGACATTAATGTATGAGCCCCAGGGGATGGTAACATGGGTGAACAGGGAAGAAAGCTCCCTTTTCCTGCCCCAAGTCCATGAGCCTCTTAGGGCCTCAGGTTTTTTTTTTGTCTATAAAATGAAAGTTTGAATTGGATGAGAACAAAGTCTCTTAAGTAGCATCTTACACTTATAACATTTAATAAAAAGTGAGAAACTATGTACTTATCACAGTTACACTTCTAGAAAATAACTTTGAAGCCTATAGGTTTTGCCAGCAGCTGGTGAGGATAAACTTGCACTCTAGCATGAGATAACACATCATTTTTTTTTTTTACTTCCACCATCAGAAACACATTTCAAGACACTCAGTCCCTAAGTAGTCCCTCCCAAGCCAAATTTTTTCAATCTGTCTTTTTTGAAGATTTTGTTCATTAATTTAGGACTTCTGTGGGGCTATTCATGTCTATTAGCATGACCACATCCTATTCCTGCTTAATTAGTATTCCGGGTTGTAATTCTTCATCAAGGTGCCAGAATTCTAGTTACACCAGAATTCTACTTGGGGAAACTCAATCTTCAAAAATGGATTTGACAACTGCTACATGCTCATGTTTCTGTCTTGTATTCTGAAAGATGAACTCAGCTGGGAAGTTTTTCTTTTTTCAGGTGGTTCATGAAATAGTTTTTTGGTATACTACTGTAGTGAAGAGAAAAAAAAATGTTTCTTAAAATCACATCACCTTCTTGTGAGGGTGGATTCTTGACCTGGAGGCACTCTTCCCTCAGCAAGAGGCTCAATGGGTCAGTTCCAGAGACTTTGGAAGTGAGTTTGCAAAATAAAAATAGGAAGAATATGGGACTTCTGGGGGGCAATCTTGAGGATCAAGAAAAAGAGAGAGAGGCAGTTGGATAGTAAAGGGTTGGGGGTATAAATAGGGTGAAGGGGCCAGGAAAATGTCCCCAGTGGTTGGATGTTCTGAAACTTTTAAAATCAGGAGCTGCCCCCAATTGTGGTCTGTGGTACTGTGATAGAAACATCCTCCTCCCCTTCCCACCCCATCCATTTCCCATTTTGAATGAAGACTCTGTATATGCACATAAATATCTTGGAATAATACAATAAATGTGGGGACAGAGGAAGCAGCTCTGTTTCTCATTTAGATCTTCTTAAAAACAGCAGGCCCAGAATGGCAAGATAACCCACAAAGTAAACTTATTCAGGAAAAATGGAAATTCAGATCCAGAAGTAACCAAGAGTACACAACCTCTGAGAAACTGCGGAAATTTTGGAGGCTACCACAAGGTATGGAATGTAAAGTTTGAGACATCTTACCTAGGTCGTAGAAAGCAAGAAGACCCTAGCTGACATATGAGTTCCACTATAGGTGAGGATTTTCGTTACACTGGCATGGAGACTTAAGCTAACATCCTTATATTAGATTTTATCCATCTGTAGCAATATTTTGTGGAAGAAGATAAGCCTTGGGACATAATGTGGGTAATAACGAGTGAATTCATGACTCAGTTTTGCTCATCGAGGTCTGACTTCCAAGTTTTGATCTCTAATGCATATCTCCTCCTCCCTTGCCACTCCCTTCCAACACACACACAAAGCAAACTCCTCAATCACCACTTTCACTTCCTTCCCTACTCTGAATTCAGGATAAACAGTTAATTCTCTCTTATGTGAGTTGAAATGTGATTTTCCTCTTTTGCATGCCTTCCTATTTTGAGTCACTTTCCTCATCTCAGTTTCCTTGTAATGGGTTCTGTCATGGTGCTTAGTCCTTAGCTAGCCTCATAGTCAGCCCCTCCTTTCTCAAAGAGGAGGCTTTGCTTCTTTTTACATCTTCAATGAACCACAGTGACCTTTGAGGCTGATGTTGGTGCTTTGAGAAACCAGTTCATCAAGTGTTGCAGACAGAAGTGCTGGGGTGAGCCATCAGCCCCTCAAAACTATGGTCTAGAACTGCCCCAAACCAGATTAGTAATGGTGACCTGAAGGTGAAAGGCTCTGTATTCCATTACCAGTCTCTTGAGTAATCTACCTAATTCAGTATCCTTTCATTTAATTGAAACATTATTTTCTCTCTGTTAGCTGGAGCACTCAAGCTGGTATAGCAGTGTTAATCTTTCTGCTGATTTCCATCTTTGTAGAATTACCTTTCTAGCAATTAGACCCACTGGTATAAATTTGCCTTGCTTCTTCCTGGGGTTCAATGTTAAAATGGAAATCTCCAAGCTCAACGCATTTTCTTCCAGGCTGACCCGGGGCAGGTATTAATTAACTGGGGTGTCGTGGAAAGGTTGAGCTCCAAAAGCCAAATAGGAGAATGCTTCCCTTGGGATGTCATTGTAGCCAGTAGATGAACTAAAGAGGGTGAAACCTGGGTGAAGAAGAATCACATTTAAAGTCAAGTGGAATGATTGCACTATTAGGGAACTGGGGCGCAAAACAATGGTTATTCTGGAAATATCTCTGGACTTTCAAATAACAAAATCTGCATCCTTTGTTAAAGTCTGAATATAGCTCATTTGTGAACATTCTCTAAGAAATTCAGAGAATGACAAGCCACTTCAACTTGCCTGGAATTGAGGGGTTTCTGCGACCAGGGACTTTTTCCAGGCTAAAACTGGGAAAGTTCTGGGAAAATGAGAATGAGCTGGTCACCCTGTAAAAAGTGCAATTTCTGAGAAAGGTGATTAAGTCAGTCGATTGTTTACATTTACTGTTAAACTCAGTGATGAGCTGTTTATGCCCACCATCCTACATCTTAAAATTTTTCTGAAATTTAGCATCTATTTCTACAATATTCGAGAAACTAACACTAGATTTTCAAGGTCATTAAGACTGCTAATTGTCAAATCCAGTGGCCTTCTCTTAGACCTTGGCCCTCTCTAACATTGAACACAACTGAATATATCACTTTTTAAACTCTCTCTTCATTGGACTTCTGTAAACTTAATTTTTCTGGTTCGCTTCTTCCTAACCACTTCTCTTTCTCCATTGCTTAAGTTTCCATCTTTATCCTTGTTCTCTCTTTACAGTTAATCCTTTAGATACTTGTGACATCTCGATCTTACACTTTTACATTTTTCTCTATGGTGCCAGGGTAGGGACTTGGCAAACTCCTATCTCCCTGGGTTTGTTTACCAGCAGAGTGAGAGAAAGGTAGAAGCTCCTTCTCCTGGCTCCTGCAGTGCAGTGGTCACCAACAGTTGCTGATGGTTGCTGCAGCACTAGTGGCATGTGAATCTAGTCTCTAGCAGCCCTGGCAAGGGAGTAACTTCTGTGGTCAATGGCAGTTCCAGAACTAAACTTTGATAGCCTTTCCAGCAACACAGGAACTGGTGATGTTTGCAGCTCATGAGGCTTACAATAATTGATAATGTCTATATGACTCAATTTCGACTTACATCAAAAGAAACGTTCAGGACCTATTTATACAAATGTTCACTAGTCTATAGGAGACTAAACATTCCCCAACAGACCTTAATTGTCCCTCCTGCTTACTAGAAAAACTTCTAC
Organism: Macroglossus sobrinus; assembly: GCA_004027375.1. Lineage (NCBI taxonomy): Eukaryota > Metazoa > Chordata > Mammalia > Chiroptera > Pteropodidae > Macroglossus > Macroglossus sobrinus. The sequence continues at coordinate 216,973 of PVKZ01001316.1, read as the reverse complement.
TGATGGACTTATCATTCTTCGAAAAGCTAATTAGTCACCAAATCTTGTCTTTTTATATAAAAGCAAATGCATTTCACATCTTTCAGTTTGTTTCCTTTCTCTAGTTTTGGCCTCTATAACCTCATGTCTGAATAACATCATTCTTATTTATTAAGAAATACTATCAATACCTTCTCTTCTATAAGAAGTGACTGCTTCACATGAGATACTTAGTGTATATGAAGTCTTAACATTGTGATGACTCTAGAATAGGTGCCTTCTCCTCCTACAAATGAAGTGATTAGTCTCAGAGAGGTTAGTTAACTTTCCAAAGGTCACACAGATATTAAGTGAAAGAACCTGGTTCTGAGCTTAAGTCCTTCTATCTCCAGAACCTATGCTTTTTCCTTTATTACTTCCTTTCTAGTTTCTTCAACTTCAAATTTATCTTTGTGTTGATAATATTTCTAAATTTCATTTAAAAAAACCTGATCCATAGTTAGAATCCAATCAATATTTGCTGAATAGATTGAACATAATATTTCTCTAATTAAACACATTTTATAAAATTTTAACAGCATTACTGAGGTATAAATGACAAAACAAACTGCACATATTCAAAGTGCACAACATAATATGTTTTGACATGTATACACCTGTGAACTCATTAACATAATCAAGATAATGAAAATATACCTCACTTCCAAAAGTTTCCTCATGCTTCTTTGTAATTTCTCATTCTCACCCCTTCTCCAGCCCCACCTCCGGCCTATCCCTCACCAATTCCCAGAAAACCACTGATATACATTATGTCACTATAGATTAGTTTGTATTTTCTAGAATTTGTGTAAGTGGAATCATGCAGTGTTTACCATTTTTTTCTCTAGCATCTCTAACTCAGCGTATTTATTTTCAGATTCATCCATGTCATTACACGTATCATTACTTTTATTGCTCAATGCTATTCCATTATATAAACATATCACAATTTGTTGATTCATTTACTTGATAGATATTTAAGTTTTCAGTTTTTAGATCTTACAAATAAAGCTGCTATGAATATTCACGTGTAAGTTTTTGTTTACATATATGCTTTCATTTCTTTGGGATAAATGCCTAGGAATGATATGGATGGATCATGTGGTAGGTGTATGTCTAACTTTTTAAGAGACCAGCAAACTGTTTTAAGGTGGTTATATTATTTTACACTTCTACCAGCAGTGTATGAGAGTTCCAGTTGTCCACATTTTTTCCAACACTTGGTAAGACCTATCTTTTTAATATTAGCCATCCTAAAAGGTAAAGTAGTATCTCATTGTGGTTTGAATTTTCATTTCTCTAATGATAAATAACTTTAAGCATTTCATATGTTTTTGTCATCATATATCTTCTTTGCTGAAGTGTCTCTTCAAATCCATTGCCCATTTTTTTATTGAGTTGTTTGATTTTTCACTACTAAATTTGAGAGTTATATTTATGTTGTGGATACAAGTTCTTTATCAGATATGAGATTTACAAATATTTTATTCCAATCTGTCTTATCTTTTTATTCACAGTGTCTTCCAAAGAGCAGAATTTTTAAATTTTTATAAAGTCTAATTTATTAATTTCTTGTTTAGTGTATTATATTTTGGTGTTATATCTAAGAAATCTTGGCTTAACACAAATTTACAAAGATTTTCTCCTTTTTTTTCTAGAAATTTTAGGTTTTACATTTAGGTCTATGATTTGTTTTGAGTTAGTATTTGTATACCAAACATGGTATTGGTCAAGGTTTATTTTTTTGTAAATGTATATCCAATCATTCTGACACCATTTGTTGAAAAGATTTTCCTTTCTCTATTGAACCAGTTTTGCACATTTGTTGAAAGTAAATTGAATATGTATTTAAAATACAAATATATAAATACAAATTATAAATTATAAATATTATATATATATATATATACACATGTGTATATATATATACATATATTTCTGGTTTCTAAATTCCTTTTCAATAATCTGTTATGTTGATGTCAATGCCACAGTCACTGTAGCTTTTGAATAAATCTTAATGCTAGATACTTCAGTCTTATCTTTTTTAAAGTTGTCTGGGCTTTTTTAGGTGCTTTACAATTGTATATGATTTAAGAATTGCTTGACCAATTTCTATAAAACTTGCTGGATTGCATCTATAGATAAGTTTGGGGATAATATTAAACCTTGATAATATTGAACCTTTCAATCTATGAACATGGTGTATTCATTTACTTAGGTTTACCTTAATTTCAGTAATCTCTCATAAATTTTGGTGTATAGTGTTGCATATCTTTGTCAGATTTAGTCATAAGTATTTTATACTTTGATCTATATAAATGATTTTAATTTTTAAAATTTAGTTTCTGATTATTTATGGTTAGTCTACAGAAATGCAATTGATTTTGCTTTATAACCTGCAACCATGCTAAATTCACTTATTATTATTTTAGTGATTTCATTTTTTTAGATTTTATAGAATTTTGTATGTAGACTCTTATGTCATCTGCTAATAAAGAGAGTCTTATTTTTTTCTTTCCTACCTGGAGGCTTTTTGTTTCTCTTTTATTCAACTAGCTAGAATCCCTAGTATTGTGTTGCATGGAAGTGATGGGAATGGACATTCTCATACTGTTCTTGATCTTAAGGAGAAAATACCTCTAGTGTTTTAGCATTCAATATGGTGTTTGCTATAGCGTTTTAATAGTCTTTTTAAATTGGGTTGAAGAAGTACCCTTTTATTTCTAGCTTATTGAGAGGTTTATCATAGAAGCATGTACTCCTAAAAATATTATTGAGCTTAGTCAAAAATTTTTCTCTTTCAATTTTGGGATTTTTGAATTTCAAAAGCCTAGATTTCATGGTCTTGAGAAAACCTCATACATATATGCATATGTTTATGTAAAATAAATTGTAGAGGAGTGCTCACTGCTTCCTCACTCATCACGGTCTTTTTGGATTTGCTGAGGAGGAGGAAAGATGGATAGGACAAGGAAAGGAAACCAAACCTGCAAGAACTTTCTGGGCAAAGGCTGCTTCTCCTTCTATAGCTTCCAACCCAATGTCTAGATACTTTCTGGAACCAATAGCTGGGCAATGTTCTTCTGTTAATCAATCAATTAATTAGTTTATTATTTTATGCCTTTGCTACTTGGTAGTTTATCTTATTTTTACTGTTATTCACTTTATCATTTTATTACTTAAGTGGATTTTTTGCTTTTATTTTTATTATTTGCTTTTAAAAAACTTTTTAATTTAAGAGAATTTTTATTACATTTGATCAGTTTTGAATCTGGTTATTTTATTATCCATGTTCATCTTTAGCTTATTTTAATATTGCAAGCAAGAATTACTGATTTGAGAGTAGCATCTGTGATAACTATCCCAGGATGGCTGGGAGACTTTTCCTCTCTAGGTCTCTCTAGCTGGTTTTTCAAATCCACCTCAATATTCCTCAGGGCTGCAGTATTTCAAGAGGCACCATTCAAAAGTGTGTTCTGTGTAAATGTCAGGGGGCAATTGCTCTAGAAATGCCATTTACATACAATAAATTTGAATAATGCTCCCTGAAGTTGTACAACACTGATACTGACCACCCTGCAAAAATGGTACATGGAGTTCTAAACTTTTCAAACTGAATAAAACAATAGCTGCATTGGCCAATCTTCCTTTTCAAAAATCACATTAATTCTTTATCCACTCACTGCACAGCTGAACCATTGAAACAACACTGTCTTTTCATATTGCAAATCATCCAATTCCTTTATAATGTTATGTATTATTTAAATTAATGATCCCTATTCAGTACAACTACTGAACATCAGGTAAATATATGGTTGCATAATAAAAAAAGAAATTGTGTTGGAAGTTTCCAGACAAAGAGTACTCTCAAATAATTTCCTTTATTTTTCAAATGTCATTTTGTTTATAATTTCTAAACAGTTAAACATTATTTTTATTTTAAAAAGTGGATAAAACATAGAAGATAACTAGTTAAAAATATAAAACTAAGAGTAAAATGAAATTTAAATAGCATATGTCACTTAAATTTGATTTTGATAATGACTCAAATTCTCTTAAAGGTAAACAGCTGCTAGTGGATGCTTCTTCCAGGAAGGATTTTAAAAAATGTCTTTGAGTGTAGCCTAAAGGCAAAAGGGAAGTTCACTAGAGCTATAATTATGATTGATATGTTACCCAGATGAAGCTGACTCTATCTGTGATGAACAATCAGCTGTAAACAAAACAAAAACAAAAAATTAAATTTCATTGAATACTTCCCAGCTTTATTCTATAACCATAAACTACAATGTCCTACAGGGTACCTCTAAGTGTAAATGAACCGAGGGCAGGTCTCTGTACTCTTGCTCAACTCTTTAAAATGGGAAACAATCTGGACAGACTTCTCTCCACAAAGTAATTTGATTGATATTCACTACTTCCTTCATATGGCATATGGCCTCCAATCCAATGAGATTCTTGACAAGTAAACTTTCTCAACTGTTCTTCCTTATCTAATGCTTACCCTTGTGAAGAACTTCTCCTCTGTGGGACCTGTTAAACTGACACCACATTAAGTGCTAATATGTTCTATTTTTCTTGTAAATTTATCCTTCTTCAAATAGATATGTCTGTGCTATGGGCCATAGCAGATAAACTTTAGATGGATCTTTTGGTTCTTTCTCTTCAGAAATGTACAGTATTGACAGAGAAAAATTTTCATGTAGCGAAGTAATAGAATCAAGTTTGCAATATTCAATAGCCCATGGGAATCCATAAATAAAGAAGTATGTGAACTGAAAGAACAGGAAGTTATCCTAGAAAAGCTTGTACTTGGCATGTCCTGGGTGGGGATGCTGATAGGTTTCCGATTGCCAGGAGTACTCTGAGTAGGATACCCCATCACTTGTTCATTCCGAAAACCGTGCAAGAATTTCTTTATATCCCGCAATAGTAGCATTTATTTCTTTTTTTCTCCATAAGTTTTTATCTTCAGAGTTTTAATAACAGTCAGTCACAGGGAAGAGCAGGTAGTGATGTTTTTGTTTTTATGGTCATTTTATTTATTTCTCCAACACTAGGTCTATAGCGTGGTCACAGTTTGAACAGAGTTTATATCCAGGGAAAGATACCTAGTGTCCCTTACCTAATCATCAGTTTCTATGGCAATTTAGTTATTTTGATATACTTTATCCATTCTTCTTTTTTTTTTTTCATTTAACATATGTTTACTACATGCTGTCTATGTTCAAGTTCATGTTACAGGCATGAGGAACAAAAATAGACTTGTCCCTGTCCTCTTAAAGCTTACTCTAAGGTAGTAGAAGACCATAAAGAAATAAATGGCTGTCTATCTATCTATTCTTCTATCTACTTATAGATGTTTAAAAAACAGAATATAATAAAACACTATACAGTATACAAATATATTAAATAAGCATATAAATACTTATATTTGTATATTATATATGAAAATTTTAAATATCTATGGTAACAAGCACTTTAGAGAAAACTAAAACAAGAAAACAGAGTGTGTGGTGGGGTGGGAAGTAAAACTTTTAGTCAGATGGTCAGGAAAGGACTCACTGAGAAGGCAACATTTGTTTGAGCAGTACCTTAAAAAAGGTGAGGAGGTAAGTTGTATGGATATCTGGGGCAAGAGCATTTGAAGAATAGGGACCAGCAAGTGCAAAACCCTGTGTGGTGTGTTCAATGAAATTAAATTCACACTATGAAAGAATCACATGCCTGTTATACGGAGAATAGGTTATAGAGGAACAAGTAGAGAAACTAATTAGGAGACTGCAAGAAGCAGTCAAAAGTTGATGGTGGCCTGGACCAGAGGATAGTGGTAGAGAATATATATATCTTTGATCTTAAGATTCCTCCCCTTGCACTTTTTTTTTTTTTAACAGCTCTGAATTTGAGATATATATTCTAATTGACTGCCTTTTATCATAACTGCAGTCTAGGATGCATAGAGATGGAGTTGCCATTTATCTTTACATGAATACACTTGATTTGGAGTGTTTATTCTCCCATAATAGAGTCCCAGATCACTAGAAGTTTTGTAGCTTTTGTTAAAAATCTGTAGGAAGCAGAGCATTGCATCTCTACTACTCTTAATGGCACCGTGGATGATGTTTTGTGGAAAAATGTGCACAGTACTCGTATGACTGAGTCAAAGCAATTAAGAAAACGCATTCTGAAGTTGATAATATTTTTGTTAACCTTACCAACTTATTTCATATACATTTTCATTTTGTTGTAGGAGCAAGGATGATATATGGTTTAAAAAATGTCTACGTAGGTTTAAAGATCTTTAAGTACAAAGTAAAGTATCTCAGCAATATCAGTGAGTCATAAGATTGTCAGATTATTTTTCTTTGTTATGGAATTATACTATGATCATGTATCTCACAATTGATGACATTTTAAGTTCTATAAAAATACCTGTACATTGAGGGTAAAATTCATGAAGAAAATGTGAAGAGAAATCACAGATGACACCGAAGCATTTTGTCTGAGCAACTGTTAAAATAGATCTCCCTTTGATAGAGAAGGGAAAAAATGGCAAGAAAGTGGAGGCAGGAGCCCTGTTTGGGGCATGTTAGTTTTGAAATGCTTATTAGGCATCTGTATTGATTTTCAAAGGTTGCTGTGTAAAGTACAAACTAGATGGTTTCAAACAACAAATGTATTGTCTCACAGATCTGGAGGCTAGAAGCCTAGATCAAGCTGTTGGCATACTCTCTGTGATGGCTCTAGGAGAAAAGTCCACACTGCCTCTTCTAGCTTCTGTTGTTTGCCAGTAATTCTTGGTGTTCTTTGGCTTGTAGATGCATCATTCCAGTCACATGATTGTCTTCTCCGTGTGTGTCCTCACATCATTACTGTGTGTCTGTGTGCCTGTTTCAGTGTCTAAATTTCTTCTTTCATGAGGACACCAGTCATGTTAGATTAGTGTCCACCTTAATGACCTTACTTTAACTTGATTGCCTCTGTTAAGACCATAGTCACATTCTGAGGTATTAGAGGTTAAGAATTCAACATACATTTTTGACCAGATAATCTAACCTAAAACCACATCCAAATTAAAGAGGTCTAGTAAACCGATGTCAACTAACTTTAGGTACTCTAAAAGTCAGGAGAGAAGTTTGGTTTATAAACAAAAATGTGGGAGTCATCAGCATTATAAATGGCATAAATAAGACTGAGTGAGATCACCAGAAAGTGAGTGCAAACAAAATGAAATCTGAAGTCATTTAGAAGTTGGAAACTGTGAAGAAGTGTCAACATCTCATACTAGGAATATGTGTTCTAGTTTCTCATGTAGGTGGAACTTATAAACATAATGAGCCTGCCAACCTCAGAATAATCTTGAATTTATTTTTTTCAATGCTTGCTACACAAGAAAATAGTGCTTATTGATATTACTAATTCAGTTTGCCTAAATACAAACCATTCTGAAAAACACATTCAGATAACTGGTGCTTAATTTCAGCAGTGTATTCCATTAAGGCTCACCCAAGAGTAAAAAATAATAGTCAATGGCTTTGAATAACAAGAAAGGATCTAACTTTAAGTGGTTAGGTTTTAAGCTATAGCTTATAAAAATATTTTGAATTATATAGTCACACAAATACATTTTACAAAAGTAAAATTTTCTAGTGATGATGGAATTTAGATCTGAATGAGGTTTTCTAGATCATCCTGCTAACAGATGAGGGAAGGGAGACCTAGAGCCACCAAGGGACTAGTTCAACTAAGATGGCCTGCCTAACAGGGCATGTACCAGGGCCAACAGGGTCCTTTCACTTCAAGTTCAACATACTGTGATCACACTGCCTTGCTAGAGAGTTTTTTAAAAGACTAGAAATTTATGAGAAAAGTCATAATTGAAACACAAGCTAAAGTCTTATTCTAATGACAAAGCACACATGTATAAAGATGGCAGTTGCATATCAGCATGCCATTGATCTTGAGTTTCATTAGATATTAGCTTAGTTCGAGAAATCCTATTTAAACTTTGTCAGAAACAAAAATAAGATAAAACTAATCTACTCCCTCCATTTAAGGCAGTTTGAGTGAAAGAAAAAAATTGAAAAGGCTTGCGTAAAACCAATGTCTGAGTAGTGTTCAGTCTCAATAATTAATAAGTTAAGAATTAAGATTAATTGAGTATATAAATGTTGCCACTATTCCCCTCAATAAATAAGATCATCCCCTTTTTCTTATGAATAATCCTTCAGCTATATCAACATCTTTCACTTTTCATTTGGTATAGGTTCAAATTATAGCGCCCCCATAATAATGGTAAACAGAACCCTCTCTCTCTCTGTGTGTCAGTATTCCTCAGTAGAAAGCTGTTCACTAAATAAGATAGTGAAAAGCAGTTGTAGTTTTGGAATTAGAGTGAAGTTGATAGTGTTTGGTTGTGTGGCACTGCCAAGTTTCTTGATTTTTCTTAGGCTCAGACTTCGCATTGGGAGTTGGCATGAAACTACTCACTTGAAAAGATGGCTATATGAAATAAATAACTTAGATTAGATATATGAATCTTAACACATGATTCAATACTTAGTAAATATCAACAAACGGCTTTCTCAGTAAATAATGTTCATTTCAGCCATTTTCCTCTCTATTCTTGTTTACTGTGTACCATATCCAGGTTGTTTAATTCACTACATTGTTAGAGATAGTAAAAACAAATAGACTTTATATACAATGTTATGTTCCTTTTTATTCAAGTGCTATAAACACAATATTTTGAACAGATCTTTTGTTTGTGTGTTACTTGATTTCCATTCAAGTTGCAGAATAAGCAGCTCTTGTTTGTGTGACAGTATATATCTGTTTACCACTTAAGACAAATACTGTTTTCCTTCTCATGAGTAAAAGAAATAGTTGCTCTTATAAAGTATAAATTTGACTTCATATGGTACCTTCACTTTACCCCAACTCTACACAGGTACCACCTTCAGGCTATATAGTATATAATTCATTAAAAAAAAATAAATTTTGAAAAAAATCTCATATCACTATTATTTCTCACATACTTTACTTATTTAACTGATTTTTTAAAATAGCTGCTTAGAAACTTCTTTAAAGAAAAATCTGAACCTTTCTTTTAAATAACAGCTGCAACAACCACCCTGCCTATGACTAACCCATCGTTGGGGTTTAGATGGTACCTTAGTCTTAAAAATACCTCCTGAATTTTTGTCAGAAACATAAATAAGGTGAAATAAAACCACCCTTTCCACTTGAGGCAGTTTTGCAAAAAAAAAAAAAATGCAGAGAGGAAATTAAAATGACTTCCAAAAATGTACACTTTTGGAGTGTGTTCAAGCTTGAGTTCCCCTTGCCTAAAGTTCAGTTTTAAAAAGACCCAGCTGTGGGTGACTGAGAGCCAAAAGTCCGACACCTTCAGCCTGAACACTTGAGGGCTGTAATAAGAGGGGGCTTCACTGCTGTCTGCACATCTGATGACTCGGGAAACCTGTCTAGTGAGCGCTTCATCACCAAAGAAACACTTCCATCCCATCAAGTCTAGCACCTTCACATTTACAACTCATTTGACAAGCACCAGCTGTAAATAAGTCTGCACTCAGGAGTAGGAATATGTGGCTTCCCTCACTAGCACCTACCATAAGAATTATAAATTGCCCAATTTCGGGGCGGAGTGAGACGCTTTAACAAAAGTTCAGAACAACGGCAGATCCAGCACTGAGTCTATTGCACACTAATTGTTTCACTGAGATAATTTTAAAGTAATTATATTCCACCAACCCACAAGTAACCTCACTCAGGCTGTACTTAATCCAATGTAACTTGCTATTTCTAAAAGGTCAGGAAATCTCTTTCGTCACCTCTAACTGCTCACCTTTCTTGGGTGCACTATGGGGATGCATAATTCCAACAGAGTGGAAATTCAGTCACTAAATGAAGTCTACGCATAAATATTCATAGCAAAAACTTCTGAACAAAAAAGTCAAGAAATGAGACTAAGTAAATCATAGCCACCTTTAGAGATGACTAAGATATACTCTGACAATTTACATGAATTTGTTCAACACTTTACCCTTGTTTTTAAGAACTCCTTTTATGGGAACTGGCACATCCCTGTGCCAGTATTTGCATGCTTCATTCATGGTTTGCTCATTGAAGAAGAAGGCAAATGCACTTGGAATCTTTCAAACTCTTCTTACTCTTCATCACACTTCTTTCTTTCTTTAAAACTCCTTAAATAAAAATATTCAGGTTTATTTATGTTCCAATGTAGCCAAGTGTGCTTTAACTTATATAAAATTACTTGACAGCTTAGAATTTGTTCTATACTCTACAGTTACCATTGAATCCATTCATAATCAAAACTGGCTAAACAACTCTCAAACATTGATTCCAAGGCATTCTATAAATTATAAATGCTACAAAATTAATAACTCTCCCTTCCCATCCAAAATATGTGTGTATATATGAGGAACTTTGGTATGTTTTATAATATAAGCAACAAATCATTACTAAAAAAGTCACTTTTCTCTTTATCACAGATATCAGCTTAATTTCTATCCTATTTAACCCAAAGATGTTCTCAGAAAAGTTACCTTTTCTTCAAGAATCAACATATAGAAATTTCATGATGTGAGTAAAGTTCAGAAACAATAAATAAAGGAAGGCCTTTTATAACACAAAGGCTTATATTTTATCTTTTTTATGATAACTAGAAAAAATTTTTTAGGAGAACTAGGAAAAATTGTTCTTGTTAGGGTAAGGAATCCACCAAGAACCATCACAAGATTGATGAGAACTTTTGATCCTTTTTAGTATTTAGTCATCAAACAGTGCAAGCAGTCATGTGCCTTGTGGCTTGCTGTCATGTGACTTTGCCTAGTGTTAGTCAAGCACAAACTTTCCTGCCATAGTCAAATTTAAGGTAAAGCAGAACTTTTTCTATTCTGTGAAAGCTAGTTAAATTTTTTCCAATACAAGTAACGTTTTGCTTTGCCTTCATCTTTTCCTTTTTTCTTTGTTTTACCATTGCCGATGTGGGAAATATCATTAATTCAATGAATTCAAAGACTGAATTTAAGAACTAAAAACCCAACTGCTAGGTAGAGCTGTGAGAGTTATAATATGATCTGCCTGGTGGCACTTTTTTGGGGAGTATTTCTTTTAAATTTTAACTATAGGTTAGCCTAGAAGGAGATGTGTGCCTCTAGCATTTCCCCAAACCAAATGTTAGTGGAAGTAAAAGATTTTACTTTATTTCTTACAGTTTTCTCTGCTCAGCTGTACGGTAGAAAAAGAAAAAAATACCTTTTCACAAATACCGGTGATATTCATATACATAATCATATAAATGACTTTGAAGGAGTCTATTAGCTTTCTTGAAAATTATAGATTAACTCACTGTAAAGTCACCTATTTCTTCTATTACTGAACTGTAAAAAAAATGAGGGGCGGGGAGGCTATGCATACTTGTTTATTAGCTCTTACAAATGAGGTGTCAGGCCTGACATTTTTAATTCTTGGTCACAGCAAGACCACAGAACTGAAGGAGAGTCCTCTTTGTTCTCTTCTTCTTGGACTCAGTTTCCTTATTCACGCAGCTATTGGTTTAGTGGGTGCTCAACAAACCATTTGGGAAACAACTCCCTTCTACCTTAAAATCCATTGTTTTAGATGGACAAAACTAAATGTTTCTTCTTTGGGATCAGAGTCTTCCATCTTAAAAGATCTAGTTCCAGTCACATTTTCTATGGCGTATACTTATGAGCCTCAGGACCTTTGGCAGTCCTATAGGTAATCGGCAATCTTCCTGACATAAAATTGTTTTTGAATGGGTTAAGTGAGACATGAATATCCTATTCCAAATTCAAGTCCAAACTCAAAGAATTTCTTTCCTGCTTCCTATTTTCCAGGCATTTTCAAGAATAGCCATTTCACAGTTCAGTTGTGAAATAAAATCCTATTATTACTATCCAGGGATATTGAACCATAACTAAGGGAAACTTGAAAATGTACAATTTGTTCTTATGGCTTCTATGTTGATTGTATGCATGTATGTATGTATATATGTATTTACTTACTAATAACTATGTTGAATGTGATTAAAACATAGAGATTCTGAAAGCACAAATCAAAGATGAATGGTAGTTTTCAGTAGGAATGTCTTTCCGGTCACCTTTCTTCACTCTTCTGGTTTCATAAAAGAGATCGTGATGTCATAATTTATGATGTTAAGTGGACTGGTAAAATGTCATTACACAGGTGATGTTTTAATTGATAATGTTAGTCTGGTTAGCAGGAAAGTGTCAAATGTCACTTTTGTGACACAAACTGGCAGTTATGATTATATAATATCAATTATTCTTTGGAAAACTGCATTAGATAAGTTAGAGCCAAACCAATTTAGTTTGAGCGGGTTCATATTTTTTTCTAGCTGTTCATCCAGTTCTAATTATTAGGAGTAAAATGCACTTTGGATGTAGTTTAGACTTTCATAATGTTCTCCCTGGAAATGTAATAGGTGTCTTATATGCTCCCTGTATTGTACAAGGAGGTACAAGAAAAATCTTCACTGATCTTCCAGAAAGGAGTCTATAAATGAGTCCTCCTCCTTTTCTATTGGAACTCTTAGAATTATTTTAATGTTAGTTGAGATTTAATTGAAATATGACATTATGGAGAAATATCTCTGAGTCTTAGTTTATTTTAGTTTTCTATAAATATTAGCTACTTAGTTAATTTAAATTAATTCAAAACTTCTAAGCATACTTGCCTCTTTCCTTTTCTTTACAAATTAAATTAAAGTAAAAAGAAGAAACAAAAAAGTGAAAAAACATTTTCTTATATCTTTTGTCTTTTATTATAGAGAGCATGAAAACAGAGAGGTTAACTAGAAAGATATGGAACTCAAAACTCAAAAATCTAGTGATGAAAATATTAATAATAAATACTATCATAGCAATAGCTAGCATTTATTGTAGCTACTATGCCCAGGAAGTGTGCGAATCCTTTACATGCATTGCCTTATGTATTCCTCATAACAAATCTGTGAGCTAGATATGATTCATCTTTTTTTGCATAAGAGAAAAGTGAGGCTTTCAAATATGTAAGCGTGCATCAGAAAATAAACAGTTTGTAACAAGCAAAACAGTATTTCCAAAAATGTTGGAGTAATTTGGTATAAAGTAAACATGGAGAAAATGGATCAAATGATTTTGAGTCACCAATTTCAGCCTCTGCCACTGCTACACCCAAGGTGAGGTTTAGGAACTGAGCCCTGGTGTGAGGGCTAAGTGATAACACAATGAAAAGCAGGGGAAAGTGGTGAAGCTAGGGCAAAATGAATGTAGGTGTGTGTGCATGTGTTTGTCTGCACATGTGTCTGTATGCAGGCATGTGTGTGCATGCATTATCCACAGATGTGTGTCTGCACATTTGCATATGTGTGCACATGGGAATATATGGACTTGTGTACATGTTCATGCATACATATATAGTGTGTGCATGTGTGTGCACATGCATGTGTGTGTTCACTTATGTTCAGAAGTGGGCACTGGAGTAGAGAGAAAGTACAGAACAACACTGAGATAGGAGTAATAGCACAAACATAGTGCAACCTGAACAACTGATACAAGTTCAAAATCAGCTCATCTCTCTAGGACAGAGTCCAGGAGGTGCCAAGCCAAGCCAGGTATTAACCATCTAACTGTAGGATTGTGGGGCTGTACAGCCAAGTAGACTCTTGGGGGAAGGGCCAAGACAACAAGAGCTGGAGGTAGCCCCTCAGAGGGTAGCATGTACTTACCAAGAGGAACATGTATTTCAATAATTGAAGAGCAGTTACAGCCCTACTATTCAGAGCTGAGCAGCTTTGAAAGACAGACTTAGAGGAGATCAGTGCCTTTTCCCATTCCTCCTTTATCTCCTACTCCCAATTCTATTCCTACTAACTCCAAAATGAGCTGTGTTCTTTCTACTGCTTTTCAAGGAATTCTGTTCAAGATATTGAGCTGATAGTTCTCTTTAAGCATTTCAATTTTGCAGGTCTGCTTTCCTCCTCACAGGTATGATTTTGGTGAAAACTAGAAAAAAAGAAGTTCAAACCTATAGCTGAGTGAGTCAGTTGGAGTCACAGAGAAATGTGAAGTTCTTAGTAATATCGAACATTTTAGAACTTGGATAAAAAGATGCTCTCAGAGGCCTTGTCAACCTACACCAAAAAGAAATTAATCAATAAATAAGTCACACAAGAAAATAGCACATTATTGTTTTTGGTAACATTTAATATCTTCATGATAAGTCCTCATGGCAAATTATTGTATTTTCCTCCATCCAAGTTTCTTCCTCTTTATTCTCGTATCCATTTCTACCTTGTTTTCATCTTGGTTTAGAAGCAAAGCCAAACTTTTTCATTTGGAAGGTGAGGGAGAACAGAAATGGCTCCTGGGACTTAGGAATTCCTCTTATGGCTCTAACTCAAAAGAGAGGGTGGGCACCTTGCAGGTGAGTACCAAGGGAGGCAAGACAAATAGTAGCAAATATCTATCCATTGTTTTAAAACTTTGCAAAGACTTTTATGTATAAACTTATGATATCTCACAACTTTGTAAGATTATGATTCTTAGCATCTTTGATAAAAAAAGATCATGATTATTAACATCTTTGAAGTTTCTCAGCAAAACAACTAGTTCTTTTCTGATTACACATCCCAAGATCTTTCCAATGTAATGTGAGGATTTTTAACTTCTCAATATCGAACATCTGGTTATTGGGAGAAATCCTAATTGCTCATATCACACTTGAAAATCAATTAGGCTTGATCTTTTCTTGATCTAAATACTAGTCGTCACTTACTCCTTTTATTCCTCACTCAACTGCATTCATTCAACAAATGTTGGTTGAGCACCTATTATGTGTCAAACACTGTCCCATGGCTGGTGGCTGGTGATATGATTGTTGGCCCAATTGTGCCTTCCTAGAGCTCACATACTTATAGGTCTAGGACTAAAAAAAATTACAAATAAAATAATTTTGGCCCTGAATGCTCTTGACTCTTCTTTTACATTAGAAGCAAGTAATGAGGTCCAGCCCACACATGAGAAGACTATACAAGGGAGTAAATTCCAGGAGGCATGAGTTCAGAGGAGCCATTTTAAATGGCATCCTACAAAAGGGACTGAGAAGGTTTCTCAGGGTCTCTAAATATTCCTCCACTACAATAACAAACTTGGCATGGCACCTAGTGAAACCTTTAGAAGATGATTTCTTGTGTCTCACAGCTTTAGTGCTCTCTCTTAATTTCTACTAAAGAGCAAGCTATTGAGTACTTGAGGTGTTATTCCTTTGAAGGTGTATGGCCTCTCCACATGTATTTTCCACCTGAAAACCTTTTTATTAGACAACTCTTAAGCACCATTTCTGATCTTCTAACCCACGCCTATATTCTATGCCAGCCATTATTGCAAGCAAGAGTTCTGTGCAGGCTCTATTAGTTTCCAGCAGGTACAGCCTTGCAGCAGACCAGTGTGTTATATATCTTGCCTTCAGCAGACATAAGACTTCTTTGTTAGTACCACCAGATTGGATGCTTTAGGAACTCACGCTGATGCCCAAGAATGTGTACCTCAGAAGTGGAAGGAATTAATTTCAGGTTGGGAGAAATGTTCATCATTGGGGACTGGAAGTCAATGGGTAAATGCTTCCCCAAGATGCATTTTACCCTGCTTCTCAGATGATCCCACAGGACTGAAAAACTAGTTACCGTAGTGATGTTCTTACGTGGGCTCTCTCTCCTCTCCTGTTTCACTCTGGTTGTCTGAAATTGTGTTCCCAAATAAACTCACACATGGCTGTTTTCTTCGATTTTGCCTCTTGTTGAATCCAGGCTTAAGATACCCTTCAAGCTTTAATAACTCAAAAAATAACTAACTCAATAAATTACTGATGATAAAATTTCAAGATACAAGTTATCGAGGCTGAAATAAGTGTGGTTAAATGGCATTTTATAAAATGTGCAACTTACCGAATTTTGTCCATTTCGGGCACTGGAACACTCATTCTCAGAGTTACCACACTGGGCTTCTCTATTAAGATACTTAGCTGGTTCTTTAAATTTGGGCTCTATGAAATACAAACAATAACAACAACAAAATAAGTAAAACTCTCTCTATAATGAAAATAATATAATATTTTCTATAAATATTGGTACAAACACACTTATTTAGGACAAAGTTTTCAAGGTGGACACCAGCGATGTCGCTTGGTGCAGCTGGAACTTGGATAGAAGGGTCAGCAGACATGAGGGTCAGTGTGCTTGGGTGGGGAAGCCACTGGATGTACTGTGAGACTCTTTCTCCTTAGAAGGAAAGTCAACTCCTGCTGGTATCCCTTTTAATAAGGCAATTGTTAGAGTAGACTTGAGGATGTTGGGGGGGGGGGCAGGTGGTGGTAAGTGTATTAGACTTGCTTTGTTCTAAAAAGTTTTAGCTTACAAACAAAAATTTTAAGACTGATCTGAGGAAATATAGATGCTCAGCATCTGGATAATTATAGAGCTTCCGGTCACTTGGGAAATGATATGGGTATAGTTCCTCTTTCCATGCATCCACAAAAAGTTGCAGCTTCACACTTTCCCCCAAAGAAGGAAGCCATCAATTCCCATTTGGTGACTGTTCATCAAATTGGAAAGAATTCCAATTCTACCTATCAAGTTATTTTTACTGACGGTTTTATTTCCTTGCATTATACTCTGTGTAATGCTGGTGTCTGGGTTGTTGCAGCTCCCTAGCTCTGTCAGCTATCCCGGTGTGTCTGCGTTCTCCCTTGCAGCACTACGGTTTTCCTTTGGAATTTTGGAAGAGGCTTTGTGTGTATTGGGGACATGAAGGAAAAGAATATTAAATCCTATTTTTTCCCCAGAAAGAATGGTTTTTTGCTTGGATTTGGAATTGAAAGTAGATTGCTTTTCATGTCATATATTTCCTGGGAATAACACCAGTATATATTTGCCAGTCACCATAACATAGGAGGGAATCCAAGAGGCTACCATTTCATTTTATTGGCTTGTAGGTTTTACTAGGTTCCTTGATAGTATGTCATCATAAGGGAGAGCTATTTGGGGTATGTGAGAGACCTCAGTTCATTTGTAGGAAGATTTCTAAAAATGCCTCCATGATCCCTGCACCCTGGTATTCACACTCTGTGTATTCCCACCCCTTTACATGTGAGCTGAGCCTAGTGACTTGTTTCTAATGCAAGTAAAAGGATCCTTCCCATGTTGAGATTTGAGATGACCACAGTCCTGGCTGACCCCTTAATTGTAACTAAAGAGAGACCCTGAAGCAGAGGACCCATCTAAGCCAACTCAGATACCCAACTCATAGATAAAGAAATAGTTTTAAGATAAATAGTTTTAGAGTAATTCATAACAATAATAGATAACAAATTCAGCTTCCTTTCATTTACAGGCATTAAGAAGCTGTCTCTCTCTTTGTGAGCCATTGTAACTGCATACTTTGGTTGCAATACCCAGGAAATGTGTATAATCTATGATCTCCTTTGAATGCAGGCAGCCACTCACCCTCCGTGCCCCCCTCAACCGGATCACTATGCAACATTCAAGCTGTCAGAAACTAGGGCATACAAATTCTATTATAGCCACTATATTTAACACAGAAGCCTGGATAATAAGGTCAGAGATGTATTTTACGGCCTCAGCCTGGCATCACATCTTTTCTCTTCCAAGGGCACTTTCTATAGTTCTTATTGAAAATAGCAGTAATTTTTTCTTTTCCCTGATCAGTTATCTGTACTGAAAATGTACAGCGCTGTTATCCTGACAAGGAGGACATGTATTAGACACCATGGGCTTGCACCTGAATACCCAAGTGATGCATTACATGAATATAATTTACATAATAAGCAAGGCAAAAAATGCGTCTTAGAATGTATACGCTTGTCAACATTTAAAAATGTTGAAATCTTGACAGAGAGCTGCCTCTTAGAGTGAAGAAAAGAATGATTCTTATTCTCTCCCCCTTCAAACTCTTAGCTGATGCCATGCCCCAAATATTACTCGTGGAGGGAATTCATAGAGTTCACATCAAGAAATAAACCTGTAGTATGTTCGTTTGTTAATATAACTGGAACATTGGCCTTCCCTGGGTGCCTTGGCGCAGGTTTCTTTTAGTTTTTTAATGAATATGAAAGATTAAATTCAAGCACTAAGTGGATTTTATGGTTATATCACAATTTCTAAGTGGAAATTTATTAACAGCAGATAAAAATTAAAATTCCTAAGGAATTGCATATTGCCTTGTCACTTGTGGGGGGCTTATAATTACAAACCTTACTGAAATTAATAATTAAGAATGTATAATAACTGCTATAGGAAGGCCCTTAGATAATGAAAAAAAAACAGTGTTTGGCATAAATTTTAGTATATAACAGTTAGACCTGGGTCAAATGCATTTCCCTTGCCTACCTTCAAACCTCGCAAAGATTGATTAGATTTCAACAATATATTTAAATTTAAGAATTATTTTAACTTTTTGTTAGAACTGGGCTTCCTGAGTTCGGGTAAAATGAGCTTTGGAAACCAGGGAGAATTTTTAGATTGTAGATAGTTTTGAATAAACTTACTTATGGATCCAAAGTAGACACATTGTCTATATCAACCATAAAAAATCTACAAAAATGGCTCCTTGAAAAGCCCACCCAACCCATTCCCACCAAAAACATCTTGTTTTATCTTTTAAAAAGACAATATATTCACTTATGCTTATTCAAAAAAAGGGAAGAAACTTTTAGAAGTTTATGTCATTGTAGATGGTGACAGTTTCACAGGTGTATACTTATCTTTGTTCTCATCAAGATGTATATATTAAATATGTACAGCTTTTTTGTATGTCAATCAGATTTGTTTAAAAAATAAACAAAAAGGCCAATAGAGTTTATAAAATAAAAGCAGTTTTTTTATTTTTTATTTCTGGTAGTAATAAAGTTGAGAAATCCTTCAATGCCTCAAATACCTTCTATTACTTTAATCCAGTCACTAAGCATTTGTCAGTGCTTATATATGCGGCACTGGGCTAGAGGCTGCTGCAGCATCAGCTTCCCAGCCTGGCTCCAGTGCCTGAAATAAGAAGGCCAGAGGAATGCAACAAAAATAAAAATTTTGACATATCGTGGTGTTTATTTGCCCTATAACCTACTGACCTTGGCAAATTTCCTGGGGTGGGAAAGTATAAGCCACACATTGACCTAAATGGAATCTATCAATCCTGCTCAAATGTTAGGCAGGTATTAATTACCTTACATACTAACGACTGAAATGCCAAAAGAATTAAAAGGCCTTTCCTTTTGGAATGAAGTGTTCACCTGTGCTTTCTGGAGGATGTGGCCACTACCAATCTCTGGTTCTATGATGCAAGTGGACAACCATGGCACTGATAGATGGGATTTGATCCAGCCCAGCTGGCTTTCTGTTTTTGCCTTCACTTCCAGCCTTGAATCACCTCAGGTCCTTAAATTTGAAGCTCCCTTTGCTTAAAAGGATCTATCCCCAGATCTTTATATGGCTGGCTTCTTCCATTTAAGAATTTGACCAAATGCCACATTTTGTGATTGTCCATTCAAAGTTTTCAATTACTTTTGTTTTTTGGATGGATGCATTTCTTTGATTGCAAAACCCTAAACCCATTATTTACTAGCAATGTATACTTGGGCAACTTATTGAACCTCTGTGTATGTGTATAAATGTGGATGAATAAATTTGTGTTTACCATTTGTTTTTTCAAAAAGGATTTAAGGCAGGCATTTTCAATCTGTGGTACTTTGATATTTCTTCTTTTAGCTCTCCATTTCCTTAATTTGATTCTAGGACCATATTAACTCCTATGTTTTTTTTTCCTTTACATTTTATTATTAGGTCACAACCATTTCTTTCTCTTCTTCATAAGTTCATAGTGGGAATGTACACGTTTTCAGATCAAAGTTGAGACAATTTGGCTAAATAACTATGACTGAAAATATAAGGAAAGAGGTGAAAATATGGCTCATATTTCCCAGACTAAATGGCCTATTTTTCTTTATTATTTAAATGATAGCTCAGAATTTTATTTTATCTTAGCCATATAATTACCTGGAAGTTTTTAAGAACTGGAAATATTTGCTCAGCTTTATTGGAGAATCCGATGTGCAACTTGCTAGAAATGAGTGAGTTCTAAACTGTTTTTCAATGGGAAAGAATTTGTTGGTGATTGAGTGATGACTTTGTTTGGTGTCACTGGTTGGTTATGTTAAGTATGTTATATTCTTATCTGTAACCTGTTATGTGAACCAAACAAATTTGAAAAGCTATAAGTTCTTCAATATGAGTGAAGACTGTTGAACTAGATTGCTGAAAATTTTTACCACTACCTTATAATATAATTGTTAAAACCAGTTTTGTTAATTATGTTTTGTTTTTGCTGATTTTTGATGAAATTATTTAGCACTTTTGAAACAAGAAGAGAAAAATGGCTCATACTATACCCCATATCTATATAGTCTGGTTGACTCCTAAGAGAAGAACTAGCTAATAATTAAAAATCTACAAAAAAATAATCTATTATTTAAATATGTAATATTGTATGGGAGGGTTGTTATAATAAAATATTTAATTTAACACTCTTGAGATTTTTTTGGGGGGGAGAAAAAATTTAGTGAGAAATGAGATATACTGGTCTTATACCAGACAAAGGGTAGACCAGATATAAAAAGGATTCTTTTTTACCTGATTTGTTTGGGTAATTTCATTCTTTTTGGCCCATCAGACATATGTTGTTTAGCAAGTGCAATTAAAAAGTAATTGAATCAGCAAAGACACTCTTCTGATAAATGGAGTCAGAAATGAGCATTTTTTTCTGTCTCAAATCTGTCTTTTCCTGTGGCCAAAATTTATTGATTTCCAGACAGCCTATGTACAGTCATTGATGTCAGAGGCTGATTCTCCTGTGAAGTGAGTGCTAGACCCAATGGGCATAAAGGTTTTGTCTTTGTCCCTTGTTTAAATACTTCTGAACATCATCAACAAATACTTTATCTTTTAAAGAATCCTATTAAAATGCCTTCACTAAACTACTTTTGAAAGTAGAGGAGGATAAAGCCAAATCCTTTCAAATAGTGAACTAACCGCGTGCTCATGCATGCAAGGTGAGGAATTTCAAGGTGGTAGAAGAAACAAAACTAACATACTGAATGCTCAATTATTGGAGTTACAATTCATTTTTCTCTCCTGTTATTTAATCGGGGCATGTATAGACAAATTTTATTTATGTACCATTTTCATGAATTTTGCCATTCAGCCTAGAGAACACCTCCCCACTGTGCGTTCCTTGGTGGAAATCAAGTCAAATTTTACTTAGTTGCACTCTAAAAAATAATTTCCATCAAAGCACAGGTTTAAAGTGCTTCTTATATTTCTTCTACTAAACATTAGAATAAATATAAAACAACTAAAATATTTTTTAATCTTTCATGTATCACTAATTGCACATGTAAAATTGGGAAATACTCTTAGAGTCATAGCCTCCAGTCTATCTTTGAACTTTGAAAATATTCACTTTCCTTGGCTAGTAAATTCTTCTCTGAATTAAACAGCTTGACAAATGCACAGAATTCCAGAACAAACAAAACAAAACAAAAATACTAAACTAAACACTGGATAATTTTAAAAAATGTAGAATTTATCTTAGGAATTTTCCTCCTAGAAATGCATTCTGATTATAATGTTCAAACTCTTTGACTTGAGAAAGATGAGGTACATTTAACATGTTTTTTTGTTAGATAAAGAAAATAGTAACAACAGTATAAGGCATTTGTTACTTAGACTTTAAAATCACATTGAAATGATATGGTTTTACTAGCATACCTAGCCAGCTGCAGTTGCCTTTCTTATGAGTAGATCCATTTCTCTTTTACCTTTATCCCATTAAGAAATCTCGATCCATTAGAATGATTCTGTGACATGATGACCTATTGAACACAGGCATTCCATTGCATGTCATCAACCTTTATCCAGGACTGTTATTCTCATCGGGGGCTATATATTAAAATCCCCAGAAACGGGGCAGAGGGAGCTTTTAAAATATGCTCAGGCCTGAATCCTAACCACAGAAATCCTAATTTAATAGCTTTGTGATGCAACCCAGGCAATGGCATTTTTAAATATCTCACTAAAGATTTCTTTTCTAGAGCCACGTTGTTGATTTCTCCCCCTTTTTTCATTGTGGCAATTATTGGGCACCTTTAAAGGACCAGGTAGCCTCAGCCACATTCAAGTTCAGGTATAGGGCTTATTCAACAGGGAGACCACCTACAACCCTAAGTTCTTCCATCACAAACCACTCAGCATGGAGAGACAAGGAAGAGCCTGAGAGTATTTCCTTTTAACAGGCTTGGCTTCTCTGTGCTGGCAAGGTGCCCCGGGAGAACTGGCCTTCTGGCATGCACGCAATGGAATGCAATATGGGCCTTGACATTAATCAGGCTGTCTTTTCCTCTTCTTTGCAAAAGCACAGCCCAGCCACAAGGTGATGAGACAGGGCTGTTTTATCCTGTCTGAATTCCTCTTTCTGTTGTTGGGGAATATGGAACCCTGAACTTCAAACATTTATAATAATGTCTAGCAGCAAATAAGGAGTACTGGTCAGATTTCCGGGGGGGAAAGCAGTAGGAGGTTGGAAGTCACCATTTTATTTCTGTTTAGGAAATGAAGCTTTTAATATTTCCCTAGCTATGCTGTCTCTTCTGAGTTTTATGTCAAGAAATATGAAGCTGATGATAGCCTGTTGCTGAAATAAAGTTCAGGCTTTTTTCCCTCTCTTCTTCCTTCTGGTTTCCCTAGCTGAAACTTGGGTTCATGACAGCTTGTTGTTGGGTAGGGCATTAGCCTTTTGTAATTTATTGCTTTTAGATTAAATCTGGGGAAACTCAATATTGCAGTTGAATGATTAGAGCAATACCCCTTGGAGTAATAAATTTTCTTTGGTGCTGTGCATCTCCAGATCATGTTTCCCTTCTAATTACATTTACATAAATGATATTCTGTAAAATTAAATTAACATTCAAACGGTTACACTGGCAGGGAGAGACAAAAATTAGTTACCAAGTTGCATCTCTTAAAAAAAAAAACAGAGTTCTTTTCATCACATGAATCACTACCCTCTCTCAAGTGTCAGCAATCAACAAAATCTTGGTTCCAGAATTGCACAGGGATGTTTGTCACCAGCTTGGAGGTGTTTTGTTTCTTTCTTGGAGACTTGGACAGTAAAGCCTCGCCTCATTAGACAGTGACTAGGGTGACTTTTCAGACTTGGCCACTAATGAATTGCTAATCTTCCTTTGAGCTTCTTGCCTTGAAATTCTGCAGTGATCCTGAAAAATGTTCAAATTGAATGTGCACACAGAATGTTCTCAACTGTGCCTTCCTCACCATCCAACCCAATTCTTGGTTGTCTAGTCTATGAATTAACTGAAGACCCATCACTGGTGAGATCTAGAATCTTCTACCTTTCTATGATCTCTTACACTACTTCAGTATGTTTCCATTTTTAGGAGTTTGGGTCTCTTTAGAAATTGCACTCTTTGAAGGTTTTGAATCAGAATCACGAGAAAATCTACTGCTTCCTCCTCTTTACTAAGAATGTTACCTCAACCATGTTTACATGAATGATGTCACAACTTCAAGAATCATTTCCACCATATCTTTCCATTATATCTATTTCTATTACATCTAAAACCATTCAATTCCATTTATGAGTGTGATAATTTGATGCAAAATGTGATTTTCTTTATATAATTAAAAAAATACATATATCCTTAAAAAGGATGTTTAACCAAAACATTACCAATAGTATCCTGAGCAGTGTGATTTTTTTCTATTTATTATTGATTCTATTGTTTGAAATACCTGCAGTCAACAAGTATAATTTTTATATAAAATAGTAAGCTGCTGTAAAAGAAGCATCTTCTCAGGTCATTGGGGTTCATGTTCTCATAGAGATCACAGACTGCATGGAAATACAGATGTTAACTAAATAATCATATTGATAAAATAATTACAAACTAAGCTTTGTGTGTTGAAGAAGAAACACATTTCTAAAAAAACACAACTTCAAAGAACCTACCTTGATGGAAGATGAGGAATAAAAATGGAGGGCAGAGAAGCATTTCCAGGGCAGCAAGATTTGAGCCCAGATGTCAAAGATGGGTCTGAGTGAATCAGGAGTCAAAGGAAGCAGTTATAGGAGGGAGGAGGTGACCATGCCAGCCTGAGGGAACAGCATGAGCCAGAGTCCTGCACCAGGAGGGATATTGGCATGTTTGATACCAAGGGAAGGCCACTATGGTTAGATTATAGGAAGTTTGAAGAGAAAGATGGGTAACAAGATTAGTGGGGCAGGTTAAGTTAGATAAAGAAAGATCCTTGAGATATGCTAACAATCTAGGTTTTATTCTCAGACAATCATAAACAATGAAAATATAACTAAGAAGTGACATTGTCATATTTCTCTTTTGCAAACTTGGCTCTGAGAGCAGTATTGAAAACAGATTGTGGAGTAGTCAGAATCGCTGGGTGGCAAGTTGCATTGAGGAGGCAGCTACAATAATCCAGGCTTCCTAGACCAGAGGGGTGGCCATTGAGATGAAAAAACAAAGTGGATTGTATTAAAAGATAATTCAGAAATAAATTAACATCATTTGGTAACAGTTTGGCCAAGGAGAAAGAAGGAAAAACAGTGGGTGACTAGATGCCTCTTGGGTTTCTCACTGTATAACTAAATAAGTAATGGAGAATGAAACAATTAAAGAACACAAGACAGCAAGTGTAGAGGGATGGAGGATGACTGTAGCCTTGGGATATTAAAATAGAGATCCAAGGGGAGGGATTGAGCAGGCAGATATACAAACCTAGGTCTCAGAAAAGAATGCAGGGTAGGTTATACTAAGAAGGTAAAGGAAGCTGTGAGCATGTATGGGAAGATGCACGTGAACCCTGAAATTAATTTGACTGACCATATCCAAAGTCCTCTGCACCTTAATTTTCTCTTATCTTCCTGGTCTGAACTGGTGGTCTGGCTCTGTGGTGCTATTCGAACCTTTTGTGTGTAACATTATAGGAAACTCTTCATACAACTTTGACCCTGCCTTTGATAATGGCATGCTGGATTTTGACCCTACCATCTCAGCTCTCTCTTCCAGTGTCAGCTGCCACAATCCTGATGTCCTGGATCTTGAGGAAAGCTGTGAAGAAATTAACAATGATGTTGAACTTGAAACCTTGGTCTCAGTTCTCCCATCTAGGCTTCATCCAGGAGAAAATGTTTCCTCTTTCTAATTGACTCATTCATTATTTCTATTTGTATCAAGAGCTGATTTATGGTATATCCAAATGCAGGTGCTAATGAACCATGTCAAAAGGAGTTCTGTTACACTGTGCAAATGCCTATAATTCATTTTACACCACTTATGTAGCACTCATATAAGGCCATAAGTTATAGTTATTTTAATACCTCTCTTGTTTCCTCTGCAAGAATTCAGACTCCTTGAAGACAGGGTACTGCTCTATGTAGCCTTTTACCTTGCATGGCACCCAACGTAGTGCCTCTCATGTAATACACACCAACGTGTATTCAGTGCACCAGTGTTGAATGACCAGGGGTGGAGGGCTACTGCAGAAAAATAATTGCAGCTACAGAGGTGTAAGGTAACAAGAAATTGGGGTGGAAAATAAAGGAATGGCAATATCTGGCATGAAATAATGCCCAGTAAGTCTTTGTAGACTGACTGAACTTTAGGAAGAATTGACAGGTAAAGAGTGAAAAGATCAAAATGAAGGACAGGAATAACCCACAGTTCATCAAAAATGCCATGTTCTTTCATACTCAACTTCTTCCTTATGTTGATCCTTTGTCTGAAACTTTGTTTCGTGTTCTGGCTTCATCCTGCAACATTCAATCTAATGGTCACTTGCCTGTGAAGCCTTTTCCTCATTGGTCAATCAGAGTTGGAGGTATCCTCCTTCATGATCTCACTGACCCTGGAGACTATTGTAGCATAACATGTTTATTACTTTTATGCATACACCATAAGCTCTCCACCATTAAACAAGCTCCTTGTGGAACTGCACAGGGTCTGCTTCCAGCACAGAAGAGACACATAACAGGATGAATAAGTGGAAGAACAGAAGAATAGATATGGCTGCACAGTCACGGTTGAGCCCAATTTTAAGAGTATTTATGATACTACCCTATCTCTAAAATACATAATTGTGACTTCTTACCTGTCTAAATTCCCTTTCAAAGAAAAAAACAACTACCTTTTCTAGAATTAAAGTTCAAGTTAACTATCTTATTCTAGAATTAAAGATCAGGTTAACATTAGCTACAACTGGAATATGAGTCAGAAAACATTAATCATATCTTTCTGTTATATCTAAACTCTCCACGACTTTGGGCAAATCATTTAAATAATCATTTCAGCATTATTTTCAGTAAAATAGGCATAAGAATCTATCAACTTAGGCAATGTCCATGAAAACAAATTACCTACGGTGACTGTATAAGCACAACAGAGTAAAACATCAGTATTAGTTGCTGCTAGTGTGAGAAAAATTGGTGGTGGTGACTTTCAATCTGTCATTTAGTCCATAAATGATTACGAGTGTATAGTATGTGCCCAGGTTTGTGCTAGGTGCTTTAGAAAGGAGGAGCAGTTTTAGGAGACATGGACTGTGTCTTTCAATTATTTGTAATATCAAGACACAATCAAAGCAAATCAACCAAAGGCAAAATATGTACAAATGCAGGATTTTATGCCGTCAGGCCAGTTGTGCTATCTATCACAGCCCTCAGAAGGAAAAGTGGGGAGGGGTGAATGTACACTGTTATTTTTTGTCGGGAAGCACCTTTCTCTTTTTGACCTTAATAGACACTTCTGGGTGTCCCATAAACTAATCTGTGAAACTTGTATCTGAATCTACCAACTGGTACTTCCTTTCAGTGCTACTCAACTCTGAGTACCTTATGCAGCTGAAATCTT
Organism: Macroglossus sobrinus; assembly: GCA_004027375.1. Classification (NCBI taxonomy): domain Eukaryota; kingdom Metazoa; phylum Chordata; class Mammalia; order Chiroptera; family Pteropodidae; genus Macroglossus; species Macroglossus sobrinus. The sequence goes on along the minus strand of PVKZ01001316.1, from coordinate 189,883 downwards.
TGGCTCGGTCCCTCCAGTTGCCATCTGCAGGCTGCAGAGGACCAAAAGCTCCTGCAGCCCTGGCTTTCCCAGGTGGAATGATAGGTGCAGCTCTTGGAGCCTGATCCAACCTGCTGGCTTCTTGCTGCCTCCATCTGGGCATGCTGTCAACGGATGGATGCCCACGGCACTGGCTCACCTACCCGAGGTGAATAAATGGGACCAGAGCTCCTCGGGGACAGTTAAGAAGGCCGGTCACTGGAACCCATCATTGCCTGTGGCTTATACACCAGGGAAGAGTTAGGGAAATTTATGAATGGGCACCATATGCCAGCCCAACATCTGCTTCCTCATAAGGGGCATGAATGTAGGACAGTGCTAAGCGCATTAAAGATGAGACTCAGGCACCAGAAAAGTACAATTGAACTGCCCAGGAGGTTGAAGACTCCAAAGTGCTATTAGAAGTTTTCATGATTTTTTATCTATAGATTTTATGTTTCAGAGAAGTTTTGGGTTCACAGAAAAATTGACAGGAAGGTACAAATATTTCCTATACATCCTCTGCCCTCACACATATATAGCCTCCCCCATTATCAATATCCCTCACCAGAGTGCTGTTATTTGTTACATTTGATGAACCTACATCGACATATCATTACCACACTAAGTCCATAGTTTACTTTGGAGTTCACTCTGGTAGTGTACATTCCATGGGTTTGGATAAATAAGTAATGTCATGATGTATCCACCATTACAGTATCATGTGGGATAGTTTTACTGCCCTAAAAATCCTCTGTGTTCTGCCTATTTATCCCTCCTTTTTGCTAGGTTCATTTTTCAAAGGAAATCTTATGGAGAATATCAGATGTTAATATAGAAGAAGCATCCATCTTTAGTGATGATGGGAGGCCAGGAATCCTTTCCTCAGCCTCCTCTCAGTCATCCCTGATCAACTGCCATGAGTGTTGGAAATCTAAGAGAAACAAATTAAAAACTATTTTTTTAGTAGATGAGGAAAGGGGAGTTGACTTTTCCCATGTTTTCTTTATTAAATTCTGGAGAAAGGCTTATCCCATTCTGACATAACAAGATGTTTGGAAAAGTGCTCATCATTGATTGAGACCTTATTTATTAGTATGCTTGGTGAAGTAGATTATGAAATTTACTTAAATAATGAGTTAGTCTTTTAAGATGCTGACTTTTTACAGAAGGTATGGTTATACAGTATAGTTTTCTTGATGTTGTTCTTTGAATTTCTGAATTTAGTAGACAACAAAGATCATGTTTATATTATGCTGATGCTCAGAGCCAGATTGTGATATGCAAGTTTCAGCTGATAGAATCACATGGCAAGGCGTGAGAGTGGGAGGAAAAGAGATGAAATTTCAGTGATAGTGTCACCTTCAGGTTTTGTGACTTTTGTTTCAAAAGTAATGATGATGGATGGTGTCCCGGGGCCTTGAGTCATTTTCTCAGTACTGTACATGCCAGGATTCCTCAGAGGAAAGTCCTCCTCACTACTTTCAGTTCTAGTTAATGCTGCAGCTAGACAGAGTGTACAGTCATTATCAACAGGTCATCATTAGGCATGAAAGCAACAATGACATATTAGAATATTTGTAAGTTTTTAAAGTTTCTTGGTATGTTGAAGAGGATACATAAAACATCTTTAAGTGCTTTAGATAAGTCTGCTCAAAAACAGGGACTAAACCTACTGGATAATCATGATAAAATAAAGTACTGAACTTTATTTAACTCGAATTAAAAGTGTGATTGAGAAAAGAAAACATTCTCCAAATTAGTGCCTGATGAGAAAACCAAACAGACACTTACAAGAAGCAGGATGGTAGAGTATTCAGAACATGGACTGTTGAGTTGGAAAGAACTCTCCAAGTTCAGATTCCTCTCAGCTTTACTACTTATTGGCTGCACTGTGAGCTTGAACAGATACTTCATCTTTCTGGGCCTCAGTATCCTCAACAGTGAAAGAAAATTTCTCATTCTCCTTTTCAGGTGTTGAGAGACCCAGTGACTGGAAAGTCCTTTCTTATTCATCCTTGTTTATTTCTCCCAGAGCCATACATGTTAATTATATCTCTGCCTTTATGGAAGGAAACCTGATGCCATGGAATAGTGCTGGTTTCAGAGTCTGGAGACAGGTAAGTCACTCACCATGCGTTGTCATTTTTTCAACTGTTAAGATGACCCATTTGGAGTAATAATTAAAACCTTAGTCGACACTTAAATTTTTGATCTTACTTGTAGCAGCTTTAGGGAAAAGCAAGAACAACCATTACATACATCCACCGACTTCAGAAATAGCCAACTGCTAGAGATGCCAAATTTTGAAAGGTGCTCTGCTATGCTGCTCTGCTACTACAAACAGCTCTGTCACACAAACTTTCTAGTTTTCTGAAATGCATTGTCCTCCTTGGTATAAAGATGGCTTCCAGGCAGTCCTGAGCCAATTTTTCGTGAGCCCTGAGAATTTTTGGTGGCTTGTTTTCTCTGTCTTATGTCTCTGGCATCTTATTTCTTCACTTTCTTCTCACTCTGGGATCCCAGAGATCAAGGCAAAGCTAACATTCTCCTATGATGTGGTTTTATACTTTTTAAATTCAAATTAAGGAATAAAGGAATAGTTGATAAGGACACCTTCAACCCTCACTTTACCTCAGGCCATAAGGTCAATAGTTAAAAACTAATGATAGAAATTTTGGCACTGATCCGTGAGAAAATTTCCTTGATATAAGACCATCTCAAAACCTTGATATAAGTTAAAATAGATCCAAGGTAATTCTGTTTCTACAAAAGGAAACCCTGATAGATAGTGGCTAATAGATGTCTGTCTGAACATACCTGGTGATGTCAAAATTTTACTTGTGCCTGCTCCAGCACCAGCATAGCTTATCCTGGCAATGCTGAAGAAGAAAAGAGAGAAAGTTATCAGATCTTATTATCGTCTGATGGTATGAGTTCGCTTGGGACTCCTAGTTCAACAGGGCTGGAGCAGCCTGCACAATGCTCCACCAGTCTGTGTTTGCTCCTCCCCGTTTTAGCTTAATCACCTGTGTTGCAATCACATCCCTCTTAGCTCTGCTAGCAAAGGAGGACTCCCTCAGAGCATAACCTTACTGCATCTTCCACTCTGAGCCCCCCGCTCCTAGCATAGGGGTTGGCACACAAGAAGCCTCCAGAAATGCTTACTAAATAAGTGGAGAATAAAATTATTCAGCTGCTGTCCGAACCTTGGAAAGTAATGAGTAACTCTAATATCTTAGCCAAAGAAAATTGCTATTCTGTTAACCCATTTTTATATCATTTTGACTTGGTCATAATTTAGAAAATTTTCTTTCTTTTTCTGGCAAAGAAGTGATGGGATGAGTAGTAGATATACAGGCTCTCTCACTTGCGTAATGTTAGACAAGTTATTTAACTTCTCCATCCCTGTTTCTTTATCTCTACCGAAGGTGATATGCATTAATATAACCTAACCTGATGGATGTGTTCATTAACTTGATGGTAGAACGACTTCCACACTGTTTATGTATATCAAACCATCATGTTGTGTACTTTAAATATCTGTATATTTTATTTGTCAATTAATTATACTTTTAAAAGCTGAATAAATAAGTAAATAAATAATCACAGTAAAGAAAAGAACTAATAAATGTGACTGAGAAAGGAAAATAGGCCCCCAACTAAAGTCTGATGGGAAAACTAAAGGGACACCAATCAAAAGCAGTATGATATAGTACACAGAGATAAAATAAATTATCCTAAATAATAGAGTAGTTGAGGTAATTAAACTCAAATTTATGAAGCACTTGAAAAAGTGTGTGGCATTCAAAAAATTTTGTAATTATAAATAAATTTTTAAGCAAATTTCTGCTTAGGAAGCATGGTATAGTGAATTCAACTGAAAATGAGGCATTTGAGTTCTAGTTCTTGTTTTACCACTAAGCGTGTCCATTAACTGCTTGGAAATTGGGTCCCTTGATCTGTAAAAAGTGGGGGGAGGGGTGGACCAAATGACTTTAAAGGTGCTTTTGTTTCAAACAGTCTGGAATTCTGAATTCTTTGGATCAATGGACATTTGGGAGATTTGGATTTTGAATGGATTGATAGGTGTAGCCTCTGATATATGATAGTGTGCCAATTTTCTTCCTTTTTGACATCTCACTTTCTCTATGTATTCTTGTTTCTGAATTTCACCATTCTTAAAAGTTTAAAAGCCAATTTTCTTATACTAGAAAAATACTAAATTGAAAAAAAAATGTTTCACTTTTTCTGCTTTTCTAGTCCTTAAAAAAAAATACTGGTTTAAAGATATAAACTGATAGAGAGAAATAAAGAAAATGATCAGTTACCCAGTACATCCTAAATTAAGATTTCACAAAATTACCTTATTATTTAGTTTGAGGTACATTTCTAGAATTCCAGGCATCCTCAGAATATAAATACTAGCTTAAAAAAAGTCCAAAACAAAATATGACACATTTGGTTACTTTAATATTTTAGATTTCTGATGTGTCTCTCTTCCACTAATTTGGAAATTCCAAAAATGACTGAATTTTGAGACAATACCATTGATGTAACATTCCCATCTATTTAAAACAATGAATATATTGCTTCCAATAATAGAATTTACATTTACATATTTTTAAAATTTCATTCTACTTTTATTATTCTGCATATGCTTTATTAAAAACATATTTTATTCACAGTCATACATATAGTTCTTCATGTTCAAAAATTGTAGGGGTTGGGAGTCCAATAAAAAAGTTTGGAGACCACTTCTTTGGACAAATATAGCATGCAACATTGATCTTAGTGGGCTAAAAAACTATTCAAATGTTTTGACTTACATAAATTCATGAATAGTGTATTTATTGAGCACCTACTATGTGCCAGTCTCCATGCTAAGCACACCAGAAGTGGTAAGTCTACATGGTACATTATTGGGGAAGACCAAACACATGGCCTTATGACAGAGTTTGTCTCTACATCAGATCAGTCTCTCTTTACTTGAGTAGCTTTGATCTTTTTACCTCTACTATTCATTGCAAGCACATGCATGTTTGGCAAGCTGATGAATGTGGGGCAATAAAATACAAAGTGTATGTCTAAAAGCAAATGGCAAGGGATCCTCTCACAGGACTGATAGGAGAAATTTCATGCCTGGCAGGTTTGGCACTTTGTAGCTGGCTGGCTGACAGCTGGGAGACAGAAGATTATAGGAGATCAATAAGGGGCTGGCTGGAATCAGAAATAATGGGCTAAGTTTTAGAGGGTGACTGGGGAGGTTCAAGATTCCAGATATTTAGCTGTTTTCCAAGGATGGCGTAATTTTTCATTGTTAAGTTTTAGGGGTCATAAGGAAAGGAGTTTAAATTTAGAGTATCTTAGGACTCCAGGTTAGTTATATAATGCTTATATGAGTCAGAATTTGTGTGACATTACCCAAGGAAGCATCTGGGCCCCTTAACTTCTATACATAAATCTTGGATGTACACCCATCTTTGGGAAGCTTTTACCCCATTGGAAAAATGGTTCCCAAAGATTGCTGAGGAATATTATAAAGTATAGTTTTGAATTTGGAATCTGAACCATCTTAAATGTTCAGAACAAGGTTGATGAAATTTGTACGAAAGATTAGAAAGAGGGCAATTGGGAAGCTAATGAATAGCTTTCCTGATTCAGAGATCAAGCATATAGGTCATCACAGATATAATGACTCATTCAGTTACCAATGTGGTTTAGACCAGTAGCAAACAAGGGATGTTTCAATTACTTTATAGGTCATTATTGGGAGTAGCAGGACAATTGAATCTGGTTATAGTATTTTTCAGAGTAAGGTGCAAGGTCAATCAAAGGCTTTGTTCTGAGAGTTCTCTGAAATAGCACATCTGTAAGGTAATCATTAAAGTGTGAGAAAAGAGAGAAAGCAAGACTGGCAAGAAGTCATTTACTGACTTCCTCCTTCTTTAGACCAATACTGACAGACCCAGCAATCCCAGTTTGCCAGGTAGCTTTGAAATTTCAACCATTAGTGAGCTGTGATTCTGTAACTCTGGAACTTGCCGCTTTGCAAAGTTGTCTGTTAAGAAACTAACTCTCTGTTGATTTTCAATAGTTAAAGAAGATTAAAAGAACCACCCAAAACAAGTGACAACTCAGAATATCCACTGGGAAATCTATAAAGTTTTGCCCCATAGCAATGGGTATTTTTGGAAATACAAAATAGAGGACTTTGGACAAAGTAGAAACTGACTTAGACATATATAATCAAAAACAAGGTGAGGAAGAGTAACTACTGGACTTCTGATTGGAGCTGGCCAGGATGATGCAGGAAAGCAAACCCAGTGTCCAGCTGACATATTGCCCAGTGTTCCTGAAGGGTTCCAAAGAAATCTCACAAATCTATGAGGCCCCCCAAAAAAGAAGACATCCAGACAAGCAACTAGTCTTCAACCAGAGTGATTCTATGCAATTTAGTGAGAGCTTCTTCCAATTTCCACCCTGTTGGTATCACTATGATCTCCAGAGAATAGTAATCAGAATTATTTTCCAACTCATTTTGTCACCAAGGCTATAGAGACATAACAGTATGGCTGAGCTGACTCATATAAGCATTATATAACTAAGCATTATTTCTAGAAAGGGATAAGACCAGATTGTATGTTTCTGGGTGACCAGAGAGAACAGCTATCACTGAACTCAGGCCAAAATAGGAGTTCATTCACCACATTCATTCAGCAAAAATTTACTGAGAATCTACCATGTACTGGAGAGTGTTCTCAGTGTTTGAGATGCAGCAGTAAACAAAACTATTGCTAAATACATACATACATACATACATACATACATACATACATACATACGTACTCTGTCCCTGCCCTTTTGGAGCTTAAATCTACTGAGGTGTTAAGGAAGCTGACAATATATTCATGCCATTTCAGGAGAGATAGTAAATATGAATCACAGATGAGAGTCATCAGCAGAACCCAGGCTGGTTTACTCACTCCACATGCTATGTCTCCGTTATGTGGCCATAACGATTCTATTCAGTACCACCTCTGGTGACAGAAAGAGCAGCTATAAACGAAGAAATGGAGTTAGACAAATCTGGATTAAAATCCTGGTTCTACCACCTATTACCTTTGTAAACTTAGTCAAAGGGATTAGATTCTCTTTGTTTTAAGTTCTTTATCTGTAAAATGTGCATGAGAATATTCCTCTTACTGTTTATAGTGCAGATTAAGTAAAAAAATATGTACAAAATCCTCTATGAGGGACTGGCTTATAGTAAAAATTCAATAATCCGTGTTATTTTTCTTTATCTTTGACATAGTCATCTATGACAATTCTATAACATATGGTAAGGCAGGAGTCCCAGGCCTAGAACTTGGCTCCTGGATTTGGATACTCCGGAAGAAACACCAGGAGGACCAGAGAGGTGAGAAATGCTGTTTATTAATCACGAGAAATAAACTGACTGCAATAGCAGTCAGTTGGAGTTGCAGGAAGAAAAACTGCTGCTGACCAAGAGCAAGCAGGGTTATTTATGCCCATGAGCAGAGGGAGGGGTCATCTTATTGGGGAGCAGCTGCTTTCTATGGATGGGAGCAAGTTTTGCCGCCGCATAGTTACAGGAGCAGATAACGTCCACTGGAGCAGCAGAAATCGTCCTTGGGAGCAGGCACTGCTGAAAGCTCTTCGTGTGCTGCCTTCCTTGGCTGCTGTCTGGGCAGCTCTCTGAGTATGTGAAGGGGCTGTGTTCTGAGTTAACCCTACACATATTTTGTGGGGAGAGAGTATAGCTATGTTATTACCTTTTAACAACTGAAGTAAAGTAAGTCAGGGAGTGATTGGGTGAATTATTTGAAGGTGATTAATTCTGCTCTCTCCTCATCAGACAGCCTGCTGTAACAATCCTGATTAATCTGCGCTCTTTTTTTCCATTTTGGTCACCTATTTGAGGTTTTTACCATTGGTAATCTTCCTATATTTTACTATTCATTTTTATCAAAACACTTCAGTGAAAAGGTTGAAATAAAACAAAAGAAGTATGTGTATAATGCAAAGAAGAAAGTGAATGTCCAATATTCTTAAATATGTCCCTGAATCTTTTAGAGCGAGAAGTAGGGAACTCTGGGACAGTAAGACCTCTCTGGGTTAGAAGTTCAAGCTCAAGGTGAATAAACAAGCAACTTCATGGAGCTGCCAGGGCCATCGCCTGAAGTAATGTCTTCAGAGTGCTGAGCATTTTACTTAGCACATTGTGGGTACTCGATTTTCTTTCCTCTACTCCTGGCAATACCATGAAACAAAACTCAGCTTTCATTAGTTTGTATGGGTAGATGAGGCAACTTTAAATATACATTATTCTATACCAGGGTAAGCAAATCACATAACTTCATAAAAAAATGAGGAATTTGTGGAACAAAAGAGCTATGTTCTTCGGTAACACTGGTATTCTTGTGGCTGGAAAGACATATTTTTCTTAAGTGGCTGGAGCTTGTCGCTCAGCTAGATACATCCTATTTATGGTGACTTTCTCTAAAGCTCATGATTAATGTGGGCTTTTAAAAACTGTTTTTCTTTGTGTTATGTAAATAGAGTTTCTCTCCAGTATGGCTGAATGCTGGTTTTAATTAAATTTAGGAAGGAAGAGGAGGGGGTTGGGTAGCCTGACAAAGTTGAAGAGCATCAGTGAAATCACATTTATGTTTGGAGCTTGGCATTTGAAAATAGAATGAATAATATGAAAGACAGGACTTCTTCAAATAAGAAAATAATAAATATGCTTAAACTCTCTTATATTGTTCTCATTTTAGCTTAAGATAGCCTTCTTGCTTGGAAAACAGAACTTTATTTTTTTAATCGTTAGCTATGTATTATATACATAACATGCCATGAATGACCTTTCATTTGGTTTTATTTTCCTCTAGAAAAAAATCATTATTTTATGAAAGTGAATTTTGCTATTTAATTAATCACATGTTTATTTGTGTGACTTAGCCTATAACATAATTGAAACTTGAGTAAAGGCTAATCTGCACTGGGTGAAAGTTAATTACAATGTGGAAAGGAAACTACATTAAATTTGGCTAAAATTTACCTTTACTCAGCATACTCTTTTCTTACAAGAAATACAAATTAGTGGTGTAAACATGATCACTTAGAAAAAAAATTGTTTTCAAGCAATTAACCTACATTTGTTTATAATAGTTATGCTAATTAGAAACTAGTCTCAACTATTCCATGAAGCAGGTTCTGAAGAGCTGCTAGTTAGCAATAAAATGAATGAATGAACTCCAAGACAAACGTAAATTTGTGAGTATTTGGGAGTCATAAAACAATATTTCTTCAAAAAACATTTTCTTATCTAGATTTTTTTTCATGGTCTCAGCCTGACCTTCCCCTCTGCTAGTTCAAATGAACCAAACTGGTCTGCATTCCCAAATCATTCTGCAACTTCTAACTCCCAACTTTCAATCGATGGTGTCTTTCTGGCTAAGTTTATGTTCTCACGGGCTGCTTCTCACCTGAGACTGCCAGTAAGCAAGTCACTAGGAAGGCTGACCAACTTCATCTCTGAAATATGATTGGGGTTAAAAATGTGCATTGTCTAATGGAAAGGAAAACTCTAGAGTCAAGATAGCCATGCTTCTTGTAGTGTGGTCAGAATGATTAGGTTATGGACTGAGAAGAGGAAGATTTATGTTTGGTAGTATTTGAAACCAACTTACAATTGGGCCCCAGAGTCCAGAGATTTACATACTGTGTAGTTTGAGAGAATGGATTCAAATTTTAGTGTAACCTTCAAAAGTGCTTCTTATGAGCTTTCCTGGTCAATAGACCCCCTGGTTAATTTTAAAAAGAAAAGAAAAGTTATTTATATTGATAAAAGTATTTGCTTGAAAGAAATAACCATTTGACTGGCAGTCATTGGGTACTGCTTAAAGGCAAAAATTTAATTCCTTCTAAAACTTTGTGAATTTGAGCATGTTCCTTAACTTCTCTATGCCTCATCATTATAAAGAATATTAGAAAGGAATTATGTCATATATACTTAATGTATAAGAATTCAGTACTATGCATTTGTAAAAGAGGTGGAGGAGAGAAAATAATTTAAATAACAAAAATGATTGCATCTGCCATTACACTCAATGAATATTTCTCCAGGTAAATGTGAAATAGAAGGTATGAATCTGCTCCTCCTTTATTCGGTCTTAATTCCTGAGGTCCTCATAGAATGTGAGCATCTCAATAAACCTAGTGTGTTTCCAACTGTTAAAAGTACTATAGTACTTTTGTACAATAGTACTTTAAAGGTAAAAGCTACTACTTTATTTGGGGCTCAACAGAACAGTGAAAGAGGTAAAACTGATCCAGGAATTGTTACTGACAGATGAAATAACTGTCACTAATATTTTCAATGAGACTGTAGATTGTGCTTTTTGTCTTATATGTTTTCTTTAGAATTTCACCCCTAGGTAAAATTGAACTCTACTTTTATGGCTATTCTTAAAAGATAGTTGAGTCATAGAGACAGAAAGTAGAAGAGTTGCTATGCGGGGTTGGAGGTAAGGAAAAATGGGAAATCAGTGTTTAATGGGTACAGAGTTTCTGTTTGGGATGATGAAGTTCTGAAAATGCATAATGGTAACATTGTAAATGTGCTTAATGCCACTGAATTGTACACTTAAAATGATTAAATTGGTACATTTTATGTTTTGTGTGTGTGTGTGTGTGTGTGTGTGTGTGTGTGCAGCATTTATTTATTTATTGTTTGTTTGTTTGTTTTACCGTAACAATAACAAAAAGGTAGTTTGGAAGGTTCCATGAGAAGATATGCATGTTGATGACTCAGCACAAAGTCATGAACGGCCAATGCAAATAACTATAATTATTAGGAGGAATATTGGGTGACTATTTATGTATTAGGTCTACCTGTTTGATTTTATGCCTTTTGACTTAGTCTAATATACAGACTTGGAGGGGATGTGATGGTTCTCCTGGCCAATAGGCACATTTCAGAGCATAAATCACAGAACTTCTATCTGGATCTCATTAAATCCTTGCCCCTTCTCCTTTTCCTGTCTGTCTTTTCTTTGTTCTTCTGTGTATCCAGCCAGCTCAGGCATGATTTTGGGGTGTTTGCTTCCATTTCTGTCTCCTTGATCACCATCTAGACTTGTCTGCATTTCTCTGAGTTTCATCCTATCCTCTTTGAAATTATTTTGTGTTCTTCTTCCCACTCCCTCTAGTTCCTTGTCCATGGTAGTTTCCTATATGATGACCTTCAGTCTTCAGTTCTTGGGAAATTCACTGGTGATGTACCCTTGAGTTTTATCCCCTTATTTTATGGGAATCAGACATAGTCCTCACTATAGGAAACCAGATGGCTCAGGATTTCCTTCTTAGAATCATTCAAGGATAACGTTCTAATTGGGACCAGCTTCTCCATGTGACTAGGAGAAGTGAAAACACAGAGGTCGGGCCTGGTGTGGGCTGTCACCTGGATAATAGGGCCAAGAGTTGGAAAAAGTGGTAAGAGAGAGAGAGAGAGGTCAAAAACAGAGATTGGGATAATGTGGCAGAAGGTATTGAGAACACAGAGAAACCAGGTGAAGGCCAACGAAAGAAACGGGATTCAGCACAGACAACTCTGACCTCAGACCCCTTCTCTGGGTATAGCCACCTGTTTAAAGTTCCAGGTTAATTCTCTCTGCTGGTCTTTCTTTCACTTAAAGTATCTGATTCTGGAAGAGGATATAAAATTATAGTATGACAGGATCTTGGAGACAATGTAATTCATCTGTCTTATTATATGAGGCATGGCCCTGAGAAGGGAAATGTGTTCCAGCTAATCCGGCTGTTCAGTGATGAGGCCTGGACTTGAACTTAAATCTCACTATTTTCAATAACCCCCTGATACTTCATGGCCTGTCATGGGTGAGGGCCATAATGTTGGAGTTGTGTGGAACCATACCGGATATAGCACCATATGCATTGCAGGAGGTAATAAATGCTTCTTGATGATAGTGGCAATGAGGATGATGATTATGGCCATAGAGAAAACTCCATTTAGATGAAATTAAATGATACTGCATGGATGAGAAAGGAAAATGCTGTGCTATTTAATGTGTGACATGTAAGATGAATTTGGTAATGAAGCTCGGGGACTTATCAGGCCAGAAAACTGCATTCTCTCATTACACAGCCCTTAATGACCCACTTATTACTAATATAAAGGAAAAGATATACATATAAACACATGTTACGGAATGTTTAGTTGCAAGAACGAAACTAGTACACCAGCTTGAGGGGTTAGCAACAGACGCTGTTTCTGTTTGAATGATCAAATTTGTCGTTTTCCAGCTGGAAAATGACAACTGAAGTAAAAGGGTAAAGGATGATTTGAGTATACTTATAGAAAAGACAGGGGAGAGTAATGTAAGGAGAGCAGGTGGAGTTGGATGGCTCTGAGGATCGCTACGGGGGACCTAGAAGAGGGAAAAGATTTATTTGGAAATCTGACATGCCTTCTTTTGGGATGTGTATCTCTAAAAGTATGCAGCTTCTCACTTATATGGCATCTTTTTCTCTGACAAACTCAATTATCCAAGATACAGCTGATAGCCAGCAGGGAAAACAAAATGGAAGTGGCATCTATTCACAAAATCTTAGGCACTATACTTGTAAGACTTCTTCTTAGGTCCTTACTCAGAATTTATTTGACACTAAATCTTAGAGAGTTACCTGATATCCTTGCTCATAGCAAATTATAAGCAGGACAGCCTACGAAGTGAAAGGGGTATTTACTGAAAGGCACATTCTTTATGACCAGAGCAAGTGACACCAGACAACTTGAAAGTAAAGGGAAAGAAATAAATCATTCAACAAATAAAAAATAAAGATACTTAGGATGAAATAGACCACCGTTGATGTATTGCCATTTAGTGTAGGGAAGTTCTTATACATCACTATAGCCCTTGGGGGCATTGTTGTTTATATATAATTGAAGGAACTTTATGTCAGACATGTCACCTGAAGATTTAAACAGTTAGATTAGATAATTTCCAAGGCTTTGCCATCAAAAAGAGGAAAAACAAATTTTTGATGCTATCTTCATAGCAAAGACCATACTCAGAAATGGTAAAAAAAAAAAAAAAAAAAAAAAAGTGAATTTTTACTCCCAAATAACTGGCATTTGAAGCATTTATCTCAGTTATCTAGAAAACTGTCTTCCTGGAACACTCGTCCATGCTGTTGCCTAACTGACACGGCTTTCCTTTCGTGTTGCCAGGGCTGGAGTCCTGCCTCTGCCATGTAAGAGTGAATGACATTGCACAAGATACTGCTCCTTGCTAATCCCCAGTTTCTTCATATGTAACTGTGGGTTATAATATCTACCACACAGGGATGTTCTAAATATTAACAGATTGATTCCGTGTATGTCTAATGCTTAACTTCCTGCCTAGAACACAGAAAATAGTAAGTGTTAGTTGTTGTTATGTTGCTACCAATAGTATTAAGACACAATTTCCCCCTTATCCTTTGGATTGTGTACACTTTGCAGATGTAAGGGATGAAGTTATAAGGCAGGGGAACCTGAGACGCTTGGAGCAACTACTTAGTAGAAATGAACATGAAACAGATTAAGTCTCATCCTCATGTTAAGCCACCACCAACAAAGCTATTTGGAGCCCTTTTTAGATTATATGATAATTTTGCAAACTTTATCTCATTTGGTCCTCTCAGTAACCTTGGGAGAGTAGTACTTATCTGCTCCATTTCATTTCAGATGAGTATCTGTATTCAAACATCCTTATACTTGTTCGAGACCCCATTTTTAAATAAACATTCAACTACAAGTCAGCCTCATCTGGGTTTACACAAGTCCACAGGGATCTATACTGGTGAAGGACCTCTCTGTGTAGAATATATTGACTTGACTGGTATGGAGTTTGGTATAACAAAATGATGCCTTGTCTTTCTTATTCTTTTGCAGTAAATCAAATATCCCCTTTACTTAACTAAAAAGTCAGGAAAGAGAAAAGGAAAAGAGGAAATTAATATTTATCTAGCATCTATACAGAAACATATAATTTGCTAGACACTTTTCCATGTTATGGCTGTCTATTTAATCCTAAAAATGTAGCCTTTTGCATTAGCTACTCATTCTGCTCATTCAAAAGTTCCAGGAATTTGTTCAACAGACGTTCTCAAAAGTATTTGTGATAGTTTGTGAAAAGTTAGAATGAGGTCATAAACTTCCTCAAAATATGTTTTGTTTGGCCTGTGATTTTTTTTTTTAAGATTTTTTAGCCAATTTCCAGCTTAAAGAAAATCAGAAGCTCTGGCAATACTGGGCCTATATCCAGAAGAGCAACAAGTGGCTGGAGTGGAGCAGTGACTGCTCTGTCCACAGCCTGCAACATCTAATTTGCCATTATCATTTTCTGGCCTGTTATGCTTGATGATATTGTCTCTCAGGTCCCTGCTGGCATTTGAGTGGAGACTCCTAAAATGATGAGTATGGACTGTTATCTAAAAGCTCAAGTACATTTATTTGTTGAAAGGGGGTTACTTGCATATTAGCATAGATATTGTTTTTCAGATGAAAGCGGAGTTGAACAGGGGCAGTCATTTTTAATACTTTATGGTGTCTAATAGAAAGCAAGGAATATCCTTGCTTTTTTGTGCCCCTAATGACATTGGAGCAGACATCGAAGGCCCCTCTGCCCTTCCCTATTCCTCTCCATGTGACTCGAGGCTCAAATAAGGTAGAGGCAGGAGTTAAGCCAATGCTCTCGTTTCTGGCCTATATAACTGTGTGGACCATGAAGCCAATAACCAAGACAGTAATAATAACAACACTGTTTTAGAGCAAGAGTTGGCAAGCATTTTCTATAAAGGAGCATGTAGTAATATTTTAGGTGTGTGGACCCCATGGTCTCTGTCATAACTACTCAACTCTTTGTAGTGTGAAAGCTGCCATAGACAATAAGTACATGGATGAGCGTGGTCATGTTCCATAAAACTTTGGAGAACCATTCCTGGGCCTTTGTGAGAAGGAGTCAAGACTATATTCACTTTCTTTTCTATAGTTTCCTACAGGCCTCCATAGTCCCTGTGTCTTTTTAATCTAGATTTACTGGGGTTTACAGTCCTTTAAGCCTTTTCAAACAT
Organism: Macroglossus sobrinus; assembly: GCA_004027375.1. Taxonomy (NCBI): domain Eukaryota; kingdom Metazoa; phylum Chordata; class Mammalia; order Chiroptera; family Pteropodidae; genus Macroglossus; species Macroglossus sobrinus. The sequence continues at coordinate 174,700 of PVKZ01001316.1, read as the reverse complement.
ACATCACACAATTTTCACATGACCCCAGTGAGTGTCTTTTGCCCTAGTTTTATTGATGAAGAAACTGATACTCAGGCATTTTAAGGGCCTTGCACAAAGTCGCCAAGTTAGCAAGAGGAAACACCAACATGAAGCCATATGTTCTAACTTCATAGGCACTGCTTCTGTAATGTAGACTCTTCTATCTGCACAGATCTTATAATGTAAATAGTTATTAGTATCATTTTGGGTGGCCTCTCTCACAGTGCCTATTTACTATTCTCATTCTGGATATACCATTTACCCATTTATTCATTCAACCAATATTTATGAAAAGTATCTTTTATGCCAGAAATTGTATTAGACTATAATCATATGAGAGCAACCAAAAATTTATACAAGCCCTTGCCTCAGAGAGGTAGTAGAGGAGGCCAACATCGGTCAAATGAGACAATAAATATTACATCATTATTGACTGTCATAAGAGCTATGAAAGAGAGGTATATCAAATGTTCATAGCCCCCTGATAGGGATTTTTGATATTGTCTGTGAAAGCGTGAGAAGACTTCCCCTAAAAAAAGGATAATTAATTAAAAAGTGGAAGGATAAGAGGCTTTAATAAAGCAAAGAGAATTTAAGGTAGAGTTAGCTTTCCTGACTGAGTAGTCAGCTTGTGCAAAGACCCTGTGGCAAGAGGGTGCATCCTATTTAAGGGACTGGGGAGAAGCAAGAGTAGTAAGACCATAAAGGACAGGTTTGGATTAATGACCCACACCAGGGCTATGTTATAAAGTTCTGGCCATCATTTTGAATGAACTCCCTCAGAGTACTGATTTACTATTTAAAACAAAATAAAGTATGTAGTGTTTAAATAGAGAAGCAATATGATCTAATTTTTATTTTGAAAATATTGTTTTTTGCAGCAGAGAGAGTGGTTGGATCTAAATTAGACACTAACTAGGAGCTATGGCAGTAATCATGGTAGAAGAGGAAAGAAATGGACCAAGGTAAGAGATAGCTGGAAGACAAAATCAGGAGTATCAGTGGTGGGCTGGATGAAGGAATTAGGTGAGTGGAGATACAAAGGATGCTAGCAGGTTTTGTAGAGATGGAAGGCTGGTGGCTCACTTACTCAACTAGAAGCACTTCTGAGATCTAGGTGGAAGTTTGCATCATGTAATTAGACTTTTACATTTTGAGTTTGACATGCCTTTGAGATATCAAGAGAAGCCATCAAACAGTATTTACAAGTCTTGCCTGTTCAAAGGAATACTCTAGAATGAAAATTTGTAAGGGATGCCTGATAGCTCGAATCAGGAGAAATGTATCTACATTCTCATGATATATGCTTCAATTTTGTTATTCTAAATAGGGATAAAATGTTCCCTATGATCTGATAAAATAAAGCCAATAATTGACAAAGCCAAATTAATGAGGATAGAAGCAAAGGCTTTCTATCATAGGAGACTTTCTAATAAAATAGTGTGAAAATTTTTAAAGTTTAGGAACAAAATTATATTTTCTTTGATAAGTGACCATATATTTATCCTAACTCAAACTTGACATTCAGGAAAGCAGATTAACATTCACCCAAAGCATGCTGTAAGTCTTTTAGGCTGTTGAGGTTGATGACTAGTGTGAAAGTTTCAAAATCTGCATAGTGTGGAAGGGGCTTGTTGCTTGTTTGTTTATTGGGCGTCTTTCTCATTTTATGCTTCCTCTTTGCCTGAAGCTACCATCAGAAATGAGTCGTTGATGTTGCTATTTTCTGGTAAAGTATGTAAAAATAAACGTGAGCTAAATGCACATTTATGGGATGTTTAAAATGGAGCCACTGCAACTCTGCATCTGATTTTATTTTATTCCCTCCTTGCTTTCCCTCCCAGTGGTTTTGTCTACAGCCTCTGCAGCTGCCATGGATAAAAAATTGAGTTAGCTCAAAGAGGCAATTGGAACACACACACACACACACACACACACACACACACACACACAAACACACACACACACACACACACACACACACAGAGAGGTGCAAATATTTTTTCAATTCTTCTACAAACTGTGATCTCTGAAAAAGTTATTTGATCATTTAATTTTATCATAAATTACAAAAGGAAATTGATTTAGATATTTTTTAGAATCACATACTCAGTATAGACCAATCACCCTCATCATTCATCATCATATTTGGTAGTGTAAGGGTGATGAAGTGAGGGGACCCACACCCTTAGATCAGTGGCTGGCAGATGGCAGGTCCTCAGAAAATATTTGATAAATAGATAAATGAGTCAAAATTAATCCTTGGTCTCATTCCATTTTTGTAATCATTCCATTTTAAGACTACTCATCTTTTTTTTCTTTTATTAAAGCTTACTCATAGTATACACCCAATAAATGTTTGCTTCTTAAAACATATCTGAAATAATCTTCTAGAATTCTACCAGTTATTCTTATTCCATTCCTGGAACTGCATAAAACAAATTGAGTCTCTTTATCACATCTTAGTCCTTTGAACATTGGAAGGTAACTACTAAGTTTCCAGTGTCTTTCTCTTTCTTCTTTCTGCTCGGCTGAACATTCCTAACTACTAGGTACCTACAAATTCTAATGATAGGATCTGCCTAAGTACTCTAAAAATAAAATGTTCTTGTAGGAATTTCGAGTTTAAAAAAAGTGTACAGAATCCTAAACAATATGAGCGGCCTAACTCTCCATAGAGCCTTTTGCCTTCTCTCCTGGATACCTGCTTATTAATGGCAGCCACCCTCCATCTTCTTGCAGGGCTATTGGTTGGGAGCAGCCACGTAGTAATGAATTGCTCTTTGCAAATATAAACCCTTATTTTATCCAAGGCACTTGCTAAATTCTGCCCTGGGGAATCATTGACCCTTACTGGGGATTAGGAATATGCAAATGAAGTCAGTAAAGTTGTTATTGGTCCAGCAGTCAAATAGTCACCCAGTGTTGAGAGATGCTGTACTAGAGATACCTACCAACTGCTATGTTGCTAAGAGAAGGGAGAGACTGATTGCCTAGGGAAGTAGGAAGACATCTCAAAGGAGAGACACTTGAGTTAAGCCTTGAAGGATGAGTGATAGTGAGTTAAGAAAGGAGATGCAGAAGGGCACCTTAAGTAGAGGGGTGAAAATGACATGTAAGAATACGTATATTCTGCTTATGAGAGCAACCCAGTATTGGGATCCAGGCTTCCCAGCTCATGCCCAGGGTGACATTTAGAAACAGGCAGAGCCCATGTCTTAATGATGAGCTCTAACTTTCTAATTTCCTGCTCTGGTGCCACCATTTGAATCTAGCTCTTCCGACAAGATGTTTTAGGCTACCCTTAACCTTGAACCTTACAAATGTTACCTCGGGTGCCTATAAACCTGACATATACAACAGGACCTCAGGTAACATTGTTTCATTCAACGATGTTTCTTTATAACATTGATAACGTATAGAAACTTAATTCTTGTTTATATCAATTAGCTTATGATACAGTTTATATCAATTAGTTTATGATACAGTTTCATTATCTTTTTTTTTCTGTAGTTCCAAGGATCTATCAACAACATTAAATGAGGACTTACTGTATTCCAGTGCATAAGCAAACTGAGAATCATATCAATTATAAAATTAATAATTTACATATAATTTCAATTTTACATAATTAAAATTTGACTTAATCGCATGTTTTTATCTGTCAGAAATAAAAGGTGGATAGTGATCCTTCCTTTTGAAATATTTAAAAATCTGTCCAATTTATAATTTTTCTTTTTAAATAGTAATCTGATATTTTAGATCTAAATGGTTATTCAATTTTTTTAGATTACAGATGTTCTTTACAAAGATTTATTTTGACATTTGCATTGTTTGCCAACCATATTATCATTTATTTAAGCATATTTAAATGCTCACTACTAGTTGGGTTTTTTTTTCTCTAGATATATTTTTCCACCTCAGAACACTTATCTTTTATTGGTGAATTTAAACTTTTCTTCAAGAAATGTTTTTACATTTGAATATATGGTTGGAATATCTGTTTTCTCACGTTTCTGTTAGTATTGCACATAAATAGTGGCTTGGCTGGATTTAGAATTTCTGGGTTTTAGTTTTTTTTTGTAAGTAGGTGGAATTCCATTATTCTTTGGTATTTAGCATTTCAAGAAACAAATCTGATGACAACCTTCAATACCTTATATACATATATGTAATACTATATATATTATTTATATACACATATGTAAACATATACATGTATAGGTGGGTCTATCTGTCTAATTCTTTTTTTTTGGAGATAATAGAACAGTTGTGGGGTATTTCCATTATCTTTAAAAGTCAACAGTTTTGCTAAGAAACTTCTAACTTCAGGTCACTTTTCATTAATTTTATATAATTTAAGGTACATCTTTTTAAAACAATTTTTTCTAGCTTATGAGAATTTTTCATTAAATCATTGTTTGTTGCTTTTCCTCCATTTACTCTTTTTGTCCCCTTTTTATCTTTTAATTCTGTCATTAATTTTTTGTAGTATTTAATATGCTGATTACACAATCCACTGTGTTTTAAATTCACAAATCATAGTTTTTATCTCTAATGAATCTGTCCAGACATTAAATTTTTTCTTTTACATGAATGGCTGTTCTTAAAATATAAAAGCACCATCCTCAGCCTTATCATGAATACTGATTATATATTTTCTAAACTTTGTTCTTACTTCCTTTCATTAAGTCTCTCTAATTGAAATGTTTTTGCTCCAATTCTCAATTGGCTATATTTTCTTTTTTTGGACTGCTGAAATTATATTCACATAGCATCTCTTCCTCAATAGTCTTCAGTCCAGCACTGGGACTCATGATGTATTCTCTAAGAAAATGTTTGGAATTCTGTTTAAATTGTTTATATTAAGACTAAGAGAGAAAGGAGAATTTTGGATTTAGTTTTTTTGTTCTTGCCAGATGAGTTTATGTGCCTGTAGGGAGGAGAAAAGACGAGAGCTCTAGGTACTGGCATGCTCTGGCAGAAAGTTTCCTGTGTTGGACATTTTGTTTTTTATGATGATCCTGGCAGAATGAATTTGAGTATGAATGATATGTCCTTTAGTGAGCACACCATCCGGGTCATGTGTAAGTAAGAAGGCCACAGCAGGAATGCAGTTCTGTGTGGACACCACTATCTAATGTACATCACACCCTGAACAGCACTGGTCGAATCAAGATGTCTACCTTTTTAACCCTTAATTTTGTCATTGCTATAACCACACATGGTGAACCTCTTTTAATGTCAGTAAGTATTCAGTGCTCTCATTATTCTTAATAGCTGCATACTATTCTTTTTGGTGGACCTAACATTCATAAGTTCCCCAGTTGATGATGAACATAAAGATTGTTTCTAGTTTTTCAGTACTATAAATAAACATAATGAAGTTTCTCTATGTTCATCTGGGAATACTTGTACATTTATTTAATATACAATCATAGAAGTGGAAATACTGGGGAAAACGTTCATACAACTTAGATCCCTGCTTTAATATATACTGCCAAGTTAACCTCAATAAAAAAAAAATTTATATACTCAACAGAAGTATATGAGATTTCTATTTCTGTATATGTTTATTTATACTGATTTTATTCTTGCAATCATTAGATTAAAAAAAATGAAGATCTACTTTTATGTTCATTTATTTGATAAATAATAAGATATATTTTCTATTGATCGAATAATTAAAACCATGGACTCTGGAGCCAGACAGTCTGGATTCAAATCCTGGCTTTAGCACTTACTAGCTATGTGACATTGGACAAATTACTTGATCTATCTGTGCCTCAATTTACACCTCTTAAATCAGAGACAATAATGATACCTAACCCATAGAGCCCTTTGTGAAATTTAAATATATATATATATTTATATATATTTATTTAATTTATATATAATTTATATATAATTTATTTATATATATTTAAAAATATATATTTAAATATATATATATATATATATATATGAAACACAAAATATCTGGCAAATAGTCTGTACTATATAATTATTTGCTATTTTTAACATTATTATAATTAATTAGTAAATTACTTGATATTCTTTGTAACTTTTCTGTTAGTATGGATATCTTTCTCTTAATGGTTTATAAAATGCCATTTTTACTTGTTTGTGTCTTACCTCATGTTATATATATATATGTATATTCTGGAAAATACCAGAAAGTATAAATAAAAAAGAACCTTGAAATGACCTACTCCTTGAAAGTTTGTATAAATCCATTCATAAAATTAAATGAGTATATTTTGAGGATAATTGTATGATGACCTTTGTACTTTCATTAATAATTACTGCAGTTTTCAGATTCTCTGTGTTTTAAGAACATTTTGGTCATTTGTATCTTCACATAAAATTGAGCATACTATATTCCTTTACAATTTAAAATCTTCTTTGCTCTGTAATGTTTTCATATAACTAATGTAGATTTTTTTATTGTGATAATAGATTTGATTTACTTATCAAATACTCTGTTTTTCTTAATTCATTAATTTTTATTCATACTATTATTCTTACTATTATTTGTGTTCTTTAAGATTACTTTTAATTTATTAACTTTAATGATTAATTTTTTTAATTTATTAAGTTTATTTTAGAGTTTTTAATTTATTAAGTTTAATGATTTGCTTATTTATTTTATTCTTTGAGTTTATTTAATAATGAGAACATTTAAGGTAAAGAATTTGTCTCCCGCTAAGTTCTGGTCACAGTCCTTAAATTTTGTGTTACAATGTTCTCATTATTTTTAATATTTAATATTCTATAATTGTAATTTTGATTCCTCTTTCATCTAATAGTTATTTGGGGATGTGTACAAATTTCAATTGGTCAAGAATTTTGTATTTTTGCTATTCATTGCTACTTGCATTATGGTGACAGAATGTAATCTAGTTTATTAAATTGTAGTGAATACTGATCAGTTAGTTTTATTATGGTCAACAACTGGTTAATTTTTGTTAGTTTTGTTAGTACTTGAAAAATGTATTCTCTTTCTTCTAGGGCAATACAATAATTATGTACCAATTAAATTAACATTTAAAATGCTATTACTTAATCTTTTATATCTCTAATTAATGCTAGTTATGTTTCTGTCCTCAACACAGAGATTTTTTAAAATCTCCCTAACATTTTATTTCTTACCAATGCTGTATTATTAATAACATTTTTGGAATTCTACATATTTATGATAGATTCATAAAGTACCTCCTCTTTGCCCTATTTGATAGTTTGTTTAAATTGTACTTTGATATTATATAGTTTGTGCATATTTCTCATTTTTTATGCTTTTTTCTCCTGCTATAGTTTGACTCATCATTTTATCTATAATCTTTCTGAGTAATTTTAGTTTTGACATTTCTTATATATTCAACATATAGTTGAATTTTTCTTCTGATTCATTTTAATAATTTTAAAATTAGAAGGTATTAATTTATATTTATTGTCTTGACATGTTTGGTCTTTATTTCTCCTTTAATCTATAGTTCTCATGATTTTAATTTGTTTCTAATGGTGCCTTAAATCTTTTGCTTTTCTTTTTACTAGTAATAATCCTTAAATTTTTATTACATTATTCTCAAGGCTATAAACTTATCTAAAATAAGAAAAAAATATTGTCTTTTATTTATTAAAGTAAGAAGTTTACTGGAGTTTTAATTCTTATGATCCCTCTCTTTTCACATTAGAACATTTGTTGAGATAATCTGAATTCAAATCTACCTTATTATTATTAAATAATTTTTTAAATTATCTGTCTTGCATTTCAAAAATAATTTATAACATTTATACTAATTTTGGTGAATATATATACCACACACACAAATTAGACTTAACGTACGTTTAAATAGTTTTGGCATTCTACACAAATCCTTGTACTTAACCATTTTTAAGTTTTTTGCTTTTATTCACATTTCTGTTGATTGAAACACTTTAGAATTTATTTTACTGAAGAAAGGCTTATTAACATTATGCTTTTTGAACACTTGTATATCTGAAAAATAATATGGCTATGATGGGAATATTGAATCACTTAGCCTTTTATCTTCTACAATTTGATTTTCTTGTGTGAAATCAGAGCTCAATATCATTTTTCTTTCTTTGAAGAAATAGTAATAATAGTAATGTTTACTTGTTTACTGTTTATTAAGAACTCCATGTACATTTTATTTCTATAGAGAGAGATTCTATCATCTAATCTTATCAACAAATCTTTAATTGTTTTTATTATTCTTATTTTATCGATGAGAAAATATGCTTACCAAAGTTGAAGAACTTGATGGTTTCACAGTGTGAAAAGTGACAGAGCTATGTTTCTGAATTTCTGAACTTTTAACCTCAGTGTTTTAATCCATGTACATAGAAGAGATTGATTTTTACTTTTGAAATTAAAGAAAAGAAATATTTATATATAAATATTTGTCTCTTTATTAATTTTGACTGGTACGTGGTGAGCCTTTTTTATCTGAAAACTTGGGCCTTTCCCAGTTTAAAAATATGTCTACTACAGCTTGATTATAACTCTCATGCATTTGTCTAGTTCTTTCTGAAGGAATAGCAACTGTCCCCCTTGCTCTGGGTTTTGGGAGCACATCCCCATTTTACATACTTTTCTGTGGCATTGATCTTGCTGAATGAGGAATCTTATTTTCACAGAAATGATTCTGAGAAATGAGTCTCCTGACTGCAGGAAAGATTGTTTTGCTAGGCGGAAATGTACTGCTTTTCTGGGCTTCTAAGGAGGCACCTGACCTCTCAGAGCCTTGGTGGTCTCATTTTGAAATGGGGAGGATAATAATTATCACAATTGCCTCACAAGATCAAGAGAAATAAGGCCTGTAAGAGTGCTGCAGAAGTTAAAAAGTACAGGTTAAACTAGTGAGATTTTTAAAATTTATTTTTAGTGGTAGATCCAAAGAAAGCAGTGATCAACACATAAAATACCATTGCTAAAAACAAACTAGTCTAAAACAATTAGTCTAGGATTGTCATTTTACAAATGAGAAAACTAGGGTCCAAAGAATTTAAGTGAATTGCTCGTGTGTCCCAACTAATAGTAGATCTAAAGCTAAAGTGTGCTAGTCTCCAGCAAAGAGATTCACACTTTTTAAAATTTGTGCTTGAGACACATTTTTCAGCCAGCAACAATGTGGTAACAGCTAGGTCATTTGCTCTAAAAGTCTCTCAAGGCTTCTAAGGATGTTTTTCATATGCAGATGTCTCAGGGAGTTAATTTGGAGTGTACGCAGTCAGCCAGATTGGCTAAATACTACAGGCCTCTTCCATGGTTACTGTTTGGTGATTTTAAAAATGTTTTTTCCTGCCCAGTGATAAGAATGTCCTCTGCAGGGAAAGTGCACTTTGCATAGCTAAGAGGGTACCCTAACTTTTTCTTGGGATACTCTTTGTTAAGTAAAACTCAAAAGAAAGAAACTAAAAAAACAAACCATACCTCATTAAAGAAATAAGCAATGTAATTTGAGTAATATTCTAAGATATCTCAAATATTAAGCTAACATTATGTGAAGAGGTTCACAGCTAACACAAGTGAAAAACAGTAAACTAAAGGAAAACCCCTATTTTTTAAACAAAATACCATTTTTTTCTTGTCAAAATCCCCAGTGGAGTGCCAAGTGATCAGAGTTTCCATTAAAAGTTCAAAAGATGGAATCCAGATGTTTCTCTCTGCTTTGTGCCCTTTGACCCCCATGCATTTACTTGCTCTTGGAGGTTTTGGTCACATGACTCTCTGAACTTTATGCTCTACCTAAATAGCTCTGAAATTTACTCTATGATAATGGAGCATAGAGTTGTTTGGGTTGGGGATCAGTTTCATGTCTATGAAGTGTTGCTGAAACTTTAAAGTTTTCTTTTTACTTTGTTTTTTTTTTTTTTTTGAAAGAATGTCCTTGTTTAAGTCATGTTATCACTATTCTATCTGGAATTTTAAGTGCTAAACATTTTAAGTGCCAAATGTTTGACCACTGGTAATAGAAGGTTGAAAAGAAGAAAGGTACTAATAGAATATAAATTATCTTTTTAAGTATTGCAAATAGAGCATTAATAGATATTGCTGTGATTAGGTGAACAAAATGTTCTAAGAAACAAATTGCTTTAAAACATATTTCTTGGCTTTCAATACCAATCAAAAAATCACACAACATAGCAACAAGACTGGCTTTGAGGAAGATAAACAGCTCTCTATCTTAGACACAAATGTGTTAGCTCTTAGCCATAGGATGGCAACAGGATCTTCTGGGAATTTAAACAAAAGTGTATGGAAAGATACACATTTACAGTGGCAAGGACTCAATGTGGAAAGTCAGTCGTAACATATAATGGTAACTGAAGAATGTTAATGTGAAATCTTTTTTTCCTCTACTCTGTGAGCAGTTCCTAAATTGATTAGAAGTAGTATTTATAAATTTAAGTTTCTGCTTTGGAAAATAACAGCAAAGTCATATTCATTTTGAACATGTTCAGAGGTCCTTAAAAATGCCATTTTTCATACCATAAATCTGTGGTAGTTGAATGTTGGGTTGCTTTCTCAAAGGAATGTTGAGAGTGAGGCTGTAGCCTGCTGTAGTCAAGCTTGGTGGGAAGAGTATTGCTAATGGTGACTCAGAAGGATTCTTACAGTTTCTGGCCAATGCTGTTTTTGACAAAACTGTAATGGTACAACAAAGAAAGATCAAGAGTCTAAAATGATCATTCAGAAATTACACTTGGTGGGTTTTTATTCTTCACCTTAATATTTTGTTTCTGAAAAGGCCTATTCTGGAGAAAGAGAGATGCTGGATTATCTATATAAGGAAGATCCCACCAAGAAAAACACAATAGGGTATAGATATTACTCCTCCCTGAACATGAAAAATTATCAACTAAATCTGTGATAACTATTCTCTTGATGAGGGTGGGGAGGGGGGCAACTGGTTCCCTGGTTCCCATGCCCTTTGGGAGACTAGTTAGTCCAGAGAATGGGAAAACTGACCTCTTATGTGTTTCCTAAGACTAGGAAGTGGTCACTTGCAAATATGAATTATTTCTCTACACTTATTACTCAAGCTATAAGTATTAAACAGAAATTATAAAATAAAAAATATTTAGCCATAGTTTCTATAGTCGAGTCACATTTTTTTCCATATAATAATTAGCTAAGATATTCCTATTAGATTTACTCACATTTCTTTCATATAGTTATATGATTTGAATTCATTTCAGTAGGGTTTACTATTAAAGATAGGGACTGAGATAATAAAATTGATAATTGCTGAATAAATACATTTTAAATAACAACATTCATGTAGCTAGTGTTCTACTAGTCAGGAAGTAAATTGAGGTAATTACTTGAGTAATTTGGATAAACATAAGATTGGAGGATGAGAGTCAAAATGATATGCCTAATAAACTGGCTACCTGTTTTATTTGTTTGTTTATTTATTTATAAAATATTTATTAAATGTTAAAGGATTAAGCATGATTCTTAGGATGGACTCAGGATGGACTTAGCATAGACTTAGGATGATGTCAGATATCACCTCTAAGTGCTCATTATTACTTAGATGAGGCAGGTTTTTTGGATCATCCCTGAATGTCACTGGAAGAATTTCTCCGCTGCAACACTTGAATGGTACTACATAATTGCCACTTCAGAAAACAGAAATGGTTTGAAAATAATTCAAACATATTTAAGATAAGCTTATCCATAAATTTACTAATAATTAGATATTTAAACTTCACATATGTTTCTTAGTATAAGAATCCTAATTGTGATTCCTTGTCCTCTTCCTGAAAAACTTGTACATTTTCACAGGAGTCATTCTCATGCCTTGATCAGTGTTTTGGTTCTTATTCTTATGCTTTATTTCCTCTTTTCTGTCATACCCTGACTTAATGTCTTAGACCCTAATATCTTCATTAGGAAGATATCTTTGCTGGTGGCACTGCTATTGGTAGAATAACTGCTATGTAGAGATAAAATGACATTTTCCATTAAATTTTTAACCCACTTTTTCTGCCTTGCTTGAAAATATGGGCTGCTCCCAATAATTCTGGTCAACCTCTGATAATAAAGACTCCTCAGATCACTTCAAGTTACTAAGTTACAGAGTCAAGTAACTTGACAGAGTTACTTGACAGAGTTACAGATTAAAAGATGCAATTCCATCCAAACTCCAAAGCTTGACTTAGTTTTAGATTGCTTCTCAACTCTAGCTTGTACCTGCCTTAGGCTAAAAATGAGAGAGGAGATATGGGAAAAGTTTTTCTCTTTGCTGTCTGCTTTGTTTCACCTCCACTCCATCTTCAATTTTCTTTCCATCCAGGGGTTAAAGCTAGGGGTAATGGGATGAGGAAAGGTAAGTAGAGAGGACAGATGTCACTTCACTAAGAAGTACCATGTCTCTTGGATCTAGAAAATCATTAAACTGATTTTTTCCCCTTATGAACACTTACTTGCCATAACACTGGCCTTCTTCTCCATACATCCCTTATGTGATCCATGAAAAACATTCTCATTCTGTTAAATCAAGGAGTATGGGGCACTCTCTCTTTTTTCCATCACCAAAGAAGGCAAATTCCTAAAGCTGGAGTCAGATCCCCAGTTTTCTGTCCCAATAATTAGACAGTAGTCAGAGGACACAGGCCAAGCTCTAAGTGGTTTCCTATTCCCACTCCTCCTTCTTGATTTGTGTGAAGAGGAGTACCCCAATCTTCTCATCCATGGAAAAAGAAGAAGAAATAACAACACAGGAAACAATCTTTCAAGAAAAAAAATCCTCCCACCCTTCTCCTCACAAAGATTTTCTTTTCCTTATTACTTCTCAGATCTGACTAGAGTTCAGAGCCCTGGAATAGTTTCTGGGATCATTCCCTTTATAAGTCTATCAATAAGATCGGTTCTAGTTCCTGCTTTTCTTCCTAATTATATCTATGTCATCTAGTATTGGTCTTAGTAATAATTGAGGCAGGAAGAATTCCAGTCTAGCTTCCTTTTCACTTAATTTATCAGAAATAAAGGACTATTATGTAGAGGAGAAATCGTTCTTCCTCTTGAATAAAGTGTATCTGCTATTACTGTAGTCTTGTCTTTTTACATAGCACCCTTTAAAAGTCATATTCCATCATACATTTAGCTCATTCTTCTCTCTCAGGTAGGAAGAGGTAATTTATTGAACTCTTGCAACAATGGAACTGGAGGGGTGTGACTTCTAGGCATGGGTGTTAAGCTTGCTGCCGCCTCAGGAAATCCAGATTGCTCTCCAATATGTTGCATGGCCTACCAGAGAATGTCCTCTGGATTCAGCAGATTGCCAATGAATGGCCAAAACCCAAGAAGTGTTGGAATAGAGAAAAATAGGCTGAAGTGGCTATAGAAGGCTTTGCTCAGATGAAGCTACCTCTTTAAAATTGTGTTTATAACTTCAGGTAATGAGTCTCAACCAACCAATCAGAAAGTCTAAGCTAGTACATGACCGTACCCATGAAACCAAGACACCAATGATTGATTCTAGAATCAATAAAACTTTAAGGCCTGAAACAAACTCAATGCTTAAATTCTTAGGTACAAAAAAATTATGGCTTAAATTTCAAATTTTACTCTGTCCTTGGTTTCTAAAGCACAAGGTTGCAAAGATTGATCTGGGAATTCCCAAACACATGTTCGATGGACTTTGGTCATTACAAGAGATCACATTGCTCATTAATCTCATAAATTCATAAACTATTTTAATATTTCACATTTGCTTTGGTTACGACTAGCAATGGAGGTATCAGGCTTTCCTATGTGAAGCAGTGTAAATTAATTGGTCCCAGCTTGCACCGCTGTTGTCGAATCAACACAGTCTGGCTGCCTTCTGTGAAATGCCAGCACACAGATCAAAGCCTCTGAAGAGTGACCCCTATTTTCCCCCAGATATGTGTGGTTTTCTGGAAATCCATATCTCCTGTCTCTTTAAATGTCTGTGGGTCATTGTGAGAAGACAATTTCCATCATTTTTACCTGAGCCCGTCTTATTTCTAATTTGCAGCCCTATCAGCCATCTGAGTATTTCATACCCCAAAAATGATGTATTCCGTAGGTCATTGAAGTTTCTGCCCAGTATGTGTATTCTAACTCTGGCTGTACCATCTCTGCTTCAAGTTTTATATGAAGTAGGACAAGAATTGTGCTTTGTGCTGGGCATAACATTCCTTACCATGGTTGGTCCACTTGTAGACACTGCATCTTAAAAGATGTTAAGATAGAAAGAACAGATCAGACATTTTAGCTATATAAACTCTGAATTAATATATTAATTACTAATATTACATTAATATTTATTTTGTAGTAAATACACAAATCATGTTTATCATTTTAACCATCTGTAAGTGTATAATTTGTGACATTAAATACATTCACAATGTCGTAGAACCATCACTACTATCAATACCTCAAACTTTTTCATCATCTGTAACAAAAACTCTGTACCAATAAATAATATACCTCCCTTTCCCTAAATAAGATTAATATTAATAACAATGAAAGATACCCAGATGGTGCAGGGGATGATTGAGTCACAGTCCTTTTAGCACTGCTTAGGAATCCCCATGATAGACAACTGGGTGGGGAAGAAACAATAGAATAAAAGTCCCAAGTGCTTTCTCCTGAAATGTGTAAAAGAAAGGTGTGTGTGTGTGGTGGGGGAATGAGAAAGGAAGAACTTTTAACTGATGTAAACAGTCTTTAATCTCCCAGTGTTTTGGTTAGTTTCTTTTTTTATTTTTCTCTTTGTGTTTAGGAAAATTAAGTATGAGCAAAGACTGCAGGGAACTACCACTAAGGCCCTGATGTGGAGGAGAGAGTGGCTGTCCTCAGCCATGTAACACATGTCTTGCTTTCAAGAAAAACTACAAGAAGTTGATAGATGGTCACAAGATGGAGAGCATGGCATAGGGGATGCAGTCAGCATTAATGTAATGGCTAGGTGGAGGGCCAGAGAGAAAGAACAATTAGGGGGATCATTTTATAACCTATATAAATGTCTAATGAATGTACTGTATACTTGAAACTAATAATAAAAATAAAAGAAAAAAATTTTAAAGAAAAGCTACAAGATCTGATACATGGACAGCCAGGATATCCCAAAGATCCTAGCTCAGGCCAACAAAGCAGGATGACAAGTTGACCTTCACCCCTCGCTGTCTCTCAGGACAGAACCTCCCACCATCACTGCTGTGTAAAAAGACAATTCATTTTAATGGACTGAGTAGCTCCAGGGGGACAGCAAAAGCAAAGCAGCTCCATGTCCCACAGTAAATCGTCTCTAGCTGAAGGATGTCTGGTTCCTTTCTGGAAAGAATGTTCTTCGCTGAGTTGCAGTTTGCCAAGGGTCAAATATGACAGAAATGAAGTGTTGCTAACAGTGACTGAAAAGGATTCCTACTGTTTGTGGCCAGTGCTGGGTAGTAGAAAGGCCAAATTTGTGAGCCAGAAAGCAGCAGGAGCCAGTAAACTTCCCCAAGACTTACTAAACTTTGAGTCACCTCTGATCCCCAGGCTGTTCTGTCAGCCTGTTTGGGGGAAACTGATATTATAATTACTAATCTCAGCAAGGGCCTAATGTGCAACCTGAAGCTTTTTCATCCTTTGGTGCAATTAGGGTGGGAGGGCAAGGCCTGCAGACACTGGCGGGCTCCACCCCCTGCTCCCAAATCACCCTGCTTGGGTTTCATCCACACCCTCACATCCTCTTAGACAGGTAACTGAGCAGTGCCCGGCTCCAGGGCCTCCAGTGAAGGGAAATTATTCCTGCTCAAACTGGCTGGGAGCTATTAAAGGTTTAAATGTCACCTCAAAAGAACTCTTTGCTAACCTTTAAGTGGTGGCGTCTCCAGGGCTATTTCAGGCAGGATTTGCCCCCTCCTGGGGAGTCTGGAGGCTGAGAACATTTGTCTGAGTTGTTTCTCCACCCCCTCCCTTTCTCTTGCTCCTTTCAGAGAATTATCTGTACTTTCAAAGGGGGAATTTGTGGGACAACTGGCACCTGCCGGACTGGACTTCCCAGTGAAGGCTCTCTTGGCTGAGTGTATAATTTCATTAAATCCTGAATAGCCCCCTTTACCTATTGTCGACAAATTCCCTTTAATCCTAACCACCACTTAGGAGAATATTTACTATCAAAAGGAGACAAATCACTATTTAAATGTGGATTTACTCAAGTCTGAAACTATGACAGTGACATACGGTAAAATGATAATATGTAAATAAAAACTGGAGACAGATTTATCCCCCGAGAAAGCTGGGCAGAGCAGTGGATTAAAGTCATATGTGATCTACTTTGAGTGGCCTCAATTCAGACCCAGAGTTTGGTTATGACCAGCAACACCATTCATTCTGCTTACTCCAATTCATTTGGCCCTAGTTCTCAATGACCCTCTGTTACCAGGCATACACCTCTGATAAGTAGGCCTTGCTGTTTACAGCACTTTGGAGCACAGTAAATGCAAACTGCACATTATTTATGGGTGCACACTCTCTGCTTAAGGGGCATTTGTCAGCAGTGTGAATGCAGGTAGAATAAGTATATGTGAGTTCGCTCAGCCAGCTTGGTTTCCAAAAGCTAACTAGAAAAAAGAGCTAAATAAAATATCACCCCAAAGACAACAGCTTTCAATTATTGCCCATGATCCCAAGTTCTTCTCAATAAGTTGAAAGAAAATCTGTACCAGATGGCATTTTTCTAAATCAGCCAAGTGCACCAGTCATTCCTGACTCTGAATGATGGGCAGAGGTGCCAACGACAAGCCGGCCCTCGGCTCACTGGTCATCGAAACAACATTGCTTTCTAGGGATGTGTTTCTTAACTGCACTGAAATATAACTAAAATAGTTAGAAAGGAAGGTCTTTTTTTCCCCTAGAAAAGCAGAGATCAAGGACATCGTGTTCTACGTTCTTTGGCAACAGTGTTCTAAGGAGTCTAAGATAGAACTGCAAAAATAATGAATGCACATAACATCATCTAGACATGTGGCAATAATCTTTTTAGTTGAGACTGCCTCGAAACTTGTAAAATCACTAATGATTCCTAAACGTAAGGGATGGGGGCATTAAAAACATTGAACTATAGCATTTGAATAAATTTTTTTGAACCCACTAATACATTACATTGAAGAGCTGGCCCATCGTAATTATATTCTTCCCTAAATGATCTTATCCCGAGATTTCAAGTCTAAAAATGAAAACAAACATTCCTTTTGAAAAGCCAAAAAGAGATTTGACATATCTACCTTGGAAAGTATAATATCTGATGCATATATATAATTTTTTTGAAAAAATTGATTCCTGCACAATACTCTTAAGATTGAATCTAATGTGTTCTTCATTTACAACTGAAGATGGCAAAGTTAAAGGAATTGTGTGTCTACTTCCTTCTGCCCAGGAAATTATAGTTACGAGGAATAATCAGTCAATGAATTTACTGAACTACTTGCTCTTAGAATGTACTTTCTCACCTACAACATAATTTTATTAATGAATAAAATATTTTATCAAGTTGGGTACTCTCTTGGAAGCAAGAGTTGATCCTATTTTAAGTCTGTGAAGATATGAAGACTCTTTTTGTTAATAAAGGGAAGGAAATTATTTCCTAAAGATCAATCACTGATTTGGAGAAGAAGCAGGAAAAGATGAGGATGATGGGGATGAGGGTAACAATCAAGTGCTATTGAATTTGAACGATAAGTTAGTTTTCAGGTTATGAAATGTCTCCTCACTATGTTACTTAAACACAGTCATGTCCAAATCACTTCAGTTAGACCAAATTTTTAGGCAATTCAAATGCATAGCTATTTGTTTCACATAAAAAAAACCAAAAACCAAACAAAACAAAACCCCATCAATTTAATTCAAGAAGAAACTTGACTGACAGGCAAGGCCAAATGTCCATGGTTCAATAAAAATACTTGTGTTTAACCAAATATAGGTATCCAGAGGTTAATGATATCTGAGGTAGTCAGGGCCCTCCTGATGGTTACAATAAGACAATTTATCAACCAACTCAGGGCCTGAGTGTCTTAAAATAATGAGCTTTGGGGTCCTATTCTTATATGGTAGCCTCTACATGGCATAAACATCTCACTTTACTTATTTGATAGTCTTTTCATGGGTCAGTTGTGGTTTCAGTTACTTCATGATTATATAATTAATTTGTGAGCTCGACAGTGTATTCATCAGATAACCAAAAAGAGAATCTTACAAAGGTTCATATTTGCTGCTAATGTCTGCTTAAGCAACCATGCATGCCTCAACAACCTTCCAACCAGTTGACACTTGAATAAGATGAATCTTGCAATGAAACATATTTTTAAATTTTTAAACTCCACACCATCTGTGATAGTGAGAGTAGGAGCCATAAGGTCATCTTCATTTTGGACTGCGTGTAATATTAATTTTAGTCAGAACATTTTGCATGCATCTTCTGGGCTCCAGGTTCAGGGAGCAGAATGATAATAATGGCACCATTAAGGTAGAATGAGCATCTTGAAGCTCCAGCTTCACCCCTAATAAAGTAGCTGAGAGGCTATCTTCACTCGGTTGCCACTGATAATCAACAACAACTGATGGTCTTAAGTTAACAAGCTAATATTTCATCCATGGATACCAGAGCGTTAATGGCTAAATATTGCAGTTGAAGGAAGGAGCACATATGCAGCTATTTGCCTGACACAACTTCTGCTGTCATGGCCTATTAAAACCAGTTTACATGTGCATGTCGAATTTGATGAATATGTATGTGACCCTTTTCAGAGCCATCACTCATAGGGCTATGGCCCCCATGGCAGGAAAAATAGTACCTCTCATTAAACACAGCATGAGTTACAGGCATGTTATGTTAATATTTCTTCAGAACTTTAGGGGGTTTTCTTCTTGTTCTAATAAATCCTGTGAAGAAAATAATTTAAAAGTATAATTGATTAAAAAAAAACACTTTTTTTCCTATATTTTCCCCTTAACTATTTTATTTAGTGTGAAAGTTCTGGAAGCCTCTTTCCTCAGGAAGTTGTAGGACAAGCTTATGAATTGTGCTTTGTATTACTCATTTGGGACTCCCAAGGCAAACCCCTTCCTCAGTTGGAAGTTCAGTGAGGCTAAATAGGAGACCTCCCTGCATGGAACTCTAAAACTCATGAAAGACAGGGCTCCCTCTGAACTTTGGAACATAATGAATCGTCTGTTAACTCAGTGTTTACTAGTGGGTTTGGCATAGTCAGTGTTCAACCAGTGATAACTATCCTGATCTTTATTATTGCTATTATTATTTGTTAAGACAATCTTGGGACTAGGGAAGATTAGAGCCTTTCTGAAGATATTTTTCCAAAATATATATGGCAAAAATCATAATAGAATTTATCCTAAGTAAGTACATAGAAGCTACTAAAGCATTAACTCCATGTGTTATGTTGAGATACCGAGAAGGCTAAAAATAGATTCAATTTGCTTACATAGCCCCCCAACACTCACTGCTGTCGATGCCTCAAATACTGCCTTTTTCCACCCCACCCTGTACCACTGGCCCATCCGTGGATTCAGGTCCACCAGGTTACAAGGTGTTTGCAAGCAGGGATGATGGCCAATACTCTTTTGTAGCATCTCAAAATGTCTGGCTCAGTGTCTGACACATATATTTGAATGGCTTCCTCAAATTTCTCCCCTACTTACTGAACCAGTACCGTCCACAGACTGTACATACAGAAGAGTGCCTTGAGGGATGTATAGGGGATTTTGGTAGAGGAAAAGAACATCAATTCACAGGGAAGCCAGCCCACTGGAATGTGGCAGAAGTTCCTGCAAGGACTACCTGGAGAGACACTGTGATATAGGAGCACTGAATTAAGAGTCTGGAGTTCAGGTTCTGATCTTGACTCTTCTTTTGTCTGGCTGGGGGACAATGAGACATGTTCATTTTGGATCTCGATTTCCTCATTTACAAATAATTGCAAAGGTTCTCAAGACCTAGTGTTTTCTTTACAAAGAATTTCATTTCACTTTCAAAACTACTGTTGTATATATGAGGAATAGAAAATTTATTACTTTTTTAAACTTTGATCACAGGTCTACTCTATCTGAGAAAAGGAGATGGCATGTTTGTGCAATTTCCCCAAAAGACTGCAGAGCTACTCACATTTCTCTTTCCCTGTTCAGCCCTGCCATCTAGGAGCTTAGAATCTGGAGCTAAGCTACTCAGTGTGCTCTCTGGTGATCACGTCAAACCTCCAGGTAATGCTGAGGACCCCCATTTAAAATTTCTCATTGCATGCACAAGTCTTCAGATTGACTCCCGTAGGTTAGAAAACTAAACTGTGTAAGAAGTGGGAAAAGTGCATATGAAAAAGTAATAGCAGCCAAATGTCATTGAGAAGTTACTATTGGCCAGGCCCTATTCCAAATGCTTTACATTTTTTATATTTTGTCAACTTTATCTGCCCAACTACATTATGAGGTAAGTGCTGTTATTATTATGCCTTCTTTACAGAGAGAGAACTGAGATGTAAAGAGGATAAAAATTGTCTAAGTTCATACAGAGTTGGTAAAGAAAGCAAGCTGGATTCAAACTCAAGTAGTCTGACTCCAGAGCACAGGTTTGTTTTGTTTTGTTTTGTTTTGTTTTGTTTTGTTTTGTTTTGTTTGTCATTATGTCACAGCCTGTATAAAACTTTCCTTCCCAGGTGGACACCCCCTCAGGATAATAGATTTGGAGGCAGATGGAGCAACATTCTCTATAATGGAAAACCACAAACTCAAACGAAAACAAATAACAAAACAGATTTAGTTTCTCACCAGAGAAATTATTTTCCAGCTCCAGCTCTGCTGTGGATGCCAAGTTTTATTAGTGTGGTGGGCACCAGAGAAGAGTGGTTAAAAATTTCAGGAATCCTCTGCCTCTGTTCATGAGGTCAGTTTCCTTGGGGCCTGTCTCTCTAGCCTAAGATAGGACCCTGAAGATGCCATTGGAAGCACTTAGATGAAATGCTTTCTCCCAGGATTCACATCATTACTCTTCCCTGACTTGAGAGGTCCCCAGCTGGCCAAGCAGCAGGGTTGATAGCCAGAGCCATCTCCACCTTTCTGTATAAATCTAGCACCAGAGCTGCCAGCAGACGGTGTTGGATAAAGTCTATTCTGCTCTCTGCCAACCAAATGGCCCCACAGCATAAGGTTCCAAGTTTTCTCAGTCTCATAAAACCTGGCCGAATGAGGAAGTGATGCCATGAAATTTGCATTTATCTTGTGCACCTGACAATTCTCATCATGATGATGGAGTGCTTCCCTCAAGTTGGAGCGTTCCTGGTTCTTAGGGAGGACAGGGAAGCAGGATAGAGGTTGGTTGCAGGGCAGGCTAAACAAAGCCAGGAAGAAGCATATATCTGTAAGCATGAGGGATGGGAAACAAGGTATGGGAGGAATGGGGGGCTGGGGACTGAGGGAGCACTGTGACTTAAGATAAAAGACCATTCCAAAGCCCCTTGTGCATTCAGATCATCAGTCATGTCTACTTTTTAGGGACAGTCTTTCTTTTGACCTCCAGACCCTGGCATGCAGAATTCTATAGCTGCCCCTGGAAAGCTGATCCCCTCTTTCATAGCTCCTCATTGTGTGCTTGCCTAGAGCAAGCATGGAAGAAAATTAACCTATAGGGTCCACAGGTTGTTGTAATGAAATGATATTGTTACAGTTTGTGTTAGGTATTTTTAAATGGAGAATGAGATAGGGAAGATGTTAGAGTTTCTACTGAGTGTGAGAAAAAAAGAAGAAAAATAATTGCACTCAAGAAAAAGTTCTCTCTTATCTATCTTTTTATTCATCTTGCCTAAAAGTCCTCAACTTTATTCCAAGAAAATAAATTAAATAATAAATAAATAGTAACTAAAGAGTTGGGACTCTAAAACTGACTTGAGGTTAAATCCCAGATTCACCATTGACTCGGTGATAAGGTTCTGAGTCCTTTTTTCCTCTCTTTCCTCATTTATAAAATAGGAATAATTGGAAGAAGTATTTTATATAATTGTTTTGAGGTTAAAAGAGATGATGTATGTTATGTGTTTGGTGCGTTGTGAACAGTTAGTGCTCCCCGGATGTTGGTTAACACCTTGACCTCAAGACTTTAGAGGGACAGCAGCTGTTCTCAGAGGATAAACAGAACCATGAATCTCAAAGTTCTAAGGCATTCTGTTATAACTGTGCCGCGAAAATCAGTGCCTAATATGTCTCTACCTTTCAGTGTCTTAGTAAAATTGTTTCTATCTCTTAATAATAGAAATGGTAGATTTGAAGTTTTCTATGTGTTGGCAATCCAGGACTATTTTGTATTCCTACAGGAAGTGAAAGTTTTGATAACTATTTTTTGGCCACCACCACTCTGAACCAATCCACCATTCCAAATGTTCCCCCATCAGATTGCTACTTCCACCTCCTCTGGAATTTGAGAACTCCTCTTTGGATGTTGCAGGATATATATCACATCAAAGAGAGCATGACCAAATGAGAATATCATTCATCATGTCAACAAACAGAAGAGGGGAAAGGGTAATATGTAGAAACCCTAAAGGCTAATACTGGTTGATGGCAAAGCTCCTGTCCTCACAGATTTTCTTAGAAGAAGTAAAGTGTCTCCTTTTGGTGAGAAAGTCCAAAATAAGATATTAAAAATGAATTTGGAATGTGCATTTTTACTGAATGATTAATTCATTTACTTACTTTTCTACCAAGTATTTGTTGCATGCCTATTTGTGCTGCACAGATTTCTGCTTAACGTTTAAATTGTTTATATCTCTCTAGATAAATGTATAAATGTGCATAAAGTTACATTTTATAGGTTTCGAGCTGGTTCAGTGACTAAAAATAAACAAACAAATAAATAAAATAAAGCTCTCTTTGTTGATCAGACTTGCTGAGTTCCTAATTTTGTGTGTGATATGAGGCCGGAGTAGCAAGCAAATCTATTCTGAAATATAAGTGCTAACAATTACTTTGCCTATTTCCTCATTGTTTAGAAAGATCTTCTCATATTTTCCAGAAGAATTAAAAGTGAAGCTGACTTTACTCAGAAAGAGAATAAACAAAATTTGTCATGAAGACTGAGGGGATGACTGACACAAATCAACCATTTCTTTGAAAGTCAGAAAGTATCTAGTTTATACCATGAGCTGATGCAGAAATAAATGACAACTGCTGATAAAATACACAGCTGAGGGAGATCCGATTGTTTCAGGCTTCAAAGTTATTTCCAAAGCTGTCCTTGTTCAACAAATGTAATTTTGAAGCAACATATTGTTTATCTATCAGCAAAAACTAAAGAAGCATTAATTCAAAGATATTTTCACTCCAGAAATATCTGCGTAGGCTTTGTATGTGTAGACACACATATGTATGTATATGTTTACACATATGTATATTCATATGTACATAAATTAAATATATACATTAACATTAAAGTTAAATAATATATAATACTGAGATATTATAGAACATTATTGCTTCAACGTCATCCATTTATAATTTTTAAACCTTTCTGATTTCAGATCTAGAGCATAAATTATAAATCCAATAAAGGATAAATTTTATATTAGCATTAAATACTGTAATTTAATATGTGTCTTTTGGGCAAAGCTGGAAGAGTTTGTTGTTATTTACCAGTCTTCTCTTGGGAAAAGATACTTTTTGCGGATCTCATGAATTAAACTTATTTTAAAAAAACCCATTAGGAGATATAATGAAAAAAGGTCTCATTTATAAGTGTAATAAATAAGATAAAATACCAAGGAATACACATAACAATAAATGATATATTACTAACAGCCTCAGTGTAAGACTTGCATAAACAAAAAGGCATAACATATTCTTGACTAGAATAACTCAAATTATAAAGATGTATATTTTCTCTAAGTTTCTAAATGTAATGTGATACCAGTAAAAATGAAGCAAGGTTTCTTTTAACCCTACCAGCTGACTCTAAAGTTCATGTGAAAAGAACAAACAAAAATAACAATGAAAGAAGAACCATGAGGGCGAACTAGCCCTACCAGATGTTAAAACATAGTAAATAGATTCAAAAATCAAAATAGTATGATGGTGGAATATGATTAGGTAAACAGACCAATAAGCCAAATAGAAAATCCAGTTAAAAGTCCAAACATTTAAAATTTAATATATGATTAAAGGTGACATCTTAAATCAGTGAGGAAAAGAACAACACAATAAATGATTTTAGAGCAATTAAAAAGTCAAATGAGAAACATTACTTGGACCTATTCCTCACACTTTACACCAAGATGAATTCCAAATGGATTGGAAATTTAATGATAATAACGAATCTATAAAAGTCCTAGAAAGAAAAATAGGAAAATTTCTTTATCATTTTAAAGTTGATTAGGCATTTTTAACTATGACTTAAAATCAAAAACCATAAAAGATATTGATAATTTATTACATAACATACAAAGAAATTGATTTAACTCTCCCCTCAAAAAAGAATAAAACACCTAGAGACAAGTTTAACACAGAAAGTGAAAGACTTGTACACTAACAACTAAAAAACATTGGTGAACAAGTTAAATAAGATCTAAATAAATAGGATGACATCCTGTATTTATGAGTTAGAAGAAGACTTAAAATGGCAATACTCTCAGAATGATCTACAGATTCAGTGGAATTCATACCAAAAATCTAATGGTATTTTTTGAAGAAATAGAAGAGGTGATCCTCAAAGTCATGTAAAATCACAAGGGCCCCTGAAAAGACAAACAATATTGAAAAAGAATAGAATGGAAGAAATATTTATATGTCACATATTTTTGCATAGCATGTATATAAATATCATGTATGTATGTATACACATACAAATGATAAAGGTCTAGTATCTGGAACACATAATAAATTCTTACAACTCAATGACAAAAAGATAAACAACCCAACTAAAAAATAAGCAAATTACTTGAATAATGTACCTCCAAAATAGATATACTAATAACCAACAAACACATGAAAAGATGTTCAACATTATTAGTCACTGGGAAAATGCAAATCAAAACCATGGTGAGATACTACCCCATATCCACTAGGATGGCTTTAAAACAAAACAAAACAAAACAAAAAGCCAATCAACCAAACAAATAGGAAAATGAAAAATACATACATACACACACACACAATAGAATATTACTTAGCTATAAAAAGAAATGAAGTAATGGTACATGTTACGAAATAGATAAACCTCCAAAACATTATACCAATTAAAAAAATCCAGATACAAGTCACATTTTGTAAAATTACACTTATTGAAATACTCAGAACACGTAAATCCATAGAGACAGAAAGTAGATTAATGGTTGCCAAGGGCTAAAAAGACAGGAGAGTAGAAAGTTATTGTATAATGGGTATGAGGTTTTCTTTTGAGTTGATAGAAGTGTTTTGAAACAAATAAAGGTGGTGGTTACACAACATTGTGTTGTACTCTTTAAAATGGTTAATGTTATGTCATATGAATTTCTCCTCAAAAAAGCTTCAACAAACAAAGAAAATTAGCATAAATTATGAACTTGAGTTAACAATAAGTATCAATATCAGTTCATTAATTGTAACAAATGTGCCACACTCACCTAAGATACTAATAATAAAAGAAACTGAGTGTGAGGTATATAGGAACTCTATATCTAAATTAAAGAATTAACTTCAAAAAATGAAAATAAAAAAAGTAAAATTAAAAGACAAATGACAAAATTTCTACAGCTCATTTGATTAACAAAGAATTAATTTCCCTAATTTTAAGGGCTCCTAAAAATTAAGAAAATATTCACACATCCAACAGGAAAATGGGAAATGGAAAATTGATCGAAAGTAAAACAGAAAGTTCCTCAAAAATTAAATCCAAGTATCTCATAAACATCTGAAGAGACATTTTTCTCTCAAAAGAAATAAAATGCACATTAAAAACTACCTTGTTGGAACATTTTTAACCACCAGAATGACAAAAGCATAAAAGCCTGACAATATACTTTTTAGTAAGGCTGCATAGAAACATGATGGTATATATGTAAACCAGTACAAATCTATGTAGGATAATTTATCAATATCTATCAAAAATTACAAATGAATATACCCATTGACTCAGACATTTCACTTATGGTAATCTATACTTACATATCTAAAGAATGACATATGCACAATTTTATTCATTTCAGTAGTGTTTTTAATAGCAAAAGGTTAGAAAAAATAAGCTGAAAATGCATCAATAAGAGCTGGACAAATATAATTTATGGTACATCTATATAATGACATACTGTGTAGCTTTAAGAAAGAATGAAGTGATTCTCTATGTATTGGCATAAAAAAGATTCAAGATTTATTGTTAAGTGAAAATAGAACAGTATGTACAACTATCTTTTTCTGTATGAAAAAAAGAGGGAGGTAAGAAAACTACAAACATACTTGTATTTATTTATATATGCATCCAAGAACTCTAAAAGATATAAAATAAGGGTGGTTACACAGTGGAAGAGGGTGGAAGGATAGGGAGGCATTGAATAGATTGAGTTGAAGGAAAGCATTTGATTAAATACTTTCATATATTTATTTTGAATCACATGAAAGTATTGCCTATTTTAAGTTAAATTTTAAAATATTTAAGTGACGATTCCAAAAAGAACTTAAAATGTGTACATTGTTGTAGATTTTTTCAGATAAAAAAAGACATACAACAAAGCCATTTCATCTAAGAATTTTAGTTTGACAGAAATACTCCAAGAATTTATGTCTTTAACTTTGAAAACAAAGACAATGGGCTTTTCAGGGAGTGTTGCTGGGTTGATCTTGTTCAGATGGTTCTGTGCTCCTCAGACCTGCCATCTCAATTAAGTTTCCTGCTTCATCTCCAGTGCCCAGAACTCGGCCTGACACCAGCTAAGTGCTAATGAACATTTATTGAATAATTGAATTCAGAAAACTTTTACCACTGTGTAAATAATTTTAGAGGGAAATATTTGGTTAAGGTAGAATGACGAACATTTTTTTTTAATGAAGCATTCACTTTAGCTTAACTACTTTTTTAATTTTATTAAATTTATCCAGGTGACATTGGTTTATACAATTATATAGGTATCAAGTATACAATTCTATAATACATCATCTGTATAGGGTATTATGTGTTCACCACCCATAGTCAAATCTCCTTTCATCGCTATACATTTGACCCCCTTTATTTTTATGTACTTCCTCTGCACTCTCATTTACCCTCTGTAAACATCATACTGTTGTCTGTGTCTGTGAATTTTTGTTTGTCTCATTAGTTTGTTTGTCGCTTTCAGTTTTATATCCTGCACGTGAGTGAAATCATAAGGTTCTCAGCTTTTTCCACTGACTTATTTCACTTAAAATAACAATTGTTTTCAACCTAAAAACAAAAAATCTTTTTCATACATCTAGAAATCAAATGTAGCTCCCTGGATCAGTTTTAGAAAATGCTGTGACTATCTAGAACTCATCAAATACCAAGAATCTATCTACAGAATGGAAGGAGCTACTTCCATGTTTTTCCTGAATGTCTTTAAGTGTGCCTTGTAGCAGAGGCAAGAAAAGGGTATATAATTAGGGGGAGATATTGGTTGTATCTTGTGGGAGGAGAAAGTGAAGAAGGGTTGATTCTACTGGGTGGCTTTCCCCCTGCATGGAGATACTTTATTTCTAAAAATTTTGAATAATTTTGCATGGATTCTTCAAGCTCTTTGAAATTTGATCTGAGTTGATCAAAATTTGATCAAATCATAATTTGATATTATAATATGAAATTAGAACTAAAACAGAAAAAAATAACCAGCCTTAGAACTCCAAATGTGAGAACAGAATATTGAAGAAAGAGAAATGCATTTGGAAATGGTCAACAATTTCAATCCTAATGAGTCTCTGACTGTAACTCATAACTCTCATTGTCAACGACAAGAAAGTACCTTTGGATATAACTTTAAAGTTCAGATCCTTACAATTTGCCACTGGGCTGAAAAATGGCCATAAACATTTTAAGAAAATTGGTTTTATCAATTATTTTTTCTAATTTTTGAGTGTTTTGTAGCTGAAAGGTTTTTTATAAAATATTCTACTTTGGAATGAAGAACCATTTAAACAGCACACTTATCAGTGGGGACAGACTTATTTACCATCTTGGAACAATGAAAGAGTTTAAGTCAGAATATCTGTGTATCCAGGTATCACCCATATCTGTGGGACAGGGGTAATTCAGCTCATTTCATGAGAACTGAACTCATTTTGGGAGGGGGAAGGGGAGAAAAGGCTATCAAATATATCTCTCTATAGTATCTAGTTGCATAGAAAAGTATGTCAGTTAAAATGTTAAGCCAATTTCTCAGGTAATGTTAAAAAAAATAGCAACATTGACAAGTGGGTAGAAATCGCTCATCTTGACAAGTGATTATGCAGATTAGGACAGATGCAGGAAGTGTTCTGTACCATTGAGGAATGGGGACAGGGAACAAATCCCCAGGTGATATAATTAATAACATGACAGGCATGTTCCACTCTAGGTTAACTCTCTCAGAACTCGAGTTTAGGTCACACCCCAGTCATAGGCAAAGATGTGGGGAAAAGGTCATGAGAAATCCTTTGGAGTCCCAGGTATTTGGATTTTTCAAGAAATTCCAAAATATGTTAGGTTTTCAGGCCTCCTGATACTGATACCGTCTGCTCTTAGCCTCACGTGGACCTGTCTGATCATTTTATTCTTGTTCATATTCATGTCTTCTATGTCTACAGTGAAACAGAGTTGGGGAATAGAAAGCAGATTGTATTTCTTTACCACATCAACTCAGACAATAACCAACTACTTTCATTCTCACATGCCTTTTCTCTGGATTCAGTAGCATTTATGAATGTGTACTGTGATACTGTCAAAGAGACATTTCTTGAGCGTGTCATTGTTTCTTCGGTAAGATAGTAAGCTTTTCAAGGGTACAGGCTTCGTCTGGTCTGGCAGTTTCAGAGTCCACTTAGTCTCTGACCCAGGACTGTGTAGACCACGGGCCCATCATTTTGGGTGATGATTTACCATTAGTGACATTTTACTGGGTCTGTATTTAGGAATGTGTGACGAGCAGGGTTTCTGTAAGAGGGACAAATATCTCCTGTGAACAAAAGCTTCGTACCTCATATCCATCTTTTAAAAGGGCTGTATATTTGTATTTCAAAATATCTGCTGTTTGTCATCTCCTATCAAATGGATAGTTTTTGTATAATTTCTTATGCTGGATGATTTAAAAGTGAATGTGAAGCAAAATAAATTATGAGTGAAATCAAGATTAAATTTTCCACATACTTCTTTAAAAACCAGGGAAGCAATCTACCATAAATTCTTTTGGTGATGGACTTAGTCTCAAGGTCCTGGTGGTAGATAGTGTGGTTTATACAACACTGATCTTCTCTGACTCTATTGTTCTTAACTTGAGCTCCATGAATGGGCTTCAGAGGGTTTTTTAATATCCTGCAAGTGTTTAGAAAACTTTATGTTTCTATACACTTTACTGACAAAGGGCAGGGACTTTTATACCATTCTCAAAAGAATTAATAACTGAAAAATGTTACAAGCATCAATTTTGAATCTTGAAAGCTATTTGCAAATAAATTTAGATAGCTCTCATCATCTAATTTTAGATGGATCAAAATAAATAGTATAAGTTATTTATTTAGTATATGTTTATGAAATATTTCCAGACACCAAATAGTCCTAGGTGTTGGAAGATAGAGATGAATAAACTCATATGAGAGAATGGTGGATGCATTTTCTGAGTAAAGGAACCAAACAGAATTAGATCAAAGGTGACTTTCCTTTAAATTTTCTGATACTAATCTGACACTTTGTTCTTTCAAAGATTTGTTATCACTACTAGTTAATACTTTTAATTGAGTTACAATAATAACTATAAATCATTTCAATTAACATTAGCTTCTTTTGTGGCAGATATAATTAAGAATACATATTTCTGCCTTTTCTAATGAGTTTTCATAGTAGCCACTATTGGAACTACAGTATAATTACCAAGTAATCTACTAGAACATAGAATACTTTATAATTATGATATTTTACTAAGCATAAACATGTAGTTACTTTAGGAGTAAAGCACAAGAGTGACATTTAGCAATTCATTACACAATTGATAAAATCTTGCTTATAAATGTGTTAACATCCATAAACAGTGGACATTTCAAATTCCAAATAAAGCTAGTTATTTAGCCTCTTTTTGAAAAGGAAAACACCTCATTTTAAAACCTTAAATTCAAGGGGGAAAATTGTCTGAACACATGAATCATTTGATTTTAGAGTTCAGAAACAAAGAAGATGACATTAAAGGTCTATATTGAAAAGTAAGTGTGTTTAATGCACTAGAATGAGATTTTGAAAACAAATTATATCTTGATCTACAGCTAATTTTTTTGGCAGATAAGTGTAAAAGCTTCTAACAGAAGTTTTGAGATGTGTTTTTCAAAAGATATTTTCAGCTAGGAAAATGTACTTTATAATAAATGCAGAATTCACTTTTTAAAAAAGAAAAAAAAGAATCCTTGGGAGAAATAGTGTTTTCTCAAAGTCTGTGTCTTATTACTTAACAAATAATTCTAAAACATTATAGCATCCTATAAGGCTAAAATAATAATAAATAAATAAAGCAGATAGCAATGCTTCATTTTTAGTGACATAGAGAATTAGAAAACCAAAATTATTTAATAAGGTGTATTGATTTTCTAAGACTTCCCTAACAAATTACCACAAACTTTGTGACATAAAAGAACAGAAATTATTCTTTCACAATTCTGGAGGCCAGAAGTCAAAAGTCAAGGTGTTGGCAAGGTTGATTCTTTTAGAAGTCTCTTAGAGAGAATCTGTTCTTTGCCTTTAGCTTCTGGTGGCTGTTGACAATCCTTAACATGTCTTGGCTTATAGATGCATTGTTTCAATTTCTGTTTTTGTCTTCACATAGCCTTCTTCCCTAGGTCTGTCTGTGTCTTCTCTTTTCCTGCCTGTTATCTGAATACCATCATTGAGTTTAGACTCCATCATAACTGAGGGTGATCTCCCCTTAAGATCTTTAGTTTAATTATATCGGCAAAGACTCTTATTGCCAATAAGATCATGTCTTCCACATATCTTTTGGGGGATACATTCAACCCACTATATAAGCCCTTGATGTACATATAACATTTTAAAAGGAGTCAGAGTGGTAAGATGTCAAAATAAGGCAAGAGCTTAGAAATGGAGACCGTATTGGAGATAATGTAGTCATCATTAGGCCATTTAACTTATAGAAAATTATCTTCATTTAACAGAAAAAGCAACTAGTGTAGTTTGCTACACTAGTGTTAGTGTAGCAAAATGATTACCCAGGAAATAATAAAAGAGATCTAGAATGTGAGTTTCTGACCTCCCAGAGAAGTGCTTTTTTTCACTCCATTCAGTGGAAGAAAAGGGACTTAATGGTGGCCTTACAGGTTGTTCAAAGAGAAAAAAAAAAGAAGAAAACTGTAAATATGTTAGAAGAAGGAAAATGGGCTGAATTTGGTAGCATTCCTTGCTCTGGACACATTAATATTTCAGTGAGGTTAAAACTATGACTTTATTTTATCCCTACAACTACTACTTTTGCCTGTCCTTATTGTACCACTGACCATTTAATCTTAAGAACAGTGTTAAATAAATATTTTTGAGTTGTAATGAACTAAATTGATTCAATTATAGGGCCTTGGACATTCCAAGGTTAGGTTGATATATGCATAATTTATTTATCAGGAAATTTGTTTTGAAAGTGTGTATCTCAGTTTCAGGGTTCAGCAAATTTGATTAATTAATTGAACATTTAGAAACATAATCACAAACTTTCAAAAACAGATAAATATAATATTTCTAACCATCTGTTAGAATTTAATCATTACTTTTGAGCAGGGATAATATTGGAGACTTGTGGGTCATTGTCTTCACTACAACTATTGAACTCTACCATTATAACTGGAAAGAAGACATAAACAGCATGTGACTAATGGATATGACTGTGTTCCAATAAAACTTTATTTATAAAAATAAATGATATGCCTGATCTGGTCCATGGATTGTAGTTTGCTGATTCCTACTTTTGACTCAACATTTTAAAAACTGAATCTTCTGGGGTGATTTTAAAATTTCAATTAATGGTACCTCCGTTTCCTCAGTCAGCAGTGCTTAAACCATTGGTATAATCTTTTTTTCCCTTACTGTTCAGACAACATTTGTCTGTGATTGAGCACATTATTTCCTCTGCTGTCACCTTGTTTCAGTGTAGTCTGTCTTATCAAGCTATTTCTCCAGGCTTTTGCTTACTCTCTTGAGTTCTTCAGTTCTTTTCTTCTTTGATATTGTTTATAAACTGTATATGGAGTCGTCCTTCTACGATATATCTCAAGAGCATTCAACAAGTGAGGATTCTCTGGAGGAATCTATGTAAAAGCTGTGAACTGCTAGAGAAATATAAGTAGTAGAATCCATAATAGTAGGAAGAGAGAAAAAAAAACAGAAGAATACATTTAGACCATTGAGTCTGTTATTCAAGACTTTCAAAAGTCTGGCTATAGTTGAATCCAAGACAAAGGAGCAAACTTGCATGAGACAGAATAGTAAATTTTTTACGAGCGTATGATTTTGAAGCAGATCATTTGCTTAAATCTCAGCTCCATACATACTATGTGTCTTGTATGAGTTACTTAACTTTTCCTCAGCTGAAAATGGGGATTGTAACAGTTTTGAACTCATAAGCTTTCTATGGAGACTAAACTTTTTTTCAGACACATACTGGAACATAGTAAGTGCCAATATTCTTTCTTCTAATTGTTATTATCATCATCATTATACACCAGTCACAAGCACATCACATTGCTAGTGCTAAACATTTATTGAAATTCTTTTATGAACTAGGTGCTGATCTAAGTGCTGGAAATGTAATAGTCAAAAGATAGACTAAGTTTCTGCTGTTAGTAAGCCCCATTAGTCTTTAATTCATTCAACAAATATTTACTGAGCACCTTTGATGTGATAGGCACTTCTCAGCATTGTGACAGCTGTATATTAACTGACAAAGTCTCTGCCTTCAAAAATTAAATTTAGTCATTTAGATGTAATCTATTTATCTAAACTATGTGTCCCTTGGGCTCCATAACTATCTTAATCAGCACATATCTTAAGAGCTAACAAAGGGATTATCACATAGAGAGTTATTTTGTAAATAACCAATTAATGAATGAATGAGAGAATAAAATGAACACCTACATTTGCTAAGCACAAATAAGTTAGTAGTATCAACTAATTTTGAATAAAGTTCAAGTCAATTAACCTTGTTAGAAATACATCACACACCATTCCATGAGATTTGCACTGGAGATGTGTGAGTGAGGGGATAAGGGGATCTAAGAAAGAAGATTCTAAAGAGATAAAGGGATGTATTAAGTAGAACATAAGGACCCTCTGCAGGATTTACAAAAATGGAGGTCCTGGTTAAATTACTTAAGTCTGATTTGCTTTCTACTTTGGATAAGCATGAAATCATAAATAATAAAATGTAAAAGATCTGAAATTATAAATAACCTAGAGACCATATCTACAATTGATCTTAGCCAAAAGGCTGAGAAAAAATCCTGGAGACCATATATAAAAGAACTTTTGAAGTCTTGGTTAGATTAAAGTTTTTATTCTACTTGGAGTAAGAATGACATTAAAAGAATATGATAAATCTATAAATTAAAAAGAGAGAGATGATATCTAATATTTTGTTGTATGTAGAAAATAAAGAACAATAAACATCCCTTGAGAGAGCTTCTGTTATAATTAGGTACAAGATCATGAAGTACGTGTAGGATGAAGGCCATATATAGGTACTAGAGACAGTAGGACAAAGGGGAGACATTTGGAGTGCTTCTTGTGCATGGCTTGAGGAAAACATGAGCCCTTTAAGTGCTTTATTAAAGCCTGGAGTATACTCAATCTGGAAGATGTTTCTACAAACAGTTTCAGAATCCATTTGAATCCATTTTCCTCAGCCATGCTTATGGAAAACCTTATCATCAACAAAATGGTTTTGTAGGGAAATGATTCTGAGACCATTTAGCTGTCCCCACATACAAATCATTTGACAGTATGCAAATGGAGAACAGTAATACACTCAGCAATTGCAGAATAAAACACTTCCATTTCTCCTCTTTAATAGAAAAGGAGGAACTAAGAGTCCCAAATCCTAGAAACCACCAGTAAAGTAAGAATTATGGAAAGTCTTCACAAAGGCTCAAGGAAAAAGTTAACCACATTGATAGGGTACATGGGGTGAAACTTGCATTCTAAGATATTGGCCTAAATTTTTGGAGAGGAAAAACAAAACAAAAACACTGATTGTTCTTTTTATTTCGGTGTCTGAGTTATGGTCATGAAGGTAAGTGAAAAATGGGAAGCTTTGACAATATCTTAATAATTATATACTTTGTTTGTGGTTTGGAAAATACTTTAAGTTTCAGACATGGATCATATGTGCTTGAGGAAATCTTTTCAGTATAGTCAGGATGGAAACGTGAGAGACACTGTCTGAGAAGGCAGTAGAGCTGATGTGTTCCCATTGATGTGTTCTGCCATGAGCTCCTTTTGAACCAAGAGACATTGCACATATTTTGCTTGCTGGCCCAAGGGAAAAAAATTTTAAAAATTGCCCAGAAGAAAATCTACCTAATCCAGAGATAAAATTTACATGAAATATGGTTATAACACGGTTATTTACATTCTATAGTCATTAAGGATAAAGAAGAAACTTACAGATCTATCTTTCTAAACAACAAATAGAAAATCCTTTGTGATAAAATCTCTCTGTGCTGTGATTTTCAGTTCTGTCAGATACCATAGAAAAATGGTGTCAAGTTAGCATATCTATCCACTCAGTGACTGATATGTATTCTTTGGAAATTAGATACCAATGCTTTCTTTCAACTCTATGTATCTGTTATATTTCATATGTATTATATTCTGTGAATGTGTGTTTTGGAGAGATCAGAATAAAGTCCAAAAAACCAGCTTGTTTGAGGATATGATTTATAAAATGAATTCTACAAAGAAGATATTGTTATCTTGAAATAAATTTGGTGCTGACAATTTCACACACAGAGAGACACACAGAGACACATGCATGCAACAAAACATACCAGGAAAAGGATAAGTTTGATGATTACTGTTTAAAACCATCCACAGATTTCATTGACTCCCAATTGTCTTTTTTTAAGTCATGGTGCTACTAAAGTTCAGAAATGTGTTATTTTGATATTTTTAATGTCTTTATAGTTTATATTGAAAGATAAATGAAAGACAATTGTCTAGAAATATTAATATACATAAGCTATGATATTGTAGTCAAGAAAAGCATAATGGTCCAGTTTCTTCAGTATAGAGTGATGATTCCTTCCCCACTCCCATTTTTTTAACACAATAGGAAAGAAGACATTGTGATTACCAGTGGACACTTATTGTAAACTTTTCTTGTGAGAGCACCATGCCACATGGGAAAGATTTCGGTTGGACTCTGCTTCTACCTGAAGAAGAAAGCTCACACTGGATGAAGACCAAAGTGGTTGTGTGATTGCGTAATTATGAACTAGCCAGTCAGTGACTTTGGAAGAAAAGCTCAGGTTTAGGAAGGATAGTCATTAGCAAAGCCTGCATGTTTTATAGGCAGGACAGGGCCCTGTTGCTGACAGCATGGAGGGTTTCCTACAATGATCTTTGGACAGAGTACTATGGTCAGAAAAAGATAATAAAGAGGCTAGAACATGCACCATCTGGTCTAACAGAAGGGAAGATGGAAAACATCAATGGGGAGTTGGAATTGTTACGGAAAGCCAGACGGTGAAACATTGATTAAGATTATTTTGTTGATTAGATAATATCCTATGATTTATGCCATGAACATGGAAAAGCAAATAATTTTTTTGCAAGTGAGTAAAACCAGGATATAACTACAGGACTACAATTGTATATGACCCTGGGATCCAGAAAAGTCTCCCTGTCATGTAGAAGAGGAAGTCAAATTAAAGAACAAGGCTTCCTGAGAACATGAAAATTCTATGCATTCTGTGGAAAAAGAGGCATGGTGATCCAACTGGTTCTCAAGTGTTCTCAGAAGGCCAAATAGCAGTGGAAGTAGAATATCACAGAAGGGTTTCTTTTTCTCAAAAAAAAAAAAAAAACCCTCAAAATTGCTGACTTAAGTGACACTCCACAAGGCACACAAAGAAAAACCAGGTCAATCTTGCTAAGAAGACAGATCTGGTGAAACTCGCAGAACTAGAGGCCATTTTGGGTCATCCTTATTCAGATTAGAAGTCAGAAAATGAGAAGGTGGATCTGAAATTTCCAAAGTCTCTTAGGACAAGTAGAAGCATATTTTCTAAAATTAATTTCTCATGTGCAGTTTTCTTAGTGTTCGCTCTCCTTTCCCCTTCTCTCCCACTATAATTTTCAGTCTTTCCCAATGGAGGCCTTTTCTTCTCAATGTATGAGGGTGATAATGTTCACTTCAATCCCTAGAATGAAACAACACATCTTACCGATTGACAGTCATCGCAACCTCATCCCCCATGTTCTCTTGTTTACCAAGCACTTTCACATGACTACTCCTTCCACATCAGTGCTAGCCTTTGTTAATGCTTACCACAACGCAGCAATTGGCCAAACTTTTATATATATGTAGTTTCTATCAGTTTAATCTTGAAACACTTCTATGAAAAAAGAACTATTACTATGCCTGACTTTTAAATATATTTAGGAAACTGTGGCTTTTCCTAAGGCCACTAGCTAATTAATATGTGGCTAAGTCCAAATTTGAACTCAGTCTAACTCCCAAGTCTTCATTCTTAACCTGCTCAATGCTGTCTCAATGATTCACCTCAAATATTTTATCTCAATTTTAAAGATGAGGAAACAAAAAATGTTCTTACAATATCACAGGTTAAGCATCTATTTCATCAGTGAGAGGGTACATGCAGGTATATCCAT
The DNA here is from genome assembly GCA_004027375.1 of Macroglossus sobrinus. Classification (NCBI taxonomy): domain Eukaryota; kingdom Metazoa; phylum Chordata; class Mammalia; order Chiroptera; family Pteropodidae; genus Macroglossus; species Macroglossus sobrinus. The sequence continues at coordinate 137,591 of PVKZ01001316.1, read as the reverse complement.
CTGCTTCTAAATTTTACCCCAAACATTTGCAAGAGGATAACATTGAGCACAAAAGTGTTACCTTCTGCAATTTATAAAGTTGCACTGAATAGAATTATCACCTTGAAATTACAGGGTAAAACTCCCTATACAAAAACAGATTAAAGACAAATTAGACTGTGGGCCAGGTCACTCTGATTGTTAATTAGTGATAATGGAAATACAATTAGCATAATGAGTTCCAATTACTGTATATGGAGAAATATGAGCATACAGCTTTCATAAATCTTGGTTCCAGGAAAAATAAAATGCATCTGGTTTAACAAAACATGCCCTTCTCTTCTGCAGAAAGCTTTCTGGTAAATAACTTTTTGTGAAGCTAAATCCTTCCTCTGATGGGTTGTGATTTGGGAAAAAAAAGAAAAAGAAAAAGAAGGTGACAGAATGAATTTGCCCCGTCTGATAGCTGAGCAGTTTTGTATTAGCTCAGTTTCTGTTTTAAGCTTCCTAGAAAATCTAACCATCTGTTTCTCCAATGGTGGGTTAAAAACCTTGGAGAGAATCATAGACCATTACATCAAATGTGCTTATTGTCTTTGAAATGTCGGTGAGCCCCCCTTGCTGCTTTTGATAAGCTGTGAAATTGAAAAGCCAATTAGAGTCACATATTTACACAAATCTAAACAGCTTTTTGAAAACTCAGTATAAGAACAAATGGATGGGAAACACCGGCTTTACACAGAGCAATGGTAAGATGCCCGTGGGTGTGTTAATGAAGTTATTTCTAAAGGAGTTGCACTTCAAGGTCTGGATATTTATTTTCACCTTGGTCATTGCAGGCACCAATCTCTCTTAACTTTCTCAGAAAGTCCATCAGCTGATAGCACACTATGCCAGTTCCCTTGTCATTTCTCTTCGAATCTCCCTTGCTACTTTTCTTGCAATGAATGCTCATCTGTTGACGGATTACATTTCAAGGCTGGTTAAAACCGTGGGCCATTTGGCCAATGAATGGTAATGAATGTGGACTGCTCAGCCCACACAGGTGACATTACACTTCGCACCTGGGGGATGTGCCAACTTCCTTGTTGTACCCTGTAAATCTGATAGATGCCATTAACCTTTTCAATGATTCCCCATGGATCGCTGTGATGGTGAATCTCAGTAGTAATTGCTAAGACAAAAATGCCCCAGCATGCCTATATTCCCTATAAGGATCTATGAAATAGGCAAGTTGGCTACTCGAGCGCCTGTTCCTGAACTGCTCCTTTGATTTACTTTCTGTTGTCAGTCTGCAACCAGGCTTCAGGCTTCAGAATTTTCTAAACACAGAAGTAGCAGATCTTGTAAAGTACTTATAGCTATTAAACTCTCTCCTTTTTTTCCTGAAAAAGACTTTGTTACAAAGGAGAAATGGTTATATATCTAGAACAGAAGTTCTACTAAAACAACTGAGTTCATTGAGGAGAAACTTCTGGTCCCTACCTTTATGATTCACAGCACACTTTTCATCTAGGCTTTGATTGTGGTTGTCACATTTTGAACCTAGCCAAGTCTCCTCAGTCTGTCTGGAAGCATTTGTAAACTGGATTATTTGATAAAAGAAATGCTTGTCAGGCAACATTCTCCTTCAATAGTTTGAGATGCTTTCTCTAAAAATAGCTTTCACACTAGCAGTGTCCTTCCTGGAAGCACACACACATACACACAGGAATGGAACCAAAATGATCATTGACTCTCTGTCAGCCTATATTTATTATGGGAGGTATGGCAGAGCTTTAAAAGACAAAGTTCTCATTCTGGCACTTTTGTTATTAAAGTACATATTAGATATACACTTCTTTATGGATTTAAACAAGAAAAGGCAATGTATTGAGAAGTACATGTGTTATCATGGAAAGAAGACCGGCTTTCTGGATACTGGAAAGGGTCTTGTTGATAAGCAGAATAATGTGTACTTAATAAAAGCTGATAATAATGAATACTTGATAAGTAACTCTTGGCAGGGTCTTGAGCAAATCACTGAAACTCTCTGGGCCTTGTCTTACTTATAATATGAGGGATTTCGCCTAGATGTTCTCTATGTTTTTTTTTAGCTCTAAAATTGTATGGTTCTAAGGGCCAAACCCCCAAACAAGGAGATATGACATAACAAAATGTTAAAGTCTTGCAAATTTATCAAAATAGTTGCTTATTTCTACCCACCTGTAACACTTAGAATCAATGAAACTATACCTAACAGAAGAGTGCTCATGTCCAGGATTGGTGCTCCTCAAAGAGTATCTCTTTATTGGTCAAGGTGGTAATTGACACTCCAGCCATCATCTTTATCATGTTCTGTGCAGAGAAATGGAGGATGGAGACAAAAGTGTGAACCATCTACATAATTAGTACTCTAAAGAGCTTTCCAGGAATGTCGACACAATGAATTCTGTTCATGTCTCATTGACATCAGTAATTGTGAAAGAGACTGGGAAATGGAGGATGTTAGCTGGATACATTGTGGCCCAGGTTCTATTAATAAGAAAGAAAAGAAGAATCTGTACAGGCAACCAGTAATACCTTCCATATAATCTTTCTCTTTCATTTAAAATATTTTTGTGCCACTCTTTTTGGTCCTAGAAGAGACTCCCTCCAACATATAGAAATGATTGATTTTCATTTTGTAACCATGGCTGCTATGATAGATGGTCAGTTCCACCCAATTTGATACCTAGTCCTTAAAAATCAAGCCAGAACCTTTCTGCTACCTAGTCTATCACAATGCAAACTTAAAAGTTTATTAAATTTAAAAAAATCTCATTTATGGAAGACACTAAATGTGAAAAGAAGGCATTTTTGTGCTTTTCTTAATACAAAGATAACAAGATAGTCATATTTAATTGAAGATCAGCAGTTTAAAATGTCTAGTCATTTTGAAAATCATCAGTATTTATGTATTAACTAATTAAATAAATTTTCTCATAACTAACTTCCTTGAATTAAAACAATAGAGGGATTATTTACTTAATGCCAATGTTCCTTTGGATAACAACATTTGTTAATGAGTTTTTTGTTTTTACACATAAAGATTCCTATGGTCTATGCATGCAATAAAAAAAATCAAAAGTCAACTATGGATTTATATCATGCAGTGGTTAGTCTTCCACCAGAAGATTAATCTTTATTCCCCCAAATCTAAGCAGTCATATTCTCCTCAGAAGTATTATATTAAAATGTGAACAGCTCACTTAGATAACAGTACACTAGTATATTGATTCCAAATTAATTTTACTTCTTGGCAATTGACTTTTTGAAGATTCTTACTGATTTTCTCTCCTTGTCATTTTTGGATGCATGGCAAAATACAAAGAATTGTAATGCAAATGGCTTCACCCAATGTAATTATTTTATGGAGAAGAGATTTTCTGGGTCTCAAAACTTCAGAGGTTTGTAATTATGAAATGAGATGTCATGGGAGTAGATTTGAATGTGATATTTTATATTGGCCTATGGCATCCCATAAATCAGTTTAATCTAGGCTTTAGAGGTGAAGAGTTTTTCTCCATGCAATGAAAAACTACATTTAGATTTCTTAAGCATTTTAGATGAGCTGATAATAGGACAGCAGTCAACGGTTTTGTTTGCAAACAGCAGAATCCAAACCTGGATAACGTAAACCAAAGTAAATTTTTTTTTGGAAGGATATCAGGTAGTTTATAGAGCCCAAAGCAGGAATGGAGGACTAGGCCCCCAAATGAACAAATCTAAGGCAAATGACAAGACGGTCACAGTAGAAACCATGAAACAGTTTCATCTGCCACCATCATTGAATGTATGACCTTCAGGGGTTTTTGGATGTTTGCTTCCCTCCATTGAACAACAGAGAATCTGTCAGTCTGCTGGGCAATGCATTTTGATTGACAGCAAACCCAGGACTACACAAATGGAAGTAAGTTAATTCTCCCAAGGGGTGCTGCTTTTGCCTTAAATAATACGAATGGATGTATGATATTCTTAAGAAAAAAGGTAACTACTGTAATAATACTTCTTAGACTACATGTATATAGTAGTCACCTTTTATCCAAGGATTCACTTTTCATGGTTTCAGTTACCCACTGGTCAATAGCTGTCTGAAAATATTAAATCCTGGACAAGCCACCCTGACAATTCATAAGTTTTAAATTATGCCATTCTGTGTAGTGTGATGAATTTTCATGTCATCCCACTCTCTCTCAGCCTGGATGTGAATCATCCCTTTGTCCAGCATATCTGCACTGTAAACACTTCTGCCCATTAGTCACTTAGTAGCCATCTGGGTTATCAGGTCAACTGTTGTTGTATCACAATGCTTGTGTTCAAACAATCCTTATTTTACTTAATAATGGTTCCAAAGTGCAGGAGTAGCAATGTTAGTAATTCAGCTATACCACAGTAAAGCCATGAAGTGCTCCCTTTAAATGGAAAGAAATGTACGTCTAGGAAAGAAACATAGTATATATGCTCTGTTTCTTCATTTCTATTTGAGATTTCAGGCATCCACTGGGGATCTTGGAACACATCTGCAGATAAGGAGGAACTACTTTACATGATTCTTCTGAGTATTATACTAACTTATACATTCTGACTTAGTAGGTCTGGGCTGGTGCCTCAGATTATACATTTTTGCATCACTCAGGTGATGCTGCTCTGTGAACTACCCTTTAAATAAAAGGGTTTATAACAATGAATACCAGGAAGATAATTTGCCTCATAGTTATATCTCTCTGTCTCTGTCTCTATCTCTATCTCTATCTCTATCTCTATCTCTATCTCTATCTCTATCTCTATCTCTCTCTCTCTAATCTCTATCATCTCTATCTCTATCTCTCTCATCTCTATGTATCTATCTATCTATCTATCTATCTATCGATCGATCTATCTATCGATCTATCATCTATCTATAGCATCTATCTATATCTATAGCTATATCTATCTATATATCTATCATCTATGTATATATTATTTTAATTGAACAATAATTACATATGTTAAAATGAGGAGAAATTAGTCTAAAGTTTAATTTGTGTATACAGATCCATGTAACAAACAACCAACACTAAGTGTCACTTTCCCTAGAAAGTTTTCTCACGTCTTTTGTCCCCCTCCTCTCCAAGAGAGAACCATTATTCTGATTTCTATTCTCATTGACTAATTTTGCCTGTTCTTGAACTTCTTATAAATGGAATCATAGTATATACTTTTTTGTATCCAGTTAATGTTACTTAACATAATGCTTTTGAGATTCATGTACTTTTAAGTACCTGTGATTCATTCCTTTATGTTGTTGAGTAATATTCCATTCTATGACTATGAATGAATGTTTATTACTTCTCTTTTTGATGAACATTTTCATTGTTTCCATAATTTTACCATTATGAATAAAGCTGCAATGAACATCCTTGTATAAATCTTTTTATGGTCATATGCTTTTTATTCCTTCAAAATAAATACCTAGAAATGAAATAGCTAGGTAATAAAGCATATATATGTTTAACCTTTTAACTCATTTACCTGAGAATACTCACTGATGATGTTTGTGGCTGCAGTGTTTACCCTGAGATAACTCGTGGATTACAATTCTAAACTTACTCACAAAATTCGCCACAGAGATGTTTGGCTTTTATTATTATTTTCTCATTGCCCTAGTGTAACAATAGTCTTTGAAAAGAAATGACATCATTTTATTTATAGCATTCTGTTTTTAGTAGTGGTATTTCCATTTATAAAATATAGTAATTCTCCATCACTGAAAATGTCAAACCCCAGAAAAAAACATAGCATTCTTAGGCATGATGTTAAATTAACGCTGGATGCAAGCTGCACTTTTTTTTTTCTAAATGAGAAATGGATTAAGAAACTGACAAATGGCTCTCCACAGTGGTTGTACCATTTTATACTTCCACCAGTGTCATAAGAGAGAATTCTATTTGTCCTGCATTTGGTGTTGTCAGTCTTTTAAGTTTTGGCCATTTTAATGTAGTGATAAATCATTATGGTTTTAAGTTGTATTTATCTGTTGACAATCTATGTTAAGCATATTTCTGCACAAGCATATTTCCATTTAATCTCTTGCTCAACCTCATTTCCACCTTTAAAATAGAGTCTCTCTTTGAATCTTGGAAACATTTTGTTTACAAACTGGCCACATGATAGAATTTCAGCAAGACTCTTTTTTGTTCTTTTGGATTATGCTTACCTTTCCACAATTATTCCTCACTGAGAAATTTGGCTTGGGGTATCTTAGTATGGGCTGCTGGATACTGTAACAATATTTTCTCATTAAAAATAATGCCCAGTTCTTTTTCTCATATTTAAATTTGCCATCCCAGGCTCTCGTAGTCAAATATATTGATAATGTCCCATGTGTGTTCTCCGAAACTTGGGTGTAATTGTAGTGAACTTTGAATTCCCATCTTAAGGTCAGTTATTAACTATTGATGGATTCTCCTTTTCTCCACTTAATGCTAAAGTATTCATACTAACCAAGACAGATGGGAGCGACTAAGGAGTTTTTCAATGTCATTGCTGTGTAAGCTGTCTTTTGCTTCTCACATGTGAGAAACTGAAAGCACTTTTGTAGAGAAGATCATTTATTCAAGGTAAAGGAAAAAGAAAGAAAGAAAAAGAAAGAAAGAAAGAGAGAGAGAGAGAGAGAGAGAGAGAGAGAGAGAGAGAGAGAGAAAGAAAGAAAGAAAGAAAGAAAGAAAGAAAGAAAGAAAGAAAGAAAGAAAGAAAGAAAGAAAGAAAGAAAGAAAGAAAGAAAGAAAGAAAGAAAGAAAAAGAAAGCAAGCTCCTAAATCCATTCTCTAATGCCCGATTTTCAAAACCCCTATATACTTTTTTCTGGATTAGAGTTTTCTCACCATTAAAGATGAGAAAATGGCACCTTTAGCAACAACCTTGGCTGACCCACTTTGGAACCAAATGGCATCTGTGTGTAAGAAGGATGACCAAGACTTCGATATCCTGGACAAGTCACCCTGACAAACAACGGTGCTGTTTTTGGATTTCCCAGGAGGTGAAAGAGTGCCCTCTGAGATTTATAAACACATCCATAATAAATGGGAGGCTGAAGTTTAAACTGTTGTGGAGCCTTCTCTGCCGTGCCGCTGAGGTCCCGTGTGATTTAGAGAGGTGACATTTACTGTGTGCAGACCTATTATTCAGAGTGACTGTTTGTGTATAGACAATATTTTAAAATGGCTTGCTGTAGATGAAAAATTCATATTAAGTCAGAAAAACAGTTTAAGTAGGTAACACTCTCTCAGTTTAGTCTGCTATAAGTCTTACTGTCTTGCCACATGGAAGGTGCTAGGGGTAGGAGGTGGAGACACCTCAGAGGCTCTGGCTAAATTACCATCTTCTGAGCAAACGGGATATACACAGCTTCAGCTGAGACCACAAAACTAATTGTATGTATGAAGTTAAACTAGTAGGGATTTCTGCAGTTTTTATTCTTTTAATGCAGAATTTTCCATTAATGTGTTGGTATGATACTATGGCCCAACCAATAATATATGGTACTTGCCCTTTAAAATTGTTTTTGTTTTAAATTACTTTTAAAAAGTAATTTGAAGTAAATTATTTTAGGAAAAAAAGAATGATCTTTGGGGTACCACTATGCATTGTCCATTATCATTATTTCGGTGAAAATTATAAATGATATTTTGTTTTGGGTAAACCCTTTGTTCCTGCTTTTACAATCTTCCCATGAAGTATTTACTGAAGATTATTTCCTTTTGATGTCAAAATTAACTATTAACTGATTAATAATAAAAGCATACTATAGAATGTGAGTGAGGAAGCCAACACACCAGGCTTAAATCTTTGCTTCTGCTGAGTAGTTTTTGGAACTTTGGACAAGAGATTTTTGTCCCTCCAAACCTCAGTTTATTCATATGCAAAATACTGTACTATAATAGTAGTATCTTTATCATGGGTTGTTGTGAAGATTAACTGAGATAATCTTCTTATTTACGGACTCAGAAAGAACACAGTAAATGTTAGACCTTACTATTACTACATGGTGTTAGGAAAGTATAGCACACAATTTAAACGCAAATAGTAATTATACTTTAGTGCTCTGCATTTCTATTTTATTCTCCTGGAATGCTTGATTGTTTGTGCTAATTTAGCAGTAACAATATTCAAAAACATATGTTTGTTCTTCTAAGAATTAACAATAGACAGACAAGATTATTTGTTGACTTTGGTCTGTTTGGATCATTGAAATAAGGTGTCCCATATGTAGGAAGTACTATGAATTTCTACAACTGATTAAAAGCATAATTTCCTGAAGAGTCATGGTAAATCTCTCTCTCATAGACACCTTTTAATAAAGAACATAAATTATAAACCTACTGTTATGCAAACAATATTGGCACAATAAGAAAATGATGAACATGCAGACAGGGTAGGTCAAAAAGAGTATAAAAAGATTAATACACATTGTTTGATGTATATTAAAACAATTGGTCACAATTTAGGTAGCATTTTAATTTTTGATGTCCACATACTTATGGCCTACTCAAATCTTACCAAAAATAAACAGAATTTTTTTTGAAAGTAAGAGTTTACTAGAACCACCAGAGCATGTTAAATCAGTTGCTATTTTATAAATACTGTTTCAAAATAAAGACAAGAGCAGCTCTGTTTTCAATTTATGGAATAAAGTAACAGCTATTTTCTTCATATTTTTACTTGATGTTTCTCAGATGTGGAACACCTTTAGTGATGCTTTGATTTTTCTCTTTGGCTACCCTATATTTCTCCTCATTTCTCAAGTCGCTATGGTCTTGTGAACAGCAATTTTCATTGCAAAGTTGAAAAAACATTAAAAGAGAATTTCATTTGATCAAACTTCCCAAATGTCTGTTTGGATATTTTGAACTAGTTGTAAACTCAAGTGGAACACGCCATTTGGCAGCAACATGATCAGGTCTTGTCTCCACTTGCTGGTGTGAAATGACACCCATGTAACTTGAGTTTCCTGATGCCTCATGAGGCTATGAGAACAAATGGAGTCATCATAAATAGTCATGTTAAACAATAACAAACCACATTTCATATTGGGCCTCGCCGCCACTTTTATGAAGGCACACCTTATGCAATGCTCTCTATCTCAACATTTTGGGAAACCTTAGAGGTTGTCTCATAACTGCTCCCACACAAACATGGTCAGTTATTAACAGTTATTGCCTATGCTTCCCCTATGTTCCACTCAGTCTGTCACTAGGCACAGTACTGCTTCTACCTTCTTCTCTCTGAGAGACCCAAACCTGAACTGGTGAGTGTACTTAGACACTATTTCCTGTTTAGAATTGATCTCACTTCTGATGATCAGTACTAAATTGGGTGGCTCGCCTTGCCTGTGTTGACTTTCTGGAGGCTGCTGAATTCCTTTTTGCTCTTAAATTTTAAATGTGCCTTGTCAATTTTCTGGAAATGTATAGTCATCATTGATTTCCGACACGAACTTATGATGAGATCATTGCTATACTTAGAATTATACACTTTTTACCAATTTTCATTAACACCTCATACCTAACTATTAATATAATAAAATTCAACATTTAATAAATGTATTGGTCGGCTGATTCCATAATGATGCTGTGTAACAAACTATCCCAAACTCAGTAAATTAAAACAATAACCATTTATTCTCATTCATGCTTCTGTTGAGCTGGCATGCTTCTGTTGAGCTGGCATGGGGGTGAAAGTAGTTTTTTGACTGAGCCAGTCTGTGCTCAGCTGGGCATGGCTCAAAATTATAAATGAGGTTCAAATCTTCTCCATATGTTTCTCATGTGAACTAGCCAAGGTATTGTTTTCTCATGGTGATGACTGAAGTCCAGGAAAGAAAACTGAACTGTGCAAGTACATTTCAAGCTTCCTTTGTGTTGTATCTGCTAATATCCTATAAACAAGATATATGTGTGTGTGTGTGTGTGTGTATGTGTGTGTGTGTGTGTGTGTGTGTGTGTGTGTAATCATGTTCAAGGTCAGCAGGTGGAGAGTGCACTCTGTTTCATTCACATGGCAGAGTATGTAGATGTGGGAGTGCTGAAGAACTGGAAACCATAATTCAGTATGTATTAATGACTTAGGTTACAACATTTATTTAATGGTGTGTTCTTTAGCCTTAGAATTTATACGGCACAAAAGTGCACTTGAGAAATAGTTTTATTTCTTTCAATTCAGTTGTCACTCACTGAGTACTTTCTTCACTGATTAGAGTACCTGGTGCCTGAGAGGATAATGGTGCTGAATAGGTGAAGACTTGGTATGATTGCCCAGTGTGCCTGTAAGACCTGCACTGGCTGGAGGTCTTTGCATTTTCCTTTAAATTTTGTTGTTATTTAATCACAAAAGTCCTATGTATTTCACTTATAAAATTGGAAAGTGTATTTATACAAAAAGAAAATAAAATATACTCATACTTCCATCATCCATAGGTAACCACTGAAAGATAAATAAAGATCATATAGATAAATAGGTAGATAGTAGATTCACTAAGTAAACATAAAGGGGCGTTTTGCAATCTTTTACTTAATATACTGTGTATATATTCAATGTCAGTAAATAATCATCTCTAGGCATGTCATTAATGCTGCCTACTATTCTGTCATATTAATATAGAGATATATTAATGTTAATATTTGCAAATTGATTGATAAACAGCTAAATTTCACATTATTGTTATGAACAATGATGTTTTGTATAGATTATACATCTCTGAACACCTGAGGATTTTGAGTATTTTCTTTGGATAATGCTATAAACAAAATCACTTGTGCAAAGGGCTTGTGTGGTTTTCAGGTTTAATGTATATTGTGAGCTTGCCTACATGAAAGTTTGTGCAAGATATACTCACACAGGAGTGCATGAGGCTATCTGGTCCCTCCCCCTCACCCATGTGGGGATTTTTGGGTTTCTTAAAAATAAACAAAAATCTTTAGCTAAAGGCTGGGTTAACTAAAGGAAATTTTTTTAGGTACCAAAAAGCAGAGAGAAAGTAAAAGAATCATCAGCAGTGTTATTTAACAAGGAAGGGTTCATTTTTTCAAGAGATTATAAAACAAAAATCCGAGGGCCATATAGTTAGGTTCCAAATTGGGAGAAACAATTAAAAGGGAACAAAGATCTGCTTATATGCCAAGCAAGGGAAATAAAGGGACTTTCCAATTAGGCATCCAAGACAAATCTCCAGAGGGAAGGGAGGACCATGGGATCCCACATTCAAAACAACAGAAAATACACTAGCCAAGGAGAAAAGATTTTGGGGGATTGGTTGTTAAAATATGTGAGGCGACGAAAGCTGGGAGGCCAACTTTCCCAGACAGAAGGACTCTGCTCAAAGAAACATGAATGTGTGAACCTAGTTGAGTCCTGCCTTCTAAAACTGTTAGGCCAACTTCAGATTTAGAAAGATATTTAGTCAACAAACTGTGTAAACGGGAGTGGGTTTACAAGTGAAAGTCACAAGTGGTAAGGCTTATAAGGCAAGTCATAGGAAAACAAAGCTAAACTGGATTATATCCTATATTTCATAACCTGACAAAAAATTTAAGTTATAATCAGCTCACAGTCCATCTATACCAGCCTGCCTTTCTAAAATGGTAAAAGGACTAAGTCAGGAACATAGTAGTTTTAAGAATCATGAGAGTGTGACAATTTGTAAAACTAGTCTGCAGTGGTCTGGATATGGCTGGGAGAATATTCTAAAGCAAATTCTGGCAACTAAAGTGGAATCTTCCCTCCCAGTAAATTGGCTGTCAAGGAGAATGCTTTGATTTGAATGCTTGAATAACAGCCTTAGCATCTCAGGGAAATGCCTAAAATTAGGGCACTCTTCTAAACTGAAAATGTGCTAATTTATATGGGATCACAGATCAAGGACTTTTTTAAAAAACTTGACTTGAACACCGAGAACTTAAATTTGCAAGGCTCTTGACTATCAAAAGATGCTAGCATAATTAATTCTATTTGTGTAGTATTTTTTTTATTAATTTCTATACTCAGTGAGGTTCAGAAAGCAGGTGATAAAACACCCATTATGATGAATAAGGATATTGACAATCATAGACAAAAAGTGGTCAGGGTAACTTAGAATACACAGTGGTGACAGGCTATAGTTGCTATGTCCTGATTATCAGTGCAGGGTCTTTTTCTCTCTACTCATAAATAAACAAACCTCAAATGTGTTGTTCAGAGAATCAACATTCTGGATAATTTGAATTTCCACTTAAACTCCCAAATCATATGATTCTATTCCTTATTGTTGATTTTTTTTTCTAAATAGTCAGTTTTTAATATGTCTGTTTTGTTGTTTTAGATGTCAAGTCTAATGAATGAATGCACTGAAGTTTTTGATTATAAAACTGATGGAACAGGTGGTCAGTTCTCATTTTCCCCAAGTAGCATTGTAGATGATGTAAGCAACTGAGCTGAAAAATTTGTTGAACTCAGTAGCTTAGATTCTAAGATTCTTAGGTTCTTTGCTCCATGAGAGAAGTAGACGGCTTTGTTTTGTTCACTCTTCTATCTTGGGTGCCTACTAAGTGCCTGACTAGGAAGGAAGCATTCAATGAATGTTGGCTGAACGAAAAAAATGAATACTGTTTCCTTATTATTGAAATTTTTTTCCAGAAAGTCACAATTAAGGTAAGATAAAGGAACAAAGAAAGAGAGGAAGGAAGCAAAGAAGAGGAAAAGACCAAGGAAGAATAAAGAAAGAATGGAGAAAAAAGGGAAGGAAGGAGAATGGGAAGAAGAAATAAGGAAGGAAAGAAGAAAGAAAGAAGGAAGGACAAAATGAAAAAGATACTTTGGGGCTTCAGGTGTTGGTTTGATGTAGAAGAGGCTCAAAATCATTTAATCAATATTTGTATCCACTGAAGTTTAAAATTATATTAATCATTTCTCTCACCCTGTTTTTATCTCCATCTCCTCTTCTTTAAGAACAAAATAAGATATTCCCATTTTGCTGCATCCTGGTGCAAAAACCGCAGGCCTTGGTGACACACCAGTCACGTGATCCCCAGAACTGCTGAAATCTTCTCCAAGGAGACTCACCAATGTCACAGCGGCAGGCTTCATGGGAATCGATGCCTGTGAACAGACCTCCAAGAAGAGTTTTTCTTTGTGCTCTCTTCCCTGACCATCTAAGTGGTTTCTGACTAGTTTGGCACGTTGCTAGTTAAACTTCATTCTTTCAAAGCCTAGTATCCACTTAGCTCCTCTCCTCTGAACTTTCATCATTCATTATTAACAATGAAAGCCAAAGTGCATGAAACAAGTTCAGCCCTATCTGTTTCTGGCATGAAAGTGATGTCTTGGCATATTAGTGGGACACGGCTCTATCTTACATGAAATGATGCCCAGACCCACAACAAAGGCGCCGTGTCTCAGAGCCTAATAGGATCACCTACTTCAAATGTGAAACTTCCTTCTTTGAAATATTTGTTGAGATTTCATAAACCTATGAAGATTCTCAAACTCAAACAAAACCTTCTAGGCTTCAGTGCAAGCTCCGACTCTAAAGAGCTTTCTATCCTATAAACCGGTTATTGGATCTGGGTCCCAAGCCTGGGCAGATGGGGGAAGTGTGGGGGCATGGGAGGAAGAAGAGCTTGCTTTCCACTTTCTCTTTTTGATAAAAAAAAAAAGAAAGTCGTCTGGTTTTGACTGTGGAAAATGAATCATATTAAACATTTTAAAAGCACTATTCTTTTTTGCGAGACCTAATTTCGGACTGATTAACACTTTAATATGAAACAGAAGCACATCATTTCATTAGGAGACAAAATAAGGCCTCTCAGCTACCATATGTTGTCTCTTCTTTTCCGAAAAAAGAAAAATCTTTTGAAACCTTAGATTGTAGATCGAGCGACAAGAGGGAAAGTAAATTTGGCACTGTTACCCACTCCAGGTGAGCGAACTCTATATTGAAGAACCACACAATCATAAATGTCTTGTTTGGCAATGCTCGTATTCAGCCTATTCAGGAACAGAGGACCTGGCTATTGCCCTAGAAAGTTGATGAGAAAATATTCTTTTGTGAAGATAGAAATCAAAAGGATCTTTCAGTATGTTCTTCTTAAGAATGTCTACGCTGACACAAAGAGCAAAGAGACTCTTGGTACCACTGATTTCACAGATTACTTATTTATTAAATAGATGAAACAAAATTATAGCTGTCCATTTTCAATATTTAAATTTTTTTAATGATAATGCCTTTAACATGCACAGAACATGAATGCAGGAACTGGTGTGATAGGAGAGAGCCTTATTGCACATAATTAACAGACACATAATGTCTGGTAACTAGTAATTTCCTTCTAGCTGAGTAAGGAAATAATTTAATCATGTTGATCAAATGAATCCCAGGAGCCCAGTGTAACATTATGCCAAAAAAAAAAAAAAATCTGCATTAACTGATAAAAGACTACTTAGTTAAAAAAAAAAAAAAACACAACATGGTTTCCAACCTTCTTTAGGTATCCTTAAAATATTTAAAATGCAAGCCTTATTTTAGTAATTGGCTTAATTTGACATTTCAGAAACATTATTTTTCAGCATTGGTAGAAGACGCAATTATTGGCATGTACACTTTTCTAGAACCAACTAAAACCTAAGTGTTGCAAGATGTATATTTCCTTCCTCAATGAAAACAGTTCTCTCATCCATGCTTCGGGGAGTGTGTAGGGGCTATATGGAGGGGGTGCATGGCAGGGGGAGCAGTTAGACCACACATCTATTATTTTTTAAGAATCTCTTTCCTAGAATTACACCCTATATTCAATAATTAGATATAAGACCTCATTGCTCTTTTGTAAATTCCAGCTTAATATTCAAAACAGGCCAGGAGGAGGTTTTTAGTTCAATCATTCTCCCCAAACAAATTTCTCTTCAGTAGAGTATATCTTAGTCTTGGTGTTTCCTTTTGAAATCTTTTGTGGTCTTCCCCATTGTTCTGAACTACTTAGGAGAGGCAGTGAGCCACTTTCCCGCTATCTGAAGTCAGCTCTCCGTAATGAGGTGATATAATTTAACACTTACCGTAATATATTTTATCCATCTATTGTTTGCTAAATAATTCCTGCAATAACACTTTTATTCTTTCCATAATTCTTCAGGGCAATGCTAGAGGAATAATATTTTTAGTGCAGTGATTGATGACACGGGTCCTGGTGCTATACAGCCCCTCTGAACGGAGGTTATTGATAAGCATCAGGAAGATTGGAAGGAGTGGAGGGGGCAGGGAAAGCATCCAGTAGTCTGTGCCTAGTGGAAAGAGCATCAGGGATCAGAGGGTTAATACCATTTTATGAGGTTGTAAAAATCTACCCCAAGATTCTTGTGTTAGCAATATTCTTTGTGTAAGATGTATGTTATTAAAACAAGTAGCAGCATCTGAATTAAAGTGACAGTATGATGGATGACTACTGAAGGGGAATCGGAGCCATTTGCAGCATTTTGGGCTAGATGTGGGAATTCTGCCTCAGAGGCAAGGAGCTTGGCAGACACATTGATTCCAGGCTGATGCATGTTCATAAATATGCCCCCAGAGAGGTGTGGCCTAGCAGAATTTACAAAATTATGTTCATGAATTATTTAACATTTATTTATGGATGCTATATTTAAACAGTATTTGCCAAGGCGAATGGACCATAGCTTACAGAGTGATCTTTAGATAATGCAAATTCTGCACAAGGAAGAAGTGGCGGGTGGCTTGCCCAGTGATGCTAAGCCTATCAAAACAATATTAGAGAAGATGAGTCCAACGATGATGGAGCAGCCCTTTGAGACTTGAGGTATTTCCCTGATGTCGCCAAGGTCCAGAAAAATCTTGAGCAAGAGAAGAGGTCAAGGAGGATGTTTCCTCTGCAGAAATTCAGTTACATCAAAAGATATAACTGTGTTAGTGCTGATTCAAATTTTAACATAATAATGAACATTGCTATTTACAGCAACACTTTTAAGAATGATAGAATGCAGCACTACCCGTTTGAGATTGAAAAAAGGGAAGAAAAAATTTAGAAATTGCTATCACCTAGATGCCTGTCTAATTATGTAGAAGGTCACATTCAAACATTTGAAGAAGTTAAAGTTATGACAGACATTTATAATTTGAGTGTCATATAATTTGGCATGGTGCATATGGCAGAGATCCAAGCACTCACCAAACATTCTATTTGCTCCACCATTTTCCAACCTTCTTGCTGTTAAGTGGGATCTTGCCAATGAAATGGAAATGGAAGTGCCATAGGTCATTCCGTAGCCAAGGCCTTACAGGTTTTCTGTTTTCTCTCTTCCGACATAGTAAATGAAGAGACCATGTATTTCAGAAAGTTCAACTATGAGACACTGACAGCCCAGTCCCTACTTGTCTTTCTGGAGCAGAGCCCCATCAGCCTGCTTGGGATGAGCAGACAATTGAGAAATTATGGTTGGGTTGGGCTACACCATTGAGATGTGGGAGTTTCTTATGGCTGTGGTATAACAAAGATGATCTTGACAAATGCACTAGGTCAGTGCTGCTCAAGCCATCTGACTTGATGAAATAAGATGCTTCTGTCAGAATCTAAATCAGCACACTACTCGTTTCCAGAAAGTCTTACTGTGAAAAAGAGGACAGCTAAACTAAACAGTGTGCTTGGTGACAAAGTTGATTTGTTTTCTGACATAAGCAACTTAGCTAACCACTTCTGACAAGGAACAGTTCTCAGCCATACTGAGCCACGTTGCCTTGGACAATGGCACGTGTTCCCAAGTAGTTCCATGTCATATTTTGTTGTTTTGTATGAATGACTGACATGTTTTAATGCTTCTTTTACCTTTTTTTAGGCCTAAACCTTCCCATTAAGGCCGGGGAGAGACTCACGCAAGAAAGAAGAGTACAATCTGAAATAGATGAGGTAATTTTTTTCAGAAGACTGCCTTTACGATTTTGCTTTTCTTCTGCTTTAAACCCTTCACTGCATCCCCCAAAAACAGAGCTAGTCTTTTCCATTTCTGTTCCTCTTATAGGCTCATTGATATTTTCTTCCTCTAGAAAAATCACTGTAAATATAATATTAACCTGACCAATTATATTATCAGAGTATCCAGGTATATATGCCAAAAAAACAAAGCTAAGAATCTGATTTTATCAGTTTCAGGAAAAAACAGCTGCAATCAAAAAAGGCGAGGCAAAAAAAATTAAGTTCCATTTTCCAAAAAAGAGGAAAGAGAAAAAAAGTAGAAAAAAATCTTTAAATATGTATATATTTTCAAAAGGCTCTGAACAAATTCAAATTCGTTAGCCAATGCAAAGGCTAGAAATTAAATCAATAACTGACTGTCATGTGCCTTAACTACTATTTAACCTACTGCATGTTTTTTCTCTTTTTAGTTGATGACATTAGTGTTAGAGCTACAACTGCAGGGCCACTGATATCTGTTTTTGCCACCCTTAAGCAATGTAAAAGCCAAGATTGTGATCAATAAATTGATTCTATGTTGCCTATATGTAGATTCTGAATGTGATGTCTTATTCTTAGTTTTTGTCTGATTATAAATTCCGTAGAGTTGGGATATGAATAAGCATGTGTGTATGCACACACATGTAAACACATACCTCTATCTCAATACTTAGTGTAGTTCTAGGACATGCTAAAAATTTAGCAAATTATTGGTGCATGAGTGAATAAATCTGTGAATTTGTTTGTATTACCCAGAAGACAACTACTAGACATACTAACAAAATTAATAATAGAGAGTTAACTAGGTCCCTTCTCAAGAATGGTACTACTATCTTTTGATGTAAACTCTATATCTTTGAACTCTGTGGCTTGGTCTAAAGTGTTGAATTTTAATAAACTCTATAAAAATTTTCAGAATTTTCAGAGGCTGTGGTAAGTGCTGGAGAATAGGGGATAGAAAATGTATAGGAAAACACATTGCTCTTACCTTGGCCTTAGTCCTTTAGAAAGCAGAGCCCGAGGGAAGGATTAGAGTGCATCTCAGAATTGCCATGGAAAGAAGAAATAAAAGAGAAATTACTTACTTTGCATCTCTTTTTTCCCCATTGCTCAAAGTTTACCCCTTGCAGAGATTAATTCTGACATTTCTGGATTATATTCTTCAGCCTCTTGGCAGCTACACAGGCAGTGAGTCTCCAAGCCTCTCAATGTGGTGCTTCATCCAAGTTTAGAAGTGGGGAGATATCTCAGTGTTGTTGGGGGGTTGGCATGAGGCATGAAAGGCCTTGCTGTCTTGGGACTTCCACCAGACTACAGCCAGTGAACCAAGAGGCAAGTAGCATCTTTGTAGAGCAACAAGCAGTTGAGTTTAAGAAAGCACATAAGATTGTGTTCAATACAGTTCTCTAAAGTTTTAAATATATTTTATAGCTAAAGATTCCAAGGGAAAAATGGTGGTGATATTTTCCACAGTGACCTCAAGTTTTTCTCCTAGTCTTTGCCTTCATCCGGCCCCACTCTGACCCTAGGTTCATTGTTTATTCCTCCCACATTTACCACTACATCTTGCCCTTTGTAATTGCTAATGCTCAAAAACTGAGCATGCTCTAAAACCAGTGATTGTTGTTATTCCTTCTACCCAGGTGTTGAGAACAAATGCCATCTTTTTTCTAAATCTCTCTTTCCATCCTCTCCAATCAGATGCCTCTTCCTTTGCTATGCTCATGACTCTTTATATTTGTCTTAGACATTTGCCAACATCTCGTGTGCCTATAATTATTTGTCTACTCTACTAAACTATTAGCTCTTTGAGGACCCAAACTCTGAAAGATAGTGAAGGCTAGCAGATTAAGTTTAAATTTTGGTGTCCCACAAACCTGAGTTCTCCAGGCTTCATTTGCTTCATGCTCTTTTGGTTCATCTTATGGATCACCTTCCTGAGTTTTATCTCCTCTCATGTAAAATTGCTATAGTTGTACCTTATTTCTTTCTAGTAAAAACTAGCAGAGAAAATTTAAATGTTGGTACAAAATGAGGTACCCAGAATTTAATCAGTACAAAATAAAGTTTAGTTTTCTGTCCCTATTTATTTTTTGGATACCTCCCTCTCCCAACATCAATGCAGTATGTGGCTCATAAAAGATGTATGTGTTTTCTAACTTACGCGATACTGATGAATGTGTGTAGTATTTACTGTGTGCCAGACATTTTTCTTAGCAATTTATGAGAGTTTATTTATCTAATTGTGTGAAGTATATATAATTTTTATTTAACAAATACCTACATAGCGTTTACTATATGCCAGACACAGCTCTAAGTAAACAAAGAAAAATTATTTTAATCTATCTATATAACAGCAATGAAGTTAGTACTGTCATTAACATCTCCAGTTGTCAGATGAGAAAACTGAGACACATGTTAAATATCTTATCGAAGACTATATATCTAGTAATATTTGAGATTTAAATACTACCAGTCTAGTTCCAGTCTGGTTATATATAATGTGATATGGCATATGATAAAATAGGTTACAAGTAAATAATTCTTCTATACGTTTAAGAGTTTTTATTACTTTTAGATAAATAATACTCATCTAGAAATTGTTTAGTCCAGGACTGAGATTTTTTTGTATTGACCATTTGGCTCAATAGATCAGTTTTAAACTATTGCAACCTAGCTCTGGTGGTAGATATCAGGAGACAATTAGAGAAAACTAATACTAATCACTACCCAGAATGATAGGGCATCTACACAAAGATGAGAAAAAAAAGAGAGTTAAGTCTTGTTTTTGAAATAATTTTCATTACTGTATTAGATTGCTTTTCACATCCCTGTTTCTTTTTGAGGTTTTTTTCCTTCCTATGCAGTTCTTTGAATATCTTACAAACCCAACCAGAGTCAACTCTGTGTACGTGCATGTGTGAATAAGGGGAGGTGCAGGTAAAAGAAAATTCTCTACTCCATAAAAAAATATATAGCCATGAGGATAATAAAAGTAAGATAATATTTTCACAATAAAGTGCAGTGCTAGCCTTGCAAATGAATTGATATGGGGCCAGTCCCAGGTCACCATGATTTCATGAACCACCAAAGAATGTTCCTACAATGCTGAGGACATTTCAATATCCAGAGAACAAAAGCAAGCACATATTAAAAATCTTAAGAATTGAATTTTTAGTTAAGGCCTCAGTGGAATCAGATAAATGTCCCATACTTTCTCCCTCTTCCTTTTCTTCCCCTCAGGCAAGAGTTTGAGACCCTGACATAAACCTAACCTTGTCTCCATCTTAAAGGATATACTGTCTTTCCACTTATGCCATATTTCATATACCTTTTAACTGTGAGCAAAAATGGTTAACATTCCAGAGAAAAGCTATTTTGGCATTATCAGTGTCCATCAGAGAAGTTGTTTAGTTCAGATAAGACCAGGAGAATTAGGAGAGTCCTTTCTTCAGTTAACACTATTTCTTTTGGGTTAGGACAGATATTAATCATGTCTGACTGCTTACAAATGAAAGGGAAATAATTCTCTAGGCTAGGAAGGTATTTTTTCTACCCCGGGGTCTTCCTCTTTAGTTTTGAAATTTATGTATTTGAAAGAGATGTTAGCATGGCTGATGTTGGTTTTAAGGGGTCACATTTCTCACTAAACCAAAGTCTAGTAAAACACTCTCTCTCTCTCTCTCTCTCTCTCTCTCTCTCTCTCTCTCTCTCTCTCTCTCTCTCTCTCTCTCTGATAAAGATACTGCCTTTCATTCCTCTCACCAAGGTCTAACTACCCTTGAATGACAAATTTTAGGTACATTCCCATGTGATAAACTCTGTCTCATTCTTTTTATGTTTTTTTTCTGTTGTGGGTTTCAGTATTTTTCTCCCAGTAAGTTGTGCCTTTGGCAAAACTGAGGGGCCAACAGGACCAAACTATCTCAGAATCTGCCTTCAGTGAGTGAAGAAAAAGGTTCACTATGCAACTGAAAAGCTGTCAACTCTTTGGTCTCATCCATTTTCAGTCTTAGCTATCCTTGTACTCATAAAAAGCTCAGTGGCTTTCGGGAATAACATGTTATTTGCTTATGTGCTTTATTCTGTCATTTTTTGTTAAACTAAAAATTGCTTAATAAAACTTCTGTGAAAGGTAAAAATAGAGATAAAAGTGAAAGAAGACTCTCAGAACTAACATTCTGTTAAAAATTAATTTGGAAATCATGAAAGAGAATTGGAAGGCTTGGATTCACTTGGAACCAGCAACAGTGAATGAGTGAGTAAGGAAAATAATTTGGGGAAGAAAGAGTTAGTCCCATCCTGGATAGATTTTAAACAATAAGTTGTGAAAAATCATGATTACTTTTAAAAAGCACTTAATCTAAAAATTTGAACATGGATGTTCCTCAGTTTATTATGGATTGTCACCTATGAATTTATTAAATAGAAAATCCTGATAAAACTGCATATACACTACATATAAAAGTCATATAAGTAAATATATAAACTATGTGTATTTCTATATTTAAATTCATTGCAATATTGATACAGATATCATATTTCTTTAATTTTTTTTTAATTTTAAATTAAGTCTTGCCCCGAAGTCAAACTCACTAAGATGATCATTGACTCTGAAGGCATCTGCTTGTCTTGCTTCTTTTCAAAACCTTCCACGGTATTCTTTCAGAATCTATGGTGCTCTATTGTCAGCTCCAGGCTCTCTGTACCAGTTCCCTCATGGGTCCTTTTGTCAGATTTCCAAGGCAAAAGGTTCAGTGCCTTGGCCCCCTGTGTGTACAACCTTCAAATGGTCTTTGCTCAGAGTTGCTGCAATGGAACAGGCTAATCTCCTTGTCCATTGGACTCAATACTGCTCCCTCTTACAGATTACTTCAATTAAAGTAACTCATACACACTCTTTTAAAACCTGTGACCTGTGCCATTATAACCTGCCACTCTAAACTTAAAATAAAAATTCATTAATTCTTTCATGGTTCTGTTGGTTGAGGCTCATGTGTACCTCCTGCTTGGGGTAGACACATAATTACTCAAATGACGACTGAGCTGCTATCACAGAGGGCTCAGTTGGGCTGTATGTCCAACAGGACTCATTTTACAGCAGGCAGTTGACACTAGCAGCTAGCTGGGAGCTCAGTTGAAGCTGTCAATCTGATCATAATATGTGGCTTCTCCATATGGTTTGCGCTTGCATAACATGGTGGCTTTTTTCTGAAAAAGGGTGTTCTAAAGATGGAAGTATTCTGAGAGACAGGGGGTTGACTAATGTATAGACTGCCAGGCCTGTTAAAGGCCATGTGTAGAAATGGTACAGTGTCACTTCCACAAGATTCTATAGTTAAAACAGTCACATTTGCAAAACAGCATGGGACATGCATCCATCTTTGGAAAATCGTTTTTTGTTGTTTTTTTTTTTTTTAAGTGATGTTAGATCTTAAAAACAATAGCTTATTAATTTTTTCTCAGGAAAAACCCCAGATATCCAGAATAAAAATTTGTTTATCTTTTTAGGAAGTTAGAGGGAAAAGAGCTCAACTTTTTTTGCAGTAAATCAATAGTCCAGAAAAGAAACCCCAGTATTTTCTCAAGAATTCAATCTGCCTTATTGCTACATCTTGCCATGCCTACGTTTTCAGCAGTTAATATGATAAACTTAGGAGCTAGAATTGTAAATCATCCAGCCCATTGTCCCCCATTGCTTACTTCTACTTACCCCTTTCTCAGTCATGAATGACTGAGGCTCATTTTTTCTCTTTCCCAATTGCTCCCTGATAAGTAAAGAATTCACATATTGCTCCACAATAAATTAGATTGGTGAGGAATCATTCAATTTCCTCTCCATCTTCCCTTTCACTTTATAAGTGAAAAATCTAAGACCACATGTCTTTCAAGGAATGAGAGCAAATAAAACTAATGTTTGAAGCCATTGAATGTGGGTTTTACTTAATTTTGTATATATTCCAGGACAACAAAAATTATATGTATTCATGGAGATAGATAAGAAATAGAGAACTTCACCTTCACACTCCAACTCTTTTCTCCTTGTGCTTCATTGTGTCTGTGCTCCCATCATAGCAGCAGGTCGTATGTTTGGAAAACAAAAACATTTCTAGTGCCTTCCCCTCAAGGGAGTTAGGTATCTTATGATGAAATTCTATTTAAAAGAGGTTTGAGAGGTTAAAATACAAAAAAGCAAGGGCCCAAATTTGCAAAGACGAAAGGGGAGTTCTTTACTAGATTTATAAGTTGTTTGGTTGTGTGCGATGTTTCTCAAGTGTAGCGTGGCAGAGAAAATGGAGAAGACTTGATAGAGGGCTTAAACTGTGAAGAAACTAGCAATAGTCCATGCCTAAAACTTGCAGAACCTGAGGCAAAAGTACAAATGGAGGACCATATATTTTATGGCTAAATATTTAAAGGATTTAAATCAAGTTAACAGACTATTAAATAATCCATATTTCTTTCTCAACCCTCTCAAACCATGACTTATGTTCATTTACAGCAACAAAATAGAAAGATATAAAGCTAACGTTTTTATATCATTGAAGTTGGCAAACTATGAAAGACTAGTATATTCAATTATTATCCTAACAGTCTACTGATGTTGAATGAGTAATAATACTAAGACATAAGTAATTCACAAATTATTATATATTTTCCATAAAATATATTTCTTACTTTCATTTCAGGAAAATTACTCATTATGTTACTTGCTATAATCAAGGTTTTGCATGATTTATGTACTACTAAAAAATAATGTCAAATTTGACAACCTTTCTTGACTCTTTGCAGTTATTAGTTTATTAATTTCAGTTTTAGAAATTTCACTCTGCTATGGCAGTAGCATCTTGAATTGCCAATAAAATTCTTAAATCAACACTTAGATTTAGAAATGAAGAAAATAAGAATGTTTTATATTATGTTTAAATATTTAAATGATTATTTAAATAAATTATCATTATCAAATAAATAAATATTTAAATAAATTATTATATAAAAATGATTTTAGCTTTCTTACACATTATTAACACTCATATTGCAATTATCATCACCTCTCCAAACAATACCTAGATTTTTACACTAATAGAAGGAATTGGTATTTTACTTTATGCATGTTACATATACGCATGCATACACACACATTTAAGACAATTGTGAATTATTTAATGCTGAAAACATTCCTTTGGTCATCATGTGCAAATGTTGCAAATAATGCACTCTTTTTCCAAAACTATAAGTTAGAGGAATTGAAAACTGGAAAACAAAGAGAAGCAAGAAAATAGATATGTGGAAATGATATTTTGTTATTCAGGATTCTATTGCATTTATACTCTCATGCAGGAAGGATTTGACAAGTTAATTAATTTGTCTTCTCTCTCACTAACTGCTTTAGGTGCTTAAATAGTCCCTGCATTTGAAGCAATGGCTGTCTCTGAAGTCAGCAAGAGCACTACTCATAAACCTTCTTAGATGTGGCTGACTTTTGTTTTTGGAAGATATAAGGAGTGGGTACGGAGAAGCATTTTTCCTGCTGGGATTTCAGCAGCAATAACTACAACCATGGTTCTTTAGGGTCATGCCAGGCCAATACTGGACATCAGATTCTGACTGACAGAATGGCCATGAGTTCCCGGATGTAAGTTAATACGTGTGCATTTGTGATATGCGGGCCCCTCTTCAGTATGGTGCTCAGGGAATGCCCTTTCCAGGGTCCAAGCATATCGGCTAGAAAGGTTTGGCCCTCTTCACACCTCATTATTCAACTGTTCCTGTTGCCTCATCTTTCATTCTCTAAGTTCTTCTTATTCCCATTAGTTCTCTCTCCATTTTCTTCCTTCTCTCCATCCTTCTTTTCTTTCTTTTTTCTTCCTCTTCCTTTCCTTTCTTTCTTTTTCTTAGTTGAAATTTCTCTTCCTAAAATATATTTTCTAAAGAAGCAGGCTATTTATTAAAATGTGTGTGTGTGTGTGTGTGTGTCTGAGTTTGTGTGTGAGTGGGTGGGATATATAAAAATCCAAAAGGGAATATAAAAAAATGAAAGTATTCTCTCACTTTACATTCCTCCAATACACATCCTTCATATAGGAAATCACTATTGAGACCTTAGTTTTTATATTTATAGGCCATTTTCAACACATTTAACAAGTAATTTTTTAAAAAAATGTAAGTAATCAAATATATATCATTTTACAAATTATTTGTTTTTCACTGAATAATAAATAATGAATCTCTTTTCATGTCAGTTTATAAACTTTTAATTTGTACACAGTATTTCATATCATTAATGTACTATTTATATAACCATTTCTAACACTTGGAAACATAGGGGTTTTTTTATAATTTAGAATATTATTAAAGACACTGCAATAAATATACTTGCACATTAATCTTTATATACTTGTGTGTATAAAGATGCATGATTAGACTTGGAGCATGTAATTAAAATAATTTTTTACAATTTGATAAATCGACCAAATGTCTTTCCAGAACTCTTTTATATGCCTACCACCAATGTATGAGTTTTTTCTCCATACTTTTCCTAACACTGTTATCAAATTTCAGTTAAATTTTATTTTTATCATGTTTGTAGACTAAAAATAAAAGATGGTTCATTGTCTCAATGTGCATTTTTTCTGATTCTCTAATGAATCTGTGCTTTTTTCTGTTTATTATTTATTTGTAATGCCTAAAATATTAGGGATTAAATCTGGCTACATGTATAACAAATAGCTCTATTCCTGTGCTATATATATATTTTTATAATGTACATGTATATTTTATAATATATAATGTATATAATGTAATGTCTATATGTTTATAATGTAATTAAAATAAAATAGAGATTTTATTTGCATATGTTCAAATTTATCAAATTTATCTTTTATGGCTTGTGATCATTTTTTTAGAAAGATAATATAAAATATTTTTTCTTTTAGCAAGCTTATTATTTTGAACTATATTAGAAATTTATTTATCCAGAATGTAATATAAAGATTGAACCTTATTGTATTCTAGATACATATGTATTTGTGCCAACACCTTTTATTAAATCCTATGCCTCCTAATTTAAAATTAGTCCTTGATGATATATTAAATTGACTTATTTATAAGAGTCTCTTTCTGGGCCTCCTATTTTGTCCCACTAATTTATCTGTTTAATCAACATTGTTTTAAGTACTGAAATAATATGATTTATTTTAATATCCATAAGTGTTTTCCCTCCTATTTTTATTCTAAATTCTCTTAGTTACCTTTACCATTTGCTTTTCCAAATATACTATAGAATTGAATTTTTATGCAAATAAGTGTTCCTACTGGAGTTTTTCATAGAAATTTTATTGAATTTAGAGTGCCATAAGTAACATTTACATACAATAATATGTATGATATTAATAATTTTACACTGAAATATTTGTCATTTCAGGTCAGGTTTTATGAAGTTTAGAAAAGTGTTGTAATATTTTTCATATTATTCTCATGCATTGCCTAATATAATCATATGTATATCTTAGTTTTTGTTACTATTATAAACTGAAACATAGATTTTGTTATTATAACTTGAGTTTTATAGCTTGTTACTATTAGGAATTGAGTCCTTATTTTTCATTACATTTTCTAGTTAGTTTTTCTAAAATATAGTAAAGCTTTTTTTTGGTATATTTATATTTTATCCAGCCACCTTTTGAACTATCTTATCAGATCCAATCATTTTTAGTTGATTTAAATAATTTTCCAAGATTTTATTATAACATTTTTAAGCATGTAGCAAAGATGAATTTTACAGTTAACATCAGTATTCCCACCATCTAAATTCTACCATTAACATTGTACTGTTCTTCCTTTGTCACATACTTCTCTCACCTATATACTCCTTTTCCATCTAGCAATAAACCATAGATTTTGAAGCATTTCGAAGTTAATTTCAGGCATCAAACACTTTTTGCCTATACACTTCAGAATTCATAGAATTAACTAGAGTTCTATGTTAATTCACATTTTTCTTTTAAAATTAAATTTATATACAATAAAATATATAAATCTTCACTGAGTCTTGACAAATGCACAAACCTGTGACACACACTCATGGCCCAGAGTTTCTTTTCTCATTCACCTTTCCAGACAATCTGTGTTCTCATTTTTTTCAGAGGTAACCACTATTCTGATAGTGACAGAGAAAAATGATTATAATAGAATAACTAGTATAGAACACACATGAAATGAGAGAAGAGAGTTAAACATGGGCCAGATCTGGCAAAGTACTGTAGGCCACAATGAATTACTTAGATTTCTCTACATGTGACCGGAGGCACGGGAAACTTTTAAGCAGAGGAGAAACATTATTTTGGAGAGTATGTGCAAAATAAGTATAAGAACAAAAAGATTACTTAACAGGCAATTGTGGGATTAGGAAAGATATGATGGTGGTTTGCATTAAAATCATGGCTGATCAAATTATTAAGAAAGCTACTATAGGAACTAAATATGACTCTAAGGCTTTGGTTTGAGCCACTGAATGGAAGGTACACTCTCACTAAGGTGGAGAAGACTGAGGATAGAAACACATTTGGGAAGTAGAGTGTGAGTGTATATGTTACAGGGTGAGTAGGAAGGAAGAAATACGATATGTTTTGAAAAATGTCAAAGATGAGATCTCAGTTAACATACAACCAGAGATGCCAAAGAGGCAGTTGATATATGAGACTGGAACTCAAGGAAGTGATCAGGGCTGTAGACTAAAGTTGAGAGTCAATAGTGTATAGAGAAAGTCATAGAACTGAATAAATTTACGTAGAGACTTAGGGTAAAAAAAGAAGAGATCAAGATCTCTCTTCATGATCCCGGGGCAGTGAACATTCAGAAGAGAGCAGAAGAGGAGAAAGAGCCAAAAAGCATCCTGAATTGGAGCAACATAATAAACTGAATAAAAGCCAGGAGAAAGTAGTCATATAAGAGAAAAAGGACACATGTTTCTAAGAAGAAGAAATGATCAAATGTGCTGAATGCCTCTGACACGAAGACTAGGATGAGAACCAAAAGTTACTGCAATCTTTGGTCACATAAAGATGATACCCTTGATGGAGAAACTCAAAGCAGTGTTTGGGAATAAAAATAAACTTGGACGATTTCTCTAGTGAATGGAAAATAAAGAATTAAAAATAACAAGTACTCTGGATTTATTTTAATGAAATACATAGAAATACTCTGCAGAGTTAGGTTATTTCTCATGGTAACAAAAAATTATTTTTTCTAATTAATTCAATTTAAAAGACCTGGATGACCATTTCCATTATGTTTAGTTAACTGCTCAGACCCTGCACCATTTTCCTCCCATGATATCCACAGTTTGATGGAGTAAATTAAGTATTTAAAGCAAACAAATACAAACTTTGACCACTGCTCGTTCATGAAAAATATACTCATCTCTCTTGGTCTATCCAAACCACATTGCTTCGACTGTGAAATATTTCATTGCTCATTATTACCCCATTTTGGAAATAGTTCATTGCTGCTGAGATTTTCCCATCAGAAATCTTGGATATGATACAGGTCTTCACTTTCGTTGCATTAAAATTTTATATATATATATAAAACCTTCTGTCTGAATAAGATGATTTTTATTCCTCCTTGTTCTACTTTCTTCTTTAATGTAATTTCTCATGCACAATCTTATTACAGGTAGCAATTGTATCCTATCAAGTACCTTTTCCGACAGCCAACAGCAAGATTTAAAAAAAAAAATTTAACTTTCTTTTCAATTATAATTAGAATGTCCCAAGAGGCTTAATCTAACATTTTCTGTCTCTTTTTTACCAATGATTTCATGAAAATAGAATAGAAATATCAGATCACTTTATAGCCCTCTCCTTTCTTTGTGAAATAAAGACATGTTGAAAATAGTTTCTTCTACATATCGTCTCAATAATCTCATTGTGTGACTGATATACAAGGAAGAATCTTGCAATTTACATTCTTAAACATGTTAATTCATGTGTTAGTCTGAAGTCTTGATTCTGTAGAATAAGACTCAAATGGATAGGGGAAGGATAGATTTCATGTTTTTATTAAATACAGTCCCTTTGGAAATCTTTTAGGAAAGAAATCTGATGTAAACTGGAAAAAGTGGATGAAGCATGCTTTTGAAGGAAGTTTTGATAGGCTTTATGACAAGGACACCAAACAGACACTTTGATCACAGCACGGTTTTATAGAGGGCAGTTATCACTAAAGCCTCGCCTGGATTATCTATAAAACTAGGTTTGTAAAGAAGAACATGGATATCTGGCTGTTCAGAGAAATATTCAATAATATTGTAGAGAAGAGGAGTTGTAATAAGAGGATAGTCTTAGAAGCTAGAGAAAAAAATGCTACTTTCCCAAATTACCCATGTCATAGCACTGTCATGCCATAAGTTAAAATAAGCATGAACTTCTTCTAGATTTTAGTAGCTATTATAGCTACAAAAGAATATATTTTCTGAATAAAGACTGGTATTTTTGGTAACTGGAGTAAAATTTTGAGGATTCTAAACATAAAACTGACTTGAACCTTGAAATGATTGTAGAAACCAGAACTCTGTCAGTATCACATTGGGACGGAACTTGATTGATTGAATGTCAATGTAAATAAATAAGATTTGTATGCTTTGTACCTGATTGAAGATAAAAGTGGTTATTCATGTATAAGTGGGTAAACAAATGCACTTGAATGAATCAAAAGATTATCTTCTAAAATATAACCCTGGAATGTGAAACTTGGAGTACCATTGTACCATACCCCAGTCTTGTCTGGTAGATATATGGCAAAGAAAGCCACAAGAATTATGTCTGAAATCTTCCTGACATGATTATAGTGGTCAGAAATGTAACTCAGTGAAAATATTTCCTCTCAACTTGGGGTCAACCCTAATACGTTACCAGGATTGATGTCATCCTTTCTCTAGGAAATAATAAAGAAGTGGTTGTATCCTTATCCCAGAGGAAGTACAAAGGGAACTTTGAATTGCTTATAATGATTGCCTTCCATTGGCCTGAATGAATTAACAGCCTCCTTAGGGAATGGTGTTCAGTCTGTGCCAAAAAGATAGAGAACTTGAAGCTTGTAGCTAGAGATTAATACATCATGAATTAAAGAGAAGATGTCAGCCAATACCAAGATCTGCTGGAGGAGAAATGCATAGTCAAAGATTATTCAGGAGCTGATTATCTAAGCTCTTTGTTTATCTTCTAGTTATTTTTTTTCCATGTAATAGAATAACATTTTATTAAGGTTCTTCTCTATGCCAGGCTCTGTGCTGATGCTTAATATGTTTTTAACTCACTGGGATAGGTACTACTGATATTCTGTTTCATAAGTAAGAAAATTGAGACCAAGAGAAATTAAGAAATCTGTCTAAAAATACCTAGCTAAAAAAGTGGCAGAGCTTGGATTTAGAGCCTAGGCAATTTGATTCTAACTCATATATTCTTGACCATTAAGCTATGCTGTCACCTCTAACCTCAGGATTGGCCCATAACACCAAAATGGAGACAGAGCTCAAATCAATGAAGAGAATAAAGAAATTGTCTCAATTAAAAACTAGCTTAGTATTTTCAATAAGACACCTTTTTTTGCCTTCTATTATCAAAATTAAGAAAATTAGGCATATTCAGATTTTATTTCTTTTAATTTTTGGAAATAACTGACTGTTTAGGCAGTCTACTGCAAACTATGTTACAATTGTTTCTAATATCAAGAAATTACCAGAGAATTTATGGAAACTTGGATCAATCAGTACTCAATAATTTTTATCTCTTTTATTGTGAATTTGACAATTAGAAAAAGCACTAGTGAGGAAACCTTCTCACATAATATTTATGCATGATTAATTCCCAGAATAGACTCCAAGAAAGATAAAGGAGGATAATAGACTAGAAGGATATGAGTAACTTGAAAACCCCAGTATGTAAAAACTGATGAGAGAATGAAATACCAGTAAATTTTATTCACACTTTACGCTTCTGGAGAAAAATAATCAGTGGGGCTCAACTTGTTCAAAGTTATCCAATTGTATTTCTGACTGAGCAATTTGGCATTTGAGATTTTATTGTGTTTTTCAAAACCCTAATACTGCCCTTTGAATATTCTCAATAAGCTTTGCTTCATTCTTTGGGATTGGGGAGCAATTCCACATTGTAAGATAAGTTACTAATAGACATTTCTCTCTTTTTTTATCAAATAATCTTTTATGAGGAATTTAGTTTTGATTAAGTAGAAGGTATTAAACATTTTTTCACTAAGAACTGTTATAGCTGACACTAAAACTGTTGAATGACACACAAATTCTTTACTCATTTATTTTTTTCACTTTAGTGTTTGAGAAGCTGATAATAACCTGCTCAATCTTTGGTTTGCTGTAAAAAATATGTGTCTTCTGGCCAAAGACAGTAATAACTGTCATCTTACCAAAAGGCCATGATGCATTCTTATCCCCTTTTTTTTGCTATGGGATTATAAACTTAAGAATTAAGATCAGGCCATTTGCCTGACAGAGTCAGAATCAGAGAAAGCATTGTAATGCATGAAGGGTTCTGTAATGCCTTCAAAGTTGCCGTAGTCACCTAGAAACTTCCAAGTGATTTAATATCTCAAATTCCAAGTCACCTTAGAACTTTACTTCAAACAATTTTGAATTTATTTCTTGATATTTTAAATAATAATAGATGTATATTTTTTAATCCAACTTGCCCTAGGAGTACAATAACCTATTTATTGTCCAAACAGAGACACTAGTTGAGTGAAAGATGCACTATTGATAATTATACCACAGGTATAAAACACCACTATCCAGGTAAATGTTGTCACCCAATGTCAGAACAATTGTCCCAGACATGAAGTAATTTCTGAATATAGAAATTGAGAAGTCTTAAAATTCAAAATATTTTAAAAAGCAAGATTGCTTCCTTCCATTGAGGACTTTGAGAGTATTTTAAATAGCTGCAGGATTTTATTTTAGAAGTTTTCTCTAGATGGCCAGGTTTAAAATTCTGAGCTTGCAAAGGAAATTGTGTTAGTTCAGCTTTTTAGAACATGTGGATTCTAAAAAATCCCATTATTTCTTTATAACACTTACTCTACCTCCTCAGTTAAGATTTCATCATTTCTTTCCTGGATTATTGCCTCCCTGTAGAAATGGCTAGGCCTACAAAACAACAAAGATATCTTGTAAGCAAGATTACTAGTTGGTTATCTTTCTGATAACTACTACAAATTGTCTTTGGGTTTTTTAATACCTCCAAGGAAACCATAAACAATCCTGCTTCTGGGTTTTTGCCTGTCCTATTTCTTGAGTTCTGAAAACTTGCTTTTCAATGAAGCATTTTCCAACAACCTCACTGATACAGTAAAACATTCCGTTTCTTTTTCTGAGCTCTTACAATACTTAGTGTCTTTGATGTTCATTAGAAGCTCTATTTATTTTTTCACTAAATTTGAACAGTATTTTCACTTATGTATATCTTAAAACCCCTTGAAGACAATAAGCAAACTTTATATTTATTTACTTTTTTCTTTCTCTTCTACTCTCCCACAACTGACACAGAACACAGTCCATATGCTTCCTCTTCTTTAGAATATATGTCCTTCTGCCAATAACGATGGGAATATAGGCCACACTCACAGGTGATACAGTAAATTGTTCAAGGCTGCTTTTCACCAAGATGGATCTGACCCAAGATGGACCAATCAGATTCTAATTACTAGGAGTCTGGATCCAGGAAGGACTGTTGGTCCTTGCTGATTGTTTGTGTTGAATAAATGTAAAAGAGAAATGGGATGGTCATTTTTGGTCATGTGAATGGAGAAGTCAGTATGAAGTGAGAGTAAAAATAAAACTGGTCTTCCGAAAGAAACAGAAGTGAGGGGCCACATGCTGGAAAGATGGAAAAAGGAACTCAATCTCCTGCACTTCTGACCAAATTACTGTCTTCTATGTGTCCAATTTTATCATCTTCATAGCATTTTTTAGTTTTGGAAATTATCTTTTTAACTTATTTGATCATGTATGTATTTTCTATCTCTTTGTCCAATGTGTTCTCTGTGACAGCAAGGACTTCAGTGGGCTCAATGCTGTCTCTCTGTTATCTGGAATAATGTGTGTACTATAACCACACTGTTTGTTGACTGAATGGATAAGTACTTAACTCATTTCCCATTTGCCCCAAGAATACTCACGGGATGGCACTTGTGGCTACAGCATTTACCCTGGGATAACTCACGAATTACAGGCATAACCTTACCCCAAAAGTTTGCCATGAAATAACTTGCTTTTATTATTTTTGCATCACTCTAGTATATAAATAGTCTTTGGAAACAAATGACATCATTTTGTTTATAGTTTTCTGTTTTTAGTAGTGGTCTTTCCAATTACAAAATATAGTAATTCTGGATTGCTGAAAATGTCAAATCTTAGGAAACATAGCATTCCTATGCATGATGTTAAATTAATGCTGGCAGCGAGCTGCAATTTTTTTTCCTAAATGGAAAAGAGTGAAATTAATGTCTGTTTCTTGGAAGTTAAAAGGACTGGGGCCATACAATGTGTGATATCGTCAGGAGGAGAGTCAGACCATGAGGCATGACTTGGAACTGGGACCAATGCATTGTGGGAAGTTCTTCACCAGATGAGATCACACAAGGGTTTCAGAAAGAAGAGAAGAGAAGTGACAAGAAGGAAGAGGCCCAAAGGAGATACTGAGGAATCAGAGGATAAACTCTCCACTTGGCAATTTGGCTGTTTGCTGCCTTGTGTATAAACCCAACCAGAGAAAGTACCCTGCAAGGGCCAGCTGCCAGGAGAGCCTGAGAAAACAGGGGCTGGAGATAACAGAAGACTTGGGGCCTTTTCCAGCAAGTGCAAACTTTCACACCTGTCAGCAATAAATCAAGAGGTTTATGGGACTGCGATATTTGCACTCTAATTAAAAAATCATAAAGCAAGTACCCTTTCAGGTTACAGAAAACAAAACTCCAGAACTTCTACAGCAGCAGCTGTTAATCAGTTACTTCAAATAATCAGCAGCCCAGCATTGAGATGGGGTGTTTACTCGGCCACAAACGGCAAACAAGACAGCAGGAGAAAGTGGGATTGGCACCAGAGAAAGCTGTCCCAGGTGGCCATGACTTAGTTTCAGTTTATGGCACAGTCTCCATTTCAAAAAACCTAACCAGCAGCTTATGTTTGTTCCCCGCTCCCCCACTCCTTCCCATGTAGACTGAAGGTTGCTTACTATAATGTAGATATAAATAAATGTGGGGTTAGGAACCTTGAATGGGGTTAGTGGCAGACACAGAATTCAAAATAGGGAATAAACTACCTATGTAAGTGTCAGGCCCAGCATGTGCACTCAGAGTTACACACCTGGAAAGTGGACACAATTGAAGTTCACCATAATCTTTTTGGTGTCTCCTGCCCTTCCGGTGGTTCTTCGATCCACCCACACCCACCTGTTTTGTTGGCTACACAGAGGCGCCCTGGGTGGTCCTTCTCAATCTTGCCTACCACTGTATCTTCACCTCCTTCGCATGCTCCTTCACTTCATTCCAACTTCACTGGCCTGCTTTCAGTTCCTGGAAAGGACAGAGCTCTCTCCCTATCAGGGCCTCCAGCAGATTCTTCCTGCTCTTCACCTAAAGGGTCCCCTCTCATTTTTTAGGTCACCACCTTAGAGTGGCATGCTCTAAATCGGAGAAGCCACTTCTGTATTTTATTCTTAAAACACCCCATCATCACAATTGGTAATTAGATACTTAACTCTTTGTTTATTTGTTTAATGTGTCTCTTCCCCATAAAGGTAAGTACCATCTTGCTTTTATTCACCACCAAATTTATAATGCCTAGTGCAGTGTTTAGCATGTAGAAGTTTAATTTATACTTTTTAAATGAATGAGTGAGCAAATGAATGAATGAACAAATGCCAATAAATCATGCTTTCCAATATGGTTTTCCAAGATGACATGCAGAATGACATTTCAAAAAAAATTGGTTTCTATTTTCTTTTCCTGTTGCTACATAACCTGGATGACACAATATATAGTTTGTTTCCTTCTCTAACTCCAAGGGGAACACCAATGATGAGAATTTCAATAGCTGTAGGTAAGAGGAGGAGGCCACATTTTGGCAGGTATTTACTCTACCCAGAAAGTACTGGTGGGTCTGATGGAAAAAGTCCTGGCCCTGCTTTTGGTAGACCTGAGTTGGAATATTGCCTCTGATATGCATTAGGGTAAGTCATTTTACCTTATGAGTTTCCATTTATTTCCTTATGAATTTAATAAGAATGAAATGATCTACTGTTTGTGGAAGTCCTTTGCAAAAAAAAAACAAGAAGACATGATTAATTCTCTTTTGTTTGCTGATTATAAAGCTGCCCTGAATTAGGGGATGATGTGGGGTGTTCTGTCTCCAATCCTGGTCACCACGGTGGACCTCTACTACTTTCTTTCACCACCTAGTCGGAGTCTTCTCTACCTTATGCTCTCTGTAGCAGTTTACCTGCTTTGCCTTTGGCTCTGGTCATTTGATCATTTGCAGGAGAATGCTTCTGAGGCCTCTGGGACTATCAGCAAAAGCTCTAACACTACCTCCCTACAAATGTATCTCTTTCTGTTCTTGTTTCCCAGGCTGTTTTAGTTTTATAAACACAATAACACTGGCCCAGTGAAATGTAATGCACTTCTACCTTCAAAGATAATTAAAGCCCCTTTCATTTGCTGATTCCATAAAAATGCAATGGCAAAAATACAACAACAACAACAAAAACAGTTTTTATCAGCACATACTCATAGCTCAGATCCTCCTGGAGTTGTGCTACTTTGGCACTTGGAGAAAAATAAATCCTAAGGAATTACTGGGTTGCAATAGGCTTCCCCTTAAACACAGGAAAGAAACAGCTGATGTCTGAATTTGCTAATTTCCACTGATTCAGCTAGAGGGTGATACACATAGCTAACAAGGAAAACATGTAGGTAGGTGAATTAAGGCTTGGAAACAGTATAGTTTGTAATCAGTGCATCCTATATTAGGTTGGAACATTGTTCAGTGAATGTTTCCCAAAGAAATTAGAGAACAATCCCAATTCCACCCAGGCTTCTTCCTTCTTGATGCACTAGAATAAAAATACCCATCTCTTGCCCATCTTTCAATCGTGGAATTTATAAGCAATACTCAAGTGATTCTGTTCTCCTATGTGTTAGAAATAAAGCCAATATTGTTATCTCATCTATATCAATGTGGAACCCTGCATAACAGAGAGGCTGGATGATTTATCAAAGATCACACAGTGAGTCACTGGTATAATCACAAGGCAAATGTTCACGTTCTTATCTCCATGGCAGCAAATATTTTGTTTTCTACACTGAACTATCATCCCCTAACCTCTCATTATATACCCCTGACTTCCTTGCTGGAAGATAAAGGCAAATGTGCAAAATACCCAACCACCCACCCACACATACAGGCACACACTCCTTTACAATTACAAATTTATCCTTAAGAATTCTATACCCTACCCATCGATCTCATCTACTCTCATTCATCCACCTTTCCACTCCCTAGCTGTAATTCATCCAAGAGTGCCAGATTTAACAAATAAAAATATAGCACTCCCAGAGAAATTTAAATTTCAGATAATCACTAACCATTTTTTTAGTATTAAGTAATTCCAGGCCACATTTAGGACATAGTTTTACTAAAACATAATTCATAGTTTATCAGATAATCAAATTTCACCGGGTGTTCTGTATTTTTATTTGACAAACCTAATCTTATCACAAAAATCTACCTTTTTTTCTATCTATCCTGTAATTCCATGAATCCAACTTAACCCCTGTCATTTCAGATTTCTGCTAAACATATCACAACCTCTTTTCCCAGTGTTTCCAAACATGTCCGAGCCAGAGGTGACTGTATGAGCCCCCTGGAGCACTGAATCATGGTTCATAATCTTTCTAAAGGTCAGGTTCTTTCCTGTAAAATGAGGGTTTCATCAGTTCCTGTCTTATAGCCCTGTTATAAGGACTGAATGACAGATGCACAGGTCCTGGCACATGGTATGAGCTCATTACGTGTCATTATGTGTCTGCTAGTGTTGTTAGGGTTCCTGCTCTTGTGTTTATTGTCATTTAATAGATGAGAACACAAAGGCCCAGAGAATCGAAGTGAGTTGCTCATATTTCCTTAGTGACAGCGCTGCTATGTTTTAAAGAGACAGTTTCTGAGACTCTGCTTCAAACATCAAATTCAATGTTTATATTCAATATTTTAGATCTGGGTCCTTTGAAGACCAATATGATAGGCAGTATTAGTCACTTACCCAATTTCTATTCCCATTGTCTCATTTCTTCCTTGCTGGAAGACCCTAGTTTTAGAGGTACTCCTGCCCAGCCACATATGTGTGCAGGGAAATAGTCTCCTCCCTAGTCCACATAATGAGTTGTTAGATGTAATTAATTTAAGCAGCAGTAAGTGACCTCTTCTTGGCCAGTGAGATCAGAAGAGAAGTATGCTCAGGAGCTTCTGAAAGAATAATTTATTGTTAATAAAACTATTTACATGTGGAAAATGCTTTTCTTTTCTGGATAGACATTGTCCAAACATAATTCTTGGGACTATAGCAGTCGACTTTTGTGGGAAAGGAGAACTCCCTGATGCTCTTAAGATGGCAGAATGGACAGAAGGAGAACATCTGTATCCTTAGAGATCATTGAGCTACTGAATTTCCTATAATTGTCCGACTCTAAAATTCTTGTTTTGTGAAATAATAATTTCTTTTTCTATGTCAGCACTTCTAGTTTACTCTTTGCAATCAAAAGCATTCTCAGTGATACAAAACTCTAAACTATAGAAAAGAGACAGATGGACCAGTGCTTAGCTCTCCTCGGATCTCTAGAAAACTACACATTTGCAACATATTTTTGGATAGAATCTCAGGCAAGAGGACGCCTTTCTCTTCAAACGCTTGACTTCCTAAACTGTGAGCCATTTGTCTCCTATGAAAAGGCTTTTTCTGAGCATGTGACTTTGGCTCCACAAGTAGCCAGCCAGCCATCCCTATGATATTCTGAAAGGGATTTTCCTGTAGGAAACTACAAAGAAAACTGCTTCTTGCCCATACAGGCTGCTTTTCACAGGCACATGGAAATATGGGTTTTTTAGACATTTCCATGAATTACTTCTCAATTTAGCGTTTTTCCAATGTATTTTTTTCTACCTCATACATACATGCATTTATGTACTTCTTTTATTTCCAGTGAACATGTGTTTGTTGAATTTGCACTCAGTTTTCTATTAGGTCTTGTAGGCATCAAAAATATAGAGAGAAGCTGACTTCAAGGTATATCTTCTTTTTAGGAAGATATATTATGCTGACCACCACTACCACTACTACTACTACTAATATAAATTCACCCATGTAGAGTTGAAAATGTTTTAAATACAGTAGCTTATATTGGGCAATTTTTTTAAAGTTCTAAATTTAAGAAAGTAACATAATGCATGGAATGACAATATGAAGATGATATATTTTGTGTAAACATTTAAGACATATATCAGTGATAACCTAATTTACAATGCATCATAATGGCTTAGGTAATGTGCTAAAATATCAGATTTTTGAGCTCCATCCCTCACTAGGAGTTTGATTCAGTAAGTCTTGAGTGGGCAACAGAAATTTGTTTTTTCAAAAGTGTGCATCTGATTCTGATGCAGGTGGTCCACAGGCCATGTACTAAAGAGCACTTAACCTGTAATAATCATAATTATTAACCAGAAAGTGATGAGTTTATTTGTTTTAACATGGTAGTTTACAAAATGTGGTCCCTGAGTCACTAGTATAGCATCTACTGATAAATTACTAGAAATGTTTGAATTCTTGGGCCCCATCCCAGACCTAAATAAAAAACTCTGGAAGTGATGAGGTCCAGCAATCTGTCTTTTAATAAGCCCTCTGGGTGGTTTTGATGCAAGTTTAAAGATTAAGAACCGCTGACTTAAACAACTTGGAGGAGGAAGAACTCGAGATATATTTGGTAAAATTGGAATAGGATAAAAGTGAGACTGTCACCCTCCATCAACTGGAGCCTAAGCAAAGGCAGAGTGAGAGTCATCAGCATGGTGTGTAAGGCATTAAGAGAAGCCTGGTTTGGCACAAGAGAACTGAAACTGAAGATTGCCAAACTGTGGTCTTCCTACTACTGACCCCAGGATGTCATAATTTGCTTGTAGGTTAGAAGCCTTTTCTTGCAAGAGGATTGCTTCTTAGCTACATCTTCAGATTTGGCCTAGACCATTTACTTCTCTGCCAAATCAAATATTATAGTGGGCTTCTTTGGAGTGTCTAGGGACCCCCTGGACAGTACTTCTTCTGACTCACCCTTCTCTTGCTAGAGATTGATTTTATTGGGTACAAGGAGAGTGCTGGCAAGTCAATAAAATCATCTTGTTTCTTCCTTTTGTGCTTCATCCAGGAAGAGATTCCTCTCAGTCAGACCTCAAAAGGTTTCTTAACATCAGGCTAACTGGTTGGTGAGCTTGGAAAGCTGTATTACATCTACCATCACTCTCAAGGTCCTCAGTATTTTTTGACTGGCCTCTTTCAATCTACCCTCTTCTATAGTGTTCTCTTTTGTCAACTCTACTAAAAACTTCCAAACTTTATAGGTATAGGGTGATTTCTCCTGTTAAACTCTACTTTAGAATTAGAGACCTTAGAAATGGATCTTTGCCAGACAGGGAAAATGGTAAACTTCACAGGTTTGGTAGCAAGGGATGGGGATACTCTTAATATGGTATTTGTAGCCTTAGTCTTGGCAGGATTTCTTGGCTTTGTTGAGAGAAGCTAGGCCTCTTGCTGGAGACCAGCTGCCAGGATTTTCCTCAAACATGCTTTTCTCAGCAGTAGCACTCATGGAAGCTGAAGAGACCTGTCACTGATCTTCAGGGTTTCTCGAGGCCTGAGAATGGGGTCTGGGAGGTGGGTGCTTCTTGGAACTGCTCCACTTCTTATAAGAGCACTCTAAGCCCAAGGAAATTTTTTGCTTTTCTTCAGGCTTCCCCACAGACTGGAAAGGCATCTTATAGACAGCAGTTTCTGAGATATCTCTTTAATAGCTATGCTCTCCAAGCCTGAGAAAGCTTGGTGCTTAACTTTAGGTCTCAACAAAGATTTGGAAGGATGATTTGGAGGCAGAACCTACATAACCTATCCCTCAAGATCAGAGCTTTCTAAACTTGAGATTTGCTATACTATAAACCTCATGAAAGACTTGGAAGGACCCAAGAAGGGCAGCATCTCCACAGAAATGCACCCCATGACAGCAGTACAATCTGAACCTGAAGAGATTTATTGGACTTTATTTCACACCAAAGACGAAGCAGGACATCTAGGAGGCAGTAGCACCATAGAAATATACCCCGCGATAGCAGTACCTCTTCAGAGATCTCCAGTTTTCAAAGACTGTCAGAGACTGGTTGCTCAACTTTAGGCCTCACCAAAGGCTGGGAAGGGTATCTGGAAGGCAGCAGCTCCACACAAATGCCTCTCTTACTAGCAAGACTCTAAGAACCCAAGGAGAAGATCTGTAAGACTTTAGGCTTTGTCAACAACTGGAAAGGATTTGGGGGGAACATTGACTCCACAGAAATGCCCCCCATAGCAATTCCACTCAACCTGGCAATACTTGTTGCTTGCCATTAGATCTCACTATGGACTGAGAATAATATCTGGGGGAAAACAGATCTATAGAAGTGCCCCATCAACAACAGCACCTTCTATGCCTGAGGAGACTTGCTGCTCCACTATCTGTCTCATCAGAAACCAAAGCCACTCTCTCTGGGAAGCAATCCTCTTTTTAAGCATGGAACTTGAAGCAGCATTCCAACTTTGCTTTATATCACACTGTTGGATGCTTATAGTTCAATCAAGGATATAAAAGAAGCTGAGGAGTCTATGTTTGCCCAGCCATGAAATAGGTCAGTTAAGTTGAAGTCTAAAGAGAGAGGCACTCTCTTTTCCCGGGGAAGCACCCAGAGGACAGAATGGATAGGTTATAACACTGCTGCTGCAGCTGCTGCTCCCTTCATCATTTATTTCTACAATCAGCTTTAGTGTGGAATATAGCCTTGGAATTCTGCTCAATGGCCCCAGTGCTGCCCATGTCAGAACTACTGCAGACTGAGTAGCATTTTGTTCCTTAGAACAGTATTCTGACATTAGTATATGCACAACAAATAATGAATTTAGCATGCAAATTATTTATTTTGTTAAAAAATTACACACACACACACACACACACACACACATATATACACATATATATAATAGTTAATTGATTCATCTGTAGGTAGACTATAAAATGTCTCATGAAAGTAAACCTACAATGATAATAGAAAACTCACTATGATACTGATATTCTTTTAAGCACTTCTACATGGGATATTGTATCAAATTCTCAAAATAATCCTGGGTAGACTTCTCCAGCCTTCATGATAGTGGTGTTATGGACCTAATTATTATCTGTTGTGGGGCTGTGCTGTGTACTGCTGGCTTCTACTCATTAGATGCTAGTAATTCCCCGACCCTAACCCCAGTTATGACAACCAAAAATGTCTCCAGGCATTGCAAATGTCCCTTGGAAGACAAAATTGCCACCACTGCCCTAAGAAGAAGGCATACCTGTTAGCCCCTTTTACCAAAGAAGAAACTGAAGATTAAAAATATGAAATATTTGCCCAAGTTCAGGCAGCTATCAAGGACAAGATGAAATTTAAATCTTGTCAATAGAATCTGAACTCTCAACCATCACTTTGTATGGCACAGAGATCATCTCTTTTAACATCTGTAGTCCTACCAAGTTACTCAAGAGACCTCTGGCAGCCTCAGAGTCTTTTGCTGCTCTTGGGCAGGCCGAAGATCTTGCATTTTCAGGGCCGAGATCACTGGAAGATTTAACATCAGTCATGCATGTTTATCCCTCCTTTAGAGAAGCTAGGAACTGTGAAAACCTCTTAAATGTTTTTTTTTAACCAGGACTGGGGGTAAGCCTAACTTTTTAACACACACACAGAACATTTTTAATAACCTAAGTGAGGGAGGATAGCTTTGCTGTCATTCTGTACTTAACAAGGTTACTGAACTAGGTTTGCCAACCCTGTTTAATGACTCACTTCTTAAGGCCTCAAATTTTTTTTATGCTACAGGTTCTGTAAGGATCAAGGAGTTGGCATTTGCTAAGTGCCTGAAGAACTTAAGCACATTATTCTTCTATAGGCTTTTTATTTATTTGCTGACTAGAAAGAACATAAAACTGTTAGCTGAAATTCAGTAATCAGAACCAGTATGTAAATAGGCAAGGAGTTCTGGCTTTAGAAGATGTTATCAAATACCACCCTTGCCTCTTAACTGTGTAGAGCTCTAAGTAAAAGGGAAAAGTACATGCAGGTATTGAATCCAAAATGGTGGCAATCATCTGTTCTTTGTTCGGGAATTTGTGAATTTTATTGGGTGGATTTCTGGCTCTTTGGAATTCTGTGTCTCTCAAAACAGACTTTTGTTTAGCTTCATTTTTCTGGGTAATTGCATCAGTGGTATCGCATTTATGCTCCAAAAACATACTCTCTCTAATTCTTGTAATCCCAGCTCAGTAAATGGTTTGTACTTGTTATTTTAAACCCATTTCCCTGCCAGCCTACCCTTACCAACATTTATTCATTATAGGCTCATTAATTAAATGTGTGCATTAACTCATCAAGCTTGTCTTTACCATAAACTGGCAAGATATATCATTGTCATTGATAAGCTGGCAAGCAGAGACTTTCAAAAGCTCTCTAGATCATAGATCCATGCCCTGCATTTGCTTTTAAAATCCTTCTTATCCCACATATAAAGTGACAGCCTCAATAGTAAGGCTAAATGATTATGTTGAAATTGCCCCAGCCAACCAACACTGACCATTTACTTTTGTTCAAAATATATTTATGCTTATTTAATAAATGTTTTGTTAACTCTTTAGGGTTAAGAATTTTGTTTAAATTTCCTGGAGGTATTTTTAACCAGTTTGATGAATCTGTAGATGATTAATGGAGAGAGATGTGGAGAAAGAAACATTGAAAACATAGACGAAGCTTGTTTTGGCCTTGACAACGCTATTTCTCAACCATCCAGACATTCATCTCTTGACTCCATGATTTCAATGGGGGCCTCCCTTCCACTTACCTTCAGTCTGCAAGTGCCTATATTTCACAAGAGCCAGCAAAAAGCATGTGGTAGGCTCAGCAGCTAAGTACTGTACTCTGATAACCAGTGTCCTGATGACACATGGCAGGATCCAGCCTCTCACTATTGGAGTGGGATCTCTATTCTGACTTGACACAACCGGGACTGCTTCTCTCATCATTGATTTACAAACTATGGGAAAACTCCAGTGCTTAACATTCCATGGAATGCTTCAAGGAGAACTCTCTGACTGAAGGGAATTATATATTGTTTTCTTATGAATAAACAAACATAAAGGGTCAGTCCCAGGTTGAAGGGAATATCTGCAAAGGCCCTCAGTTAAAAGGATTTATAATAAGCTGGCAGGAAAATGCATAAGGCTATTTGTTTGAGTCTTGTTCCTGAGTGTTCTTTTTTGCCTCCATCTCTGATAGGCAGCCAGGCCTTTCTTCTCAGCTCTGGATAGAGTAGGGTGGGCAGGGGAATGAATATGTGTTACCAGCAGCAATCAGAAGTTGCTTTAAGAAAACTCTCTTTCTATCTTTGGTTTTATACCAAGCCAGAACTTTCTGCAAATATTATGAAAGGGAAAGAGGAGCTGAAGATTGGAAGAACAAGATGGAGAAGATCCTGCTCCCATCTAGGCCCAAGATAAGAAATGGACACTTTTTGTGAGGGGTGGGACCTATGCTTTGTTCTCTAGTAGTGGCTATGGGCTTTTTTCTTTGGGAGGAAATGAAATATTGTAATGAAGGAAATACAATGCTATAATGAGCAGCATGGACGCTGTCTTGGTTAAAATACCAACTCACCATTGTGGAGGCACTAGGCCTTGTTCACTTAGTTCTCTGTGCCTCTATTTACTTATCTACAAAACAGCAATAGTAGTAAAATAATCTTATAGAGTCCATGTGGTGATTAAATGAGTCAATCGTGGAAGATACATAGAACAATGCTCAGTGTATACTGTGTCTTCTGTAAATATAAACTATTATTCATGTTCAAAACCAATAAATAGTCTCATGGACAAGTCTGGCATAAAATCAGCAGAAGCTCTTGCCTTCAAGGGTTCTCATGTGCTTGGATAGGGTGAATACTGTAACTAGTATGTTGGGCTGAAGACAAGACAGCCCTTTCTATTTTTTCTTTTATATTAACTACTAGGATTCAGGAGAAGCAGAGGCCGTC
The DNA here is from genome assembly GCA_004027375.1 of Macroglossus sobrinus. Classification (NCBI taxonomy): domain Eukaryota; kingdom Metazoa; phylum Chordata; class Mammalia; order Chiroptera; family Pteropodidae; genus Macroglossus; species Macroglossus sobrinus. The sequence goes on along the minus strand of PVKZ01001316.1, from coordinate 93,193 downwards.
AGTCCACAAAATCCTGAATTTGCCAACAATCCTGTAATGAGGGTAAATTAGATATCCAGTAATTTAAAACAAAGAAAGAGATATATGACATATCTTGCACATTTGAATTTAATTGCAAATCTCACCAATCCATCAATTATGGACATTGCCTATTCTCTTTTCAAAGGAAGCAAATTCAAAGTATCACTGAAGATATTTATTGGCACAGTCAACTTAATTACAGAGCAATCTGATAATTCAGAAAATGCAATCCAGGAGACCATCTTCAGTGGAAGAGAGAAAGAAGGTTTTTTTTGGCTGTTTTTTGTTTTGTGTATGTGTATCTGTGTGTGGTTTTTTGTTTTGTTTGTTTTGTTTTTTAAGAAGAAAAGGGCCCAGTGACATGAGGGGATTAGGGCCATTTACAGTGAGAGGACAGTCTTTTCAACAAATAAACCTGGGAAAACTAGAAATTCACCTGCAAAAGAATGAAACTGGACCTTATCTTACACCATATACGAAATAGTAACTCAAAATGAATTAAAGACCTAAACGTAAGACTCAAAACTATAAAACTCCTAGAAAAAAATAGAACAAAAACTTCATGACATTGGATGTAGTAATGACTTCAAAAGCAAAAGCAATAAAAGCAAAGTTAGACAAATGAAACCACATCAAATGTAAAAACTGTGCATCGAAGGACACTATCAACAGAGTGAAAAGACAACCTATGGAATAAGAACATTGTTGCAAATCACATATCTGACAAGAATATATAAAAATTTCCAACCACTCACCAACAAAATGACAAATAACTTAATTAAAACCAAGGAAAAAGATTTGAAAAGACATTTTTCCAAAGAAAATATACAAATAACCAAGAAGCATATGAAAAGATGCTCAACATCACTAATCATTACAGAAATGCAATCAAAACTACAAGATACTACCTCTCACCTATTGAAATGGCTACTATAAAAAAAAACACAGAAAATAATAAGAGTTGGTGAGGATGTTGAGAAATTGGAACATTTATGCACTGTCAATAGGATTGTAAGATGGTGCAACTGCTACATGGAACAGTATGAACATTTCCTCAAAAAATTAAAAATATAACTACCACATGATCCAGCAATCTCACTTCTAAATATATATGCAAAAGAATTGGAAGCAGAGTCTGGAAGAGATATTTGCATAGCCATGTTCATAGCAGCATTATGCACAAAACCCAAGAGATAGGAACAATCCAGATGCCTATAGATGGATGCATAGATAAACAAAATGAGGTATATATATATATAGTATAAAATATTATTCTATTTTAATAATAAAATCTTCTCACATGCTATAACATGGATGAACTTTGAAGACCTTATGCTAAGTGAAATAAGCCAGTCACAAAAATACAAATACTGCAGGATTCTTCTTACATGAGGTACATAGAGTAGTGAAATTCATAGAGACAGGAAGTAGAATAATGGTTACCAGAGTCTAGAGAGAGAGGGAATGGGGAGTTGTCTAATGGATATAGAATTTCAGATTTGAAAAATGAAAACTTCTGGAGATTGATTGTACAACAATGTAAATATAATTAACACTATTCAATTGTACCTTTTAAAACAGTTAAGATGGTTACAAAAATAGGAGAGACTGATTTTGGGAGTCAAGCCACCTAAGGTTCTGTAGAAAAGTTAGGTCTCTAGCTGTGTTGATTAGTTCAGAGAAGCAGACCAAGCAGTAGAGCAGAAATGACTTTTTCTCTGGCTTCTTGTTGTTCAGTGGGTGTGCAGGCTTGTGTGCAGAGCTTCATTCAGGAAGTTCTGCAGGTTATGTTCCCTGGCAGCAGTCTCTGTGATGAGGAAGACAGTATACAGGAAATTTAGTATGGGTCAGGAAGAACTTGGGATCCAAAGTCATTGAATAAGGGTCCCCTTGGGGAGAGACATGCTGTCACTGGATGGCTCTGATCTTCGGAAGAGGCAGTTTCAGAAGAGGGGTGCCAGTGGAGAGCTGTCAGTGGACAACCTTCCCAACAACTGGGGAAATAACTCCTTCAGTGCAGTACTATCCAGAAATCATGGCAGAAGCAATGGCCACTGACCAGACTGAGTGTTTATTAATTATAGCTGAGGCAAAGTGAGTGGAATTGTAGATACCAGTGGTGGTATTACCACAGAGGAGGAAGAGGCACTGTGGGACTAATATAAAGGCCAGATGAAAGTTCCATGCTTGAACAACTTCCTTCCTTCCTTCCTTCCTTCCTTCCTTCCTTCCTTCCTTCCTTCCTTCCTTCCTTCCTTTCTTCCTTCGATTCTTTCCCTTATCCCTTTTATCCTTCCCTATCTCCCTCTTTTTATCTTTCCTTTTTTCCCACAATCTTTTAGAAACTAAATGACATTTATCTCCAAACTTGTCTTCTTACACTATTATAATGAATATAGACTTGAGCCGGGAATTAAATGTTGCATTAAATGAAGGCTAGACATGTAGCTTTCCACACATGGACTGTCAGTCCCACTGGCCCAGAGTAGTTGCTTGATGTTTGTTAACTACTCAATAGAGTCACTTGGACAATATGGCTAAATTGAGAGATCACTAATGTTTCTTTCTTGCTGAATTTAGATAAATATTCTCTAACTAACTGGTTAGTGGATAATTAACAACTCATTAGTTTACTTAGAATGGTGAATCTGGTTCTGTATATATGGCCTAAGCCTTTTCTCTTCTTTCCCCTAAGATAGCCCCATTTCCTGATGATATGAATTCAAACAAGCCCATGTTTACTTTTGCTTCAGAAAAAGTCAGTTTTGCTCAAGAACTTAAAGGGAGATTTCAGAGATTTATTAAAACTTTATGTCTGCAGCCATAAAATTATAAAGATAATAACCTTTTGTGCTGCAAGTTAAATAATTGAAAGGAAGAAACATCACATATAATTTCCTATTTGTTAACTAATGAAATATAGAACAAATCAAATATAGAAGTTAGTAAATATCCAAGTCAACTGTAATTTTCATGTCTATAATAGCACTTCAGGCTCCAAGGCATACTGTGGGCTCTGCATATTGAGTTATGGCTATAAACATTTTTCTTTTATTCATAAATACTTTAAAAGAAGATATTTCTAGAACTGGCAATATGTGATTCTCTGTTTTTCATTTTTAAGAATAATCTAGAGCAAAATCCTCTTTATTAAATCTCTCAGCAAAATATTGTCAGAATTACCTCTATTATTTCCAAATTGTCTTCTTGGTATTTTCCAATTTAGGGCATCCTATTATTAAATTTAGGTGAGCTGGTCAGGCTCTTCTAGTTGATTTTAAATATTCCATTTTTCCCCTTTCATTATTTCTTGTGAAACCTAACAGAGCTAGGTGTGAATCTTGACCCCACCATGATGAGTTATATGATCTTGAGCAGATTACCTAACTCTTTATACTTCTATAAAATGATAATATTGCTCACTTCATACAGGTGTGATGAGAATGTAAGTTTCTTAGTGCAATACCTGGCACAGAGTGAGCTGTAGACCAATGTTAATTATTAGTAATAACAGTGATATCTTATTATTACCTAAAGGAATGGAACTAGGTATTCCTATAGGTCTTTTTCAGTTTTAAAATGCTATGAATTTATGTTCCAGACTAAAACTCGAGATTTGAGAAAATTTAAATAAGATCATCTGTTTGGGGGATTAGGCAACTCCAAGTAGATTTAACTCAGAAAAAATTCTCTGTCATTGATTTTTGGAGGTGCATAAAGGAAGGTTTCAAGCCATTATTCAAAACCAATTTCAGAGATTACCATTGAATGCCATGTCACAAACGCATTAAATAAAGTACAATCTACATATTAAAAAATGCCCTTAAGCAAATAGTCATGCTTTAAAAAAATTAATCCTATATCCAAAGTCACGCTTTTATCTTTGGGATTTCAGTTTGACTTAATGACAATGGCGTAATCTCGTATACTCTTCACTAACACTTTTAAATTCGTTGATTTCACTCCAGTGCTCATAAAAACCCAGTTGGGAAAATCACCTTGGGACATTCTCATGAAAGAGAAAATATGAAATGAAACAAACACACTCACACATATAGACAACTGTGTATATGCATATATGTGGCTACATGCACATGCAATTTTTGGAAACTAGAATCATATACAGTGATGACCTTTAATTTTCCTTGAACCAAAATCCCAACAACCTCAGTACAGGTTTCACGACATATGTGCAATGCTGCTGAGCTCTGACAACTTGCTTTCAGACTGTAACAAAAGTCTTGGCAACTTGCTATTGGAGTTTCTGAAAGCCACAGCAGTTCTTTCTTGCTTTTAATGAAATTCCTTTCTATTTCTCCAGGTATGACTCCCCTTGGACCAGCAGGGCATATTTTCTCCTTGAGTTAGGACAGCTTATGACAAATAATGATGAGGAATCAATAGACAGGAGGGAAATATTGGGTGAGAGGCTGAATGAATCTCTGAGATAAATTATTGACCATAGGCATGGCTAGTTCTCCTTTCACTTATATGTTCGTATTCCATCTCACTAACAACCTGAAAGAAAATCAAATATTTTGTTTGGGGGCTTCACTAATATCAGCAACTTTTACTATCTTAATGGCATTTTTATTGATCTCAGCTTTAATGGGAGCTGTATATATTTGATGTTGGTCATTTAAAGTAGAGGTGAGTAATAGACTTCCCCATGGAGGATCATAAAGCAGCTCCTTGTCTGGCAAGCACGGGAAGCAAATAGAAGACAGCATTTAATCTACTGTTCTACTGCAGTTATCAGGGACTGAGATGAAAATAAAATTAAAATGTGAAGGTTGGTGCTTTCCCACCCCCTTGCTCCCCTCCCCCACCCCATCTCCTACCCCATTCACCCCTCCCCATGCTGACTCCTGGGCACACTGGTCATCAGCAGACTAACAACAAAAGGCCATTGGCGCAATGACCTTGGCTGTGGCATCACGCACTGAAGGAAAGAAATGAAGCCATTAGACTGAGGCAGGAGAACAGGTTATAAATCAAGCCATTTCCAATAAGCTGCTGTAATGGCCATCCATCATTGCCAGCCTAGCACACAGCAGACCATGGAGACACTGGAGCTGCTAAAGCTGAGACATAAACAATAATAATCCGGGCTTGATGTTTCAGCCCTTCAGGAAATTTAGGGACATTTGCTTTTCTTTTGTTTGTCAGAGGTGATATTTAAAGCATAAAATGTAATAAATAGAAGATAGGTGACACATTGGTACAGTTTACAAGCATTGCATTCTGGGTGTGATTAAAGGAAGAATAAAGAGTTGAATTCCAAAAATAACCACTGCTTCTGGAATAAAAGAGCTTACCCCAAACAAATAAACAAAATATCATAATCTTTATGAAATGATGCCTAGATGTTTTTGTAATAGGTCGATAGGTCTCAATGCTTTGAGAATTATAGCAGTTTCTGTTAGTGTAAAACACGATACTGGATCAAGATTTTACATGTATAAGAAAGAAAACTGGACACGTGATTTAAATTTGTATTTGTAACCAGGTTATGAGTGGTAAATGAGAATTAGACATGTAGAAGTGCTTTTTAACATTATATCATTCACTTCCAGTGGATAATTTATTATGGCATAGGACCTCATGGCAACTATTTCAAAACAATGTTGTTGACATTGTAAGCGCACTCAAGATTGTTTACTGTGGCTTTGGGGGGGAAGAAAAGCCAGGCAAAGGACTAGCTGTTCTAATAAGTCTGAGCTTTTCTGAAATCCTTTAAAATGATTTCCTCAGGTTATTAAGATTTTATTTCAAAGCTGTGTCCATCAGATATCACCATCCAACATGTCTTTCCAGACTTCTCATTTCTATTCTACAGTGCTTGCCCATCTCTATCTTGATTTGATTACACAAAAATACCCAGTCCAGATTTTTTATGTTATATTATATTCTCCACAGCAAATAATAATGCCAGTTTTCAAAAATATATTTCAGATCATTAAAAACAGCCAAAAGATTTTGATGATTTTAAATTCACAAGATGACCCTTATGGATTACGATGCTATTTCAAACCACTTAGTAATATATGAGAGTGAACTTGTCTCATACCAAAGCCAAGAACAATTAAAATAAGCATAAATAAGAGACATGTTGTGACAACAACAGAGTGTTCCAAAGGACAATTTGGGGAAATACATGGAGGAACTACAACTTTCCTATCAAATCAGTCATTGTATTTTCAAGCACCAAATGTATGCAAGTCTTATAGGGTATTTGTACAATAGCAACAATGCAAATACATGAAAAAAGTTAAATAAATAAAGTCCAATCAAGTAATACAGTAATTGAGGCAAGAATAAGTGATGTATGGAAACTGCAATGCACTTCAATAGAAATAAATCAGTTATAGCCAGTTAAGGCAATTCAGTCTCATTTACTTTCTTTTCATACTAAACTTAATAGCCATAAAAAAGAAAAGTGCACACCTACATTCTTATACTTTAGTGAACCACCAGAATCAAAATATGAATGTTTTAATTATGTTTTCAGAACTGAGTAGGGTAAGGTGATGTACTCTACAACAGATCAATGTAGGCAATAACCATTTTCCTTTCTACTTGAAATATAGGACTGCCAATTGCATGTTTGGGAGCTGATTAAAATAGCTGAAGAAGCTGAAGATGCTTAATCAGATACATTTAAACACATAACATATTTCGATTCCAAATATGCCTGGGACACTTGTTCAGGAGTCCACCATTTCTGACAATTTTTAAGAAAAGTTTTGTCTTAAAAGAAAGGTGTCTTTTGGCTTCCTTGGCATGCTGGCAGAATCCAACTGCAAAAAAGGAGAATGGAATTTTTCCTTTGATTTTATGGCATCCTATCAAATTTGCTCCTTCAGCTAAATGGGGAAGTCTAAGTGGTTTTTTTCCAGACTTCTCAAAGAAATTTGACATACATTTTTTTAATGATTTGTCTAAATATTCTTATAATTAAGCATCTGAGGATGCTTTAATACAAACATAATAGATTTGTTTCCTCATGAGTTGCTATTTAAATAGTCATTTATAATAAATATTTATAAGTATTTATAAATAAAATATTAATTGCCTGAAATGGCATTTTAATGTGGTGTTAACCATCAATGAAATGCCAGGTAGCATAAGGCTGCATCACAATATGTTTATGAAGTTCTGCCTCTACATTTGTACTGCCAAGATGGCCTATGGGTTATGAGGATATTTGTGAGGCCGTGGAGTGTTTCTAGGGCTACTCTAGGACATAAGCAAAGTTCCTCCAGATGTTATGATTGTTAGAGATGGTAAGCTATGAACAACTCAACAATCTCTCTCCTTTTCCCTCTACACAGAATTCTACCAAAAATGGGAGCATGTAGGTTATTACTAAGGCTTTACATGATGGAAGATTCCATCGTCCAGTCTCAGACACTTGTTCCAAGGTCTCCAGTCTCTCTTTATCTGGGTGGGAGACCTTTCAAAAAGAAAAGAACAGAGGCTTGACTGATATCCAAGCTGCTAAAAGCTTGTGCAACTAGTTGTCCTATGCCAAGGCCAGATTGGATTACAAAATGGTAGATAAGGAAGAAAAGACTGTACATAGCCTCTGCTAAGTTTTGTTCTAGATAATAAAGAAAAAACAAAGTCCTAATGATAGCCTGGTGAAATTTCTTTTTAGACAGAGTAGCTGTCTATTACTCACCTGCCTAGGAGCAAATGGAACCTCTATGGTCCTCAAAATCTCCATCTGTGAGCTATGAAAATGAATGTATGCTATTTACGTGTTTTTTAGAGACACTAATGAAAGCAACAGTTTATTTTTATTTATTTATTAATTGATTCAATTCATAAACTCCACCATCTGTTACAAAGATTCAACTAACTAATACTAATATCTCAGTTTCAAGTATAATATATTATAGAAGTGGTGGAGGCAGAGTATATCACACTTTTGCTTTGCACTTATTTTGAAGTAAATTTGAATTTTGTGATTTTTCTGTGTTATGGAAAGGGAAGCATACCCAGAGGGCAATGACAGACTTTAGTGACTGGCTTAGCTTTAGTGTGTGCCATCTGGTGCCTTGAATAAACTTTATCTTCGAGCCTCAGTTTCCATATTTATAAAATAAAGAAGCGGAAAAAGAGGTTGCAGATCCTGGTAGAAATATTAATAATACTTTACACTTATTTAGTTTTTATTATTTAAAAAGTTATTTTGATTATAATATTTAACTTAATTATTTTAAAAGGCATCAAAGCGTAAGGACTGAAGGGAGGTCTTGTAAACCTCAATTTGACGAATGAAGATACTGACGCTCAGAAGAATCAGGATACTTATGTGCATTCTTATACCACTAGTGGGTGACAGGCCAAGGAGTGAAATCTAGTCATTTCTTTTTCTTTTTTTTTTTTTTTAAATTTTCAGGCAACATTGTTTTGCTAATTATAAAGCATGTTCCCAATGCATGTTTTCTAAGTAGGTGGTTTCCAAAAACTCTTTCAGCTCAAAACTTTTATATTTCTAATTGATTCTTTTGTCTTTTGACAATTTCTGTGGCAGAATGCTCTGAAAGGCTTTCCTGTTCTTGTTGGTCCTTGAAAGGTTTCTGTTTTCCACCCTAGCCATGGCAGCATTCATTGTCAGGGATGCAATTCAGTTTATGAGTCCCTGAGAAACAAAATGTAGAAAAGGTAGAAATGTGCTGTGTTAATTGTACATCATTGATATTGTAGTTGAAAATGCTGGCATTATGAGTATTTGAAAATGTTTTCGGCTGTTGTTATACCTTATTATTTACAATTCCTTTCTTATGAGTCGAGTCCCCATATTCATTGTGCAATCTTCCATTGTATCAAGTTTCATAAAAGAAGGCAGTAAACAAACATGCAGATACCTGTTGCACAGTCCCTAGAAATCAATCCTCTGTGTAGTGCTCTATGAAATTCTGTTTTGATTAGGTTGTTACATCTGGGACAGAACTGCAAATAGTGTTTGGCGGAGGAAAAATGTGGGCCTGTATAATGTTGAGATTAAAGCCTGTCCAATAATACAAGCATGTCAGCCAGGATGGGTCCTGTATTTATAGCAGAAAGGCCACTGAGTGAGGATTCATCACATAGGTTCAATGGAGGGAGTGTCAATTACTTTGGGACCTTTTATGATAACAGTGGATGGACCACTGAGAAAGTGCCATATTTAATCTATTTCCTGCTTAAGTGGACAAAGAACTAGTAAATACAGTAGAAAATAATTCCATCTGGGCAGAAGGCAGAAAGGAGGGAGATGGGCAAAAAATGACCTCATGCTGCAGATCCTCTACATTTGTAATTTTTATGATCCGATGATGTGAGAGTCAGAGTCTAATTAATAGGGTGACTTCTCAGAGTATTTCATGCTCTGTGCCTTATGTAACTCATTCAGATGGCATATTATATGGTTTACACTGCTGTGCAGAAGCAGAAAGTAAGAAGTGAGAAAGTGAAAGTAATGGATTCTTGAATTAATGGGTTTAAGCAGGAGCACATCCTTGGTGGTGGACTGAGCTCTAGTATCTTATATATTTGTTATTCTACAGCAGAATGGCTCCTCAATTAGTTTCTTTCGATCTTCTGCTTCATCCATTCTACTGTTGAATCCTTCTAGTGTATTCTTTATTTCAGTTATTGTATTTTTCATTTCTGTCTGGCTCCTTTTTTATGGTTTCTATGTCCTTTTTAATGCTTACTATCTCTCTGTTGAGGTTCTCATTGTCTCATCCATTCTCCCCATAAGTTTGTTGAGCATTTCTATAACTGTTATTTTGAACTCTGTCTCTGGTAGGTTGCTTACCTCTATTTCATTTAGCTTATTTTCTGGAGTTTTCTCTTGTTGTTTCATTTGTGGCATGTTTCTTTGTTTCCTCATTTTATTAGCCTTTCCGTGTTTGTTTCTATGTGTCAAGAATATTTGTTTCATCTCTCAGTCTTGGCCAGATGGCCTAATGTGGAAGGTGTCCTGTGTGGTCCAGTGGTGCACCCTTCATAATCCATTGTGCTGGGAGCTCTATATGTAACCTTTGTGTGGGTTGTGTGTGATCTTCTGTTGTCATCAAGCCTTTATTGTTAGTAGATCAGTGGATGGGATTAACGCTCAGGCTGACTAATTATGTGAATTGGCTGCACCCTCAGGATAAGAGTTGTTGTGTGGGAGCTGACCCCACTGAGTAGGATTTGCCCTAGCAGACTTATGTATTTGTTGCAGCCATTCTTTGTGTGTATCACTACTGGAGCTAGTCAGGAGTCATTACGTTGTGGTCTGGTGCCAGCCTCCAGATGAGTTGGTTTTGTTGCCCTTTGGGAGGGGCTCTCCCATAAGCCAAGGTCAACTGCTGCTTTTGATTGCTCAGGGCTACCCGACGAGAACTACAAAGTGATCCACTGATGGTCATTGTCTATACTGGATCGGTTTCAATGTGGTTCCTTTATATAATCAGATGTAAGTATTATGATCAATTGGACTTCAGGTGATTCTCCATGTTGGTTATTTTATAATTTGATTGTAATTTCACCGCAGTTCTGGGAGGAGACAAATCCTGCTTTTACCTAGTCCACCATCTTCCTTATTCTCTCTCCAATTAGTTCCTTGATCAAGCACTGTGTAGTAGTGCGGGTATGAGAGAAAGAAAATGAAAACTCATTACTTACTAAAAGGAGATTCACTAAATTTGGTACTCATATGTCATGTATGAGACTCTTTGTAACAGGCTAGATTATCCCTCAGATTTACGGAACTAATAAGCATAATTGACAGATCTTGCATATAACCACAGGTAGGAACAGCTGGTGGGTACTTGCAAAGAGCAATACATTTAACCAGCTGCCAGTGGAGCTTGTCAAAGAAGGGTCACCATGGAGCAGCTGTTTTTGTGGATATTAAGCTAAAAATCTGTCGCTAGCACTTCCCAATTGTCACTTGCTAACTAATGTTATAGGAAGGAGTAGGGTAGGAAAGTTCACACATGTTTCCTGAGCATTACAATCTTTACAAGATGTCTTTGGCCACCAAGAGGGCTGCTATTTTGACTGTAGAGGTGCATTTGCACGGTGATCACCATCAACATCAATCTGATTCTTAGTTGTGATCTCTTTTATAAGGATGTACCATCTTATTACTAGAGAAACTTCAGAGGTAATGCTCTTGTCAAACAAGAGATGTCTGGAGAGCTCCAAAGTGATGATTTGGCTTGTGGGTCATAACTGTGGTTCTTTAAAAAAAGTTGGATTTTCTAGGTTTAAATAATATACTTACACCTCCACGTACAATGACATAAGGATAAGATCTATGTTTGCTGCAGGAAAACAGAAAGTTACCTTAAATATCACACCCATTATACATTCAACTTCTCATCCTCCTTACCTCTTCCTCATGCTTTTGGCTTTCTCTCCTAATGTAGGTATCCCAACCCAATTTGACCCAATTGATGATTGAAGCAAACAGAGTGCGTGTGCTTCAATTAATAAAATGTCTTGCTTTTTATTTATAACCAATACACATCATGAAACATGTCATTGAATGCATAACATGTTTTTTTTTTTTTTTACTAAGAGGAAGCTTCTCTTTACTTCACAGAAATTCATATAAACCATTCTGATCTTCTTTTATAGCCACTTACTTTGATAGAATATAATAAAAGAGTAAGGAGCTAGCAATCTCTCTATGCAAATTGTATTTAAAACATAACCCTGGTTTGGTCCCCAGTGTGAAATATTACTTAGATTCAATGAAGCTATTGCATCAGAAGTTTATACAATACTGACCCAATAAAAATGTTACTAGGTTGTTGCATGCATCTTTAAGTTGTACAGCTGTATCTTTTTTTCATGTTATGCTCCCTCTTCTTGTTCTCCTTCTCTAAAACTAAGAACTTCATTTCTAGCTACTCCTCCATGCATTAGGCAAGAGATGCACAGTATTCCTCTAATACCGCAGCAGATGGAAGTGAGTGTGCCTTACTAGACATGCTTCTTTCCCTTCTTTCTTAATAAAACCCCTTCAATTTTAAGGGGCTATGCTGGCCCTGAGAGAAACTACATGTCCCAGGCTTCCTTGACACTCAGTGTTAGTTCTGCAAATGGATGTAAGTGGAGGTAATATGCACAACTTCTAGGTCTTGTTGTGTGAAGAGAAAATTTCTTATGTTCCACTTCTTTTTCTCTTTTCCTGTGGGCTGGAATGTAGCACTAGTACTGGAGATTGCTGGCAAGGGAGAAAAAAAGAAATAAAAAATCTGAAATACTGCTGACCTACTGGCTCCAGACTGCCTGCCTACATCTGAACAGAGAAATAAATACACTACTACCTTGATTGAGTCCTTTATTTTTCAGGCTTTTTATTAGAGCAGCATAGCTTTACACTTTCTTTTTTAAATACCTTTCTTTTTCTGGTCTTTGTATCTTTGTTTCTGTCGTTCTCTCTTCTTGGAATGTTCTTAACTATGTAGTGACCATCTTCTTAGATTTGAGAGTACAGATCATGTGATTCTCTCTCTGACTTCTTTACATGAGTGCAGAATTTTTTACAACTTTATCTGTATTCTTATTAAATTTCTATCACAATGGATTGTGGAGAGTTTCCGTGTCATTTCTTTACAATTAGGTCATTGAGTTTCTCAAGATGAAGGACAGTGTCTTTCTAGAACCAGAACCTGGGGCCTACATGAAAACTTGCTAAAATAATAACTACAATATAATAATAATAATAATAATAATAATAATAATTATTATTATTATAACAATAATGATAATAATATAAGTAATAATAATATGTTGTCAACATTTTTAAGCTGTACATGTCCATGGATTTTATATGCTCCTTTTAAACAACTTTAAAAGTTAATGTGCTCCCCACTCTGGGTATACACACAAAGAGAATGAAATCAGTATCTTGAAAAAATATCTGCATTTCTGTGCTTATTGAAACATTATTTATAATAGTCAAGATATAGAAACAACCTACATATTTATTAACAGATGATTATATGAATAAATCACACAATGGAATACTATTCACCCTTAAAAAATAAGGAAATCCTGTCATTTGCAATAATAGATTAACCTGACAGACATTATAGACACAGAAAAACAAATACTTCATGATCTCACTTTTACAAGAAAGGTAAAAATTTGAACCTTTAGGAACATAGTAGAATGGTGGTTACCAAGGCCTTAGGAGTGGAGAAATAGGGAAATGATGGTTGAAGGGCACAAAATTTTAGTTATACAGGATGAATACATTCTGGAGATCCAATGCTCATCATGGTGACTGTAGTCAATACCACTGTGTTATGTGTTTGAAATTTGCTAAGAGGGTGGATCTTACCTGTTTTTCAAAAAAAAAAAAAAAAGATGACTGTGAGGTGATAAATATGTTAATTGGCTCCATTGTAGAAATCACTTCACAGTATATATGTATATCAAACACATTGTAAACCTTAAATGTATACAATTTTTGTCAATTAGACTTCAATAAAGCTAGGAAAAAGTCAATGTGTTAATTACTATTTGAAATATTTTAGAAAAGTTTCATAACTTTTTACACTAATTTGTAAAATGAGGCAATTTGGTTAGATTGGAGGTTACAGATTGACAGCTACAGATGAAATTTGTTTTGGGGATTTGTTTTTTTGTTGGTTGGTTGGTTAGTTGGTTGGTCAGTCCATACTTTGATTCTCAGTAGAGGCTGATGATGTGTATACATGTACTTCCTAGGATGACATTTTCAAGTATCTCAAGCTAGTTGTCATATGTTTATGCTCTTCTCTAACACATTGAAAACTATCCATGTAGGCCTTCTTGAGAAGCTTATGGCTTCTCTAATTACACTTGCTGAGATGGCAGTGATTTGGGATTTCAAAGAAAGAGTAAAAATGGAAGGATAGTTATGAAGCAAAACATGTTAACTAGATGATAGCATTATGTATAGTAAGCCTACAGGGACCATACGGTTAGACAAGTATTGGCTGTAGGCTATTCACAAATGAAATTTCTTGTTTAGGGCTTATTAGCATGCTCATTCCTATATCATTTGTTGATATGACTTTGTGAAATTTGAAAGTATTTTCAGTGCTGGAATGTGACATTGTCTGTAGTTAGAGGGTAGGTGCTTAGGGACCCTTAGGGAAAAAAGAATTTGTTTATAAGCAGAGTGATGGCACTGAAAGAGATAGAACAGCCAATGCCAGGCATAATGAGGTGTCCCTTCCCACATGAATGGTATTGTGACTGAGAAAAGGAACACATTCATATAGTGCTGATATGGGTCACAGATGCAGTAGGTAATAATAAGCTGTGATCTTTATGGATTCTAGGCTAATTTATGGTCTAGGAGGAGATACTGAAGGTGAATGGTGACATTCAGGACATTCAAAGATCTGGAAGAATACATTAAAACTTGAAGAGACTACAGTGGGCAGCTGGGGTGATTCACAGTGGGATGCAGATATCTCTCACTGGGATCTAGTCACTTTGGTACAATAAATGTCCCCTCAGAGTTCTGGAACTTAGACTCTGCTGAAAACAGACATTTGTCTGCTGCTCCTTCAAGTTTGGTTTAGTTAGCTCCAGCTCTTATGTGTTGATATTAAAATTTTTGGCACAAAAGATTTCTCAAGTGGGCAGCCTCTGCCAACCTATGTCAAGATTTCTTTCTCTGGTTCTGCTGCCTAAAGTACAGATAGATAATGCAGAAGTACAGATAATGAAAGTGATAAACTTTCAAGTGCATGCTCATTTTACCTGTTACGGGCTTCTAATTTTGACTCAGCTAATCCTGGCTGTAAGTTAAAGCCTGTCTTCTCAGGTGAGTTGGCTTCTGTAAAGCAGTGACTCCAAGCCTTAATTTTTGTCATTTTAAGTTTCATTGACTATTTGTAAATAACAAATAATGTCATTGATTTCTGATAGAATCTGGTTCTTGGGGAAGTAGGTAAGTGGCTGAGTTGTCCTTATTAAAATTCTTTAGTGAAATAATGACCCATAGTAATGTTAAAGATCTCAAGGATGTAAGATTGAGTTGGAGTGGATTCTTCAAAGATTAGAATTTTCCAGCCATAGCTTCAGACTGGACGTACCCCTGAGAATATTGGTAATTGGTGTTGAGAAACGGTAGGCCCAGTGATTTCCAAGTATCTCTGAATAGTTTTAATCACACTGAGGGATTTCTATTCTAGTTCTCCAGATCCCTTGCCTGTACCTAGGGAGTCTATGGTTATACAAGTCCTCAAATTCCCCCACTCCAAGGTTTCAACTTCTCTTTGTGTGACTTATTTAATGTAAGATTTCCTGAATAATAGGTGAAAGCAAACCTTGAGCTGTCAAGTAAATTAGGTCACAAAATAGAATGAATGCTTCAGATTAGAGGTCCTCTCTGATTTTATTAGCCAAAGAAAGGCAGCAGAGAATTTCATGGTCCACACAACAATTTCCCATTGCTCAAGACACATCTAGAAGACAGGCTTCCATTTGTCTTTTTTTTTTTTCTTTTAATCATAATTTGCTTGTATTTAGCTTGACTATTAAGCTTTCTGGGGAAAGGAGTCTCTGTGAAGTTGGTCCAGGAGCCTGGGATTTATCCTGAGAAGTCATCCTGAGTATTGAGTGCACTGTGGCCGAGGGACAGCTTCCTACAGGAAGAGTGCAGAGACCTTTGCAAAAGAGATGGAGAGCACAAGGAACTCTTGGAAAATGTTTCCTCAAGCCAAAAGGCCTTGGCTTCAAACTCAAGACAGCCACTTTCCTGCTTGGCAGGAAAAGGAGAACCCCCAGAAAACAGGCCTGTGGTTATCTGGAAAATAACTGCTAACTTTTTCCATCTACCAGGCTTAATATTCTACATGCTTAATATTTATTGTTTCACGAAATCCTCATCTATCTTTTGAAGTGGGTGCTATTATTATCATTGTTAATATTATTAAAACTCCATTTTATAGATAAAAACCCTGAAGCTCACAAGGAGGTTAAAAAAAAAAAAAAAGAACTGTCTAGGAGGGCATTGACAGGAGCAGGGATAGTATTTAAATGCAGGAAGCTTTCCCCCAGATCAGGAGATTTTAATCTCTCCACTGCAGCTTCCTGGGCTCTTTTCTTTTTCTAGCCTCATGATTAAGTCTGTTGGAACAATGAGGAGATATGCTAGGAGATATGTCTGGTTCTAAGGTGTGCTTTAAGAATGATGTATAACTTTATAATTTCCTAGAATCTTTCTGGTCTTGTCCTGGAAGTAGTGAAGGAAGGGGTTGAAAGCACATATGGACTGTGAGGCCTTCCGTGAATCATTTTCTACGACTCTCTTCTTGGTTTATTTTCTCACTTTCTCTTAAGGAGGCTTCTGTCTTATTTTTTCTCATGTCTGTCTCATTTCAAGTGGATCAAATCAATAGGAGCAGACTCTCTCACTCTTTCCTTCCCATCCACTCCCCTCCTTCTTGGTGCTGCCAGAGTGACCTCTACGATCACAATCTGATTAGATCATTCTATACATTAAGACACTTCCAGGAATTTCAAGTCTTTACATTTCAAACTCCTTGACTTGGAACACCACACCCTCCATGATTAGAATCTACTTCCCTCTCTAAGCTCATGTCCCATGAGAGCCCCTTCCCCTGCCTCTCCATACCCACTCTCATCCTTATACTCTAACCAAATTAAACACTATTAACATAGCATGACGTTTCACATCTCCATGAAGCAGCACATGTCACTCTCTCTGTTTGTAACTCACATAAACATACATCCTCCATTCCCGCTCCCAACACCTCTTATAAAACTATTACTTATATTATAATATCAAATCAAATACTATCTCTTCTCTTGCTTTAAAGTCTTCATGACTGACTAATGTACCTGCTTCTTCCCCAGGCTCTCATTGTATCCTGTGAAGAGGGCAAGCTCTGAGATTAGACCATGAGATTTTACTCCTTAATAAGGAAATATACAAGCATTATGAACTTGAAACACAAAAAGTTAGATTCTCTAAATACCTCTTTCCTTTCTTTAAGATGGGGCTACTTAAAAAGATTTTCCATATTCAGCCATTGAGAAGGGTAAATATTGTAGAACACAAAAGGCACTTAGCTCAATGCCAAACACAGAGTAAATATCAGGTGAGTGATAGCTGTTATCAGTGTTATAGTTACCATCCTATTTATCTCTGGGCAATTGTCAACCCACATGCATGTCTTCTTCTCTAAATGTACACTTCTTGAGGATACTGTCTGTGTAATTGGATTTTATATCCTTAGCACCTGGCACAGTGCCTGCCATGCAACAGGTGCTCAATAAACACTTATTGGATGAATTATAACTCAATTATCTGCCATCTGGTTTGTCCGAAGCCACATATTAGTGGGATCTAGCCTACTGCTCCCCCATTCCATCATCCCATTTGCCTTTGGATTGAAAGAAAGGAGAGTTTATCATGCATCTCCTTGTGGAGTCAGTTCACAAAGGACTGCTGCTTTGTTCTCACTGCCTCCTAATGGTCCCTGCCAGGTTGCCTCCTGTTTCAGAGAATTAGACTATTGAGCACACCCTGGAAATGTAGAACTGCTGCCTTCCCTCAACATGATGTTGCTGGTACCTTGCTAGCCTCAAAGCAAATGTGATGTGAGGAAAGCACAATTCCTTCCCCTATTCCATACCAAAAGTGAGCACTTCACATCCATTAACTTCCCCACAGTATCACTAACACAGGACATTGTAAGAAACAAATTTTCAATAGGGGTACGGAATAAGAAAGAGAACTTATTTTATGGCACGTGGGACAACAGCAGACATTGCTATTCCTAAAGTTAATTGACTATTTTCCCACAGCTGTTCATTTCTCTTAGGAACCAGTTGACTGACACATTGCAAAGGTGAGGCTGCTTACCTTTCTTATCCATGTCTTCACACTGCTTTATGACCAGAGGACACCACCGATTCCTCTAGTGCTCTTCAGAGAGAATTCTCCAATTCCTTTTCATTTGTAATGCACAGTTTATCATAACTAAAAGAACTATTAACATGCTTTCTTAAATAAAAGAGCAATCTATGCTCCAAATCCCACCTTTACTAATAAATAATCAGGAAAAGACTAGGAATTACATTTTTCCTTTAAGGACTTTGAATATCCTAGAACAAATTTAAACAATTTCTCCAAATGGAAGAGGAAGAAGAAAATGCAATTTCTTTTTGCTCAGAGCAAACTCCAGGATAAATTTTTTTCTTTTCTCTTCTCCGTTTCTCTTTTCTCTTCTCTTTCTCTTCTCTTTTATTCTCTTCTCTTCTCCTCTCCACTGCCTTTCCTTCTCTTTGCCTTCCCTTCCCTCCCTTCTCCTCTCCTTTTCCTTTTTTTTTCCCTTTGTCATATCTTCTAAGCTATTGAATCTACCTGAAGCAGGGTAGAGGTGAAAAAATAGAAATGGCTCCTCCTTTTCAACTGGCTCGTCCTGCTCCTCAGTGTGTGTGAGTGGCTTGTATGACCTAAATTTGCCAGGAAGACCTGTGTAGTCACTATTGCTGAGATCAGAGAGACAATTCCCTTTTCTTTTGACGTTCCCCACCCACCCACCATCCTCTGGTTCTTTGGCTCCTCTTAGAGCTTTCTTCTTTATCCTTCTTTTTTTCCCCAGGCTCTGTTCTTCTCCTAGGCTTCAATCATTCCATTTCATTTGGATGGTGGAGGGGCACTATTCAGACTCTGCAGGTGGAATAGTTATCAGACAATCAGACATTTCATCATGATAAATGCTTTTATGCTAGAAAAGTGTCTACATAGTCCTCCAACTGAGGACTAATCAAATTCCCTCTTCTGTTACCTTTAGTTTAGTATATGCCATGCCTTAGAAATGGGGAAATACATGGCAGGATAAGGCAAACCTTGGATTTTCTCACCAAGAAAACCAGAGCAC
Source organism: Macroglossus sobrinus (assembly GCA_004027375.1). NCBI lineage: Eukaryota > Metazoa > Chordata > Mammalia > Chiroptera > Pteropodidae > Macroglossus > Macroglossus sobrinus. The sequence continues at coordinate 74,264 of PVKZ01001316.1, read as the reverse complement.
CTTTTTCTCCACCCTCTTACATCATCCCTTGATAGGCCTGGGTCAGGCCAAATGTCTAGACTGTGCTCCAGGCATATCACCCAGTGAGATACTAAGGCTTTGAGAAGGGACTTGCAAGGCAGACTCCAATCACTCTTGAAAGAAGGTAACAATGTGGTACTAACCTGGAGATCAGCTGGGAGGGATTTTCTTTTTGGATATTGTAGAATTTAACATATTACAAATAAAAAAAAAAACCTCAATGAAAAGTGATTAAAATATCCAATACTTTCTAAGGGCTGAAGACAAGGTATAGCTAGCTGGAGAGGGGAGCACGGCTGAACTGAATTTTGAGAAAGGGTGCCCTGTGCCAAAACAAATGCTCTCTCTATGGTAGATTAAGTACAATGCAAACTCAGTAATCTGAACATCCTTTATTTGAACTGTCTCATTATTCAAATGACTCCCCAAAGCCAATTTCCTTTACCTTTTATGCCCTGACAAGCTGACAGAAAATTTCTCTCATTGTTCCTTTTTAAAAAATCTTCAGATTGTATTGGTCAAACTCACCACCTGCCTGAAAACTTTTGAGCACTGATTTGTTCAGATAATTGACCTTCTGATATAGTGGTGAATCTAACACTCACGGTAGTTCTGCTCAGATGGTGACCCTCAGATGGATGTGACCAGTAAGCACAACTGCATTAGAAGAGTGAGTTTCCACTCCCGTGGTCTCAAGCATAATTACAGTCAATCAGTAAGCCTACCATGTATTGAACTTACTCATATAAGCAACTGTATGTGAAAGAATATAACTTAGAGGTTAGTGTTCAAGTGAGTTTGAATCTTAACTGTACTACCTACTATCTGTATGAATTTAAACAAGTTATTTTATCTCCCCAAGCTTCAAATTCCAGTTTTGTAGATGAAATATAATAATAACATTATTCACATCATTAAAGTTGACTGAATAAATGAAATACATCTACTTAGCTCAGGGCTGAGGACCTAGTAAGCATTTAATAAGCATTAGCTATTGTTATTGAATTCAGAGAAGAATTCAAGTAAGTATCAGATCTTGGCACTGCCACCAAAGAGTTTGCAAGCTATTTGGAAAGTCATTATATAACACAACAGAGCACAGATGTGTGATCAATGCATAACAAAGCCAAATGGCCCAGGTTCAAGTCCTGGTCATGGCACTTTTAAGTTGTATGAACTTGGAAAAGTTATTTGACATCTCACTATCTCAGTGCCCTCAGGTGTAAAATGAAAGTAATAATTTATCAATGTTGTAGAATTTTAGGGAGAAGTAAATACACACACACACACACACACACACACACACACACACACACTTAGAACAGTGCCTGGCAAGTAATGAGTGTCTGCATTAATATACCGGGGCTGTAAGTCATCCAGAGAGGACATATATATGGGTACAAGAATAATAATGGGTATTGGGTGATGAGAAGTAGAACATGGACCACAAGGTTGGTCACATTTGATGGGAAAGAAAAAGAACTCTCTGAAATTGGAATGGCATGAGATATTTCACTGGCCGATGCTGAATAAAGTCACAGCTTTGTTAACATCACTGGGCAGGGTCTTTTGCCCTAAAAAAAAAAAAAAAAAAAAATCTGGTGTGTGGCCATGCCCTTTTTCATCTGAGCTCTTCAATAATCGATGTTTTCAACTCATTTGTAAGTAAATTAAGAAGTCCAGCAACATCCTCACACCAAAAATAGGGCTTATATGAATGAGAACCAGTGGTCAGAGATGGTAGAAACTTTTCCAAAATGACATTTTGATAAGAACCTCAACAAAAGGACTGACTACAACTTTAATTCCCAATTTAATTCTGTTCTTTTCTAATTTCAGTATAGCTAAATATTTAAGATCATGGTCCCAGATTTTTCCCACGAACTTAGCAACAATGTGCCCAGATTTCTTTAGGCGGTTATAGTTGTAAATACACTGTTCTAAGGCCACTTGTAAGTTCGCTAACATATGTCAGCCCACAGTAACCAAACAGGGTTCAGAAAGTAAGAGCCCTGTAGACAAGGATTTCCTTTAGCACACTTCAGATGCTCCAGAAACTCCGGAAACAGTGGTCTCCCCACTACATGGGAATCAGGATGGGGATGGGGCAGATTGTCTGCTGTGTAAATTGATGAGGACAGGGGGGGAATCTCACATAAACAAATAGTCAGACCAAATGATGTTAAACTGAAAGGTAACAAGAGAGGAGGGATGATCATTTGTAAACAGAACAGTGTTTGCCCTTTTGCCTGGCAAACATAAATACCCGGAAGAATAGAAAAACTGTGGGTGGATGTAGGGCCTGCTTAATGTGGATCTTACATCAGGCGTTTGAAGGTAATATAAAACTCTGATGTGCTGTAAAATTTATATCACTCCCCAAAATGATGTACTAGTAGAACATATAAATTTTGCAGAAACTGTTAAAGCTGTCATAAAGCCTCATTGCTATAGATACAGTAGGTGTTTCAGAAATACACACCAAAGCAGAGATTTGTAATCATTTCAGTGCAGTTTTTGAAAAGAAGCACATTGTGTTTCAGCCTCTGAGAAACAACAAAGGTTCTCTCTTCTTCCAAAGGCCTGTTTTATCTTCTTTTGCATACTTAAAGAAGAGACAAGCAGAGACACATATACAGTTTAAATATTTAAACGCAAGCATTTCCTTTTATGCCCAGGTTGTTAGAAAGGTGGGAGCAAATGATAATTTCTTTACCAAGTTCACATAGAGTTGTTGGCTCTGTTTAATAATAGTCAATTCTGTCCAGACTGAACAAACTGGTCCCTGTGGTGGGGCGGGGGGAGTGGCAGCAATAAATCAATACCTTAGATGTAATCTTGGTGTCTAGAATGCAGAGAGAGATTTTGGTGCATAATGGTGCTGGTTGTCTATTGTCATTCAGACATGAGCTGCATCAGAAAAGGGCTTGTGGGAACCCGATAAGAGGTGGTCAAAAGTGAGCCATAAATCACAGAGAGGCAGTATTCAGCTGATTTCATACACACTCACTTTCTGGGGTGAGAAAAAAGGTGATAGATCTGCAATTTACTGGTTATCACATCTGCTAGAAGTTTTATAATACAAAAGCCTGACCTTCAGTGAATAAACACCCTGGTTGACTACTTGCCTCTGTGGAGGAAATATGGCACTCCTGCCACCTACGGCTGGGAAGCCCTTCGATGACCCGTTTAACAAGCCTCTCTTTGATTGTGAGCCATGTGGTAGTGAGTTTTACTCACAAGCATCTCCTCGAACAAGGAGCGGTTGGTGCTCATTGAAAGAAACTGGATACTTAACTCTAGGAGAACTAACTAATGGGCTGAAGGTATCATATGGATTCCACACTTGTTCAGCACTTGTTAACTTTCTGCAGATCACTGGACCACAACATCTTCTCAAATAATAGGGAAAGGCGGAGGAAGAGGTGAGGAGAATTGAAGGGGTGAGAAACCAAGGTAGGCTGCCGCAACCTAGGGAAGGGAACACAGCCTGTCCAAGCAAAGATGAAAACACCTGTAAAAGCAGGACAAAAATTAGTGGAAGCTTTCTTTCCATCATGCTCTAACCTAAGAGTTGGGACATATCTGTCTCATATTTCTTCCAAGTGAATATTTTACAACATTGACCTTTTTTTTTTTTTTAATTACAGCACTTTCAAAGTTAATTTATATATGATCCTGGTGGCTTCAGTATAGGATGGTTCATCTGTAGTTAAAAGTGCATAAGAAAACAATATGTCTTTATAGTTTCAAGACCTGTAAAGTAAATCACTATTCCAAGTCTCCAGAATAAGTGAATCTTTTTCCTTAATAGACTGTCCCCTGAGTTAAAAGTGTTCTGAGTGGATCCAAATTTTAAAGAAATAACTTGGTCTTTAAAAAATTGTTTATTAGCTAAAAAAGACACCAGAGAATGTATCATTTCAATCTTGGATTTGTAATTTCAAACTGAGTTTTTAAAAAATCCCAATTGTTTTAACATTTGTGCAAATGAGAAATCCATTTACTCATTCTTTTAACAATTATTGATTACTTAGGTATTATGTATCAGACACTCTTCTAGGTGTGGCAATTAGTAGTGAACCAGGAAACAGCCTCATAGAGCCTACGATTTAGTGGAGGAAGTTATAAATGAAAACAACTCAATAGTGAAAATGTATAGTATGTCAAGCAATAATAAGTGCTATGGAGAAAATAAACAGGGACGGGTCCAGAGAGTGCTGGGGTGAGTATGAGAGATAGGAGGGGTATATACGGTATTTGAATTTTAAACAATTCTCAGTAGCCAACAGTTTTCAATTTCTCCATCACAACAGCTTTTAGCCATGATAATAACTACAACTGGAAGTGATCTAATTAAATCTCAACTCTTTGCTGTACCCTTTCCCAGCTGTGCATGGACAGAGTTACAGAATGGCTAACATGTCAGGAGAATCAAGATTATATTGTTGGATGAGAGAGCTGGCCTGTTTCACCACACATCACATCACCTCTTAAAACAAAACTGATAACTGGGCATAGATGAATATTAGTACTACCATGTACACATCAGTTACTGAGTCTCAAAGCTACAAGATACTCCTGCTGTCTTTTTTTGTATGATTTTCTTGTTTTGTTTTTCACTTAGCTTAGCAAAATGAGCAAGATTTAGGTTCTATTCTTAATTTGATCAATCTGGGCTTTGGTACTATCTTACTCTTTCTGGGAAACAATGAATAATATTTCTCAGTGAAGATTATTTCGAAAGATTATGAGGGACTGTTTGACAGGTTCTTGATGACCACATAATTTTTATTCAATTCTCTGGAAGAAATTTTAACAGGTGGTATCAAGTGTGATGTTCTGAAGCATCTCTCGGTAGTTGACTAATAAGGACTCTCAAAGACTCACAGAACTAGGAATCCCAAAATTGATTGAGCATCAAATGAGGTACCTACCACCTTCATTTCTCTCTCATTCTCTCAGCTCTGCCTTGCTCCCTGTGCTACTGATTTTGTCTTGTAATCTCAAGCAGACCTAGGGCTAAGATATGGAAAAGGAAAGGAGGTGAGAGCAGAGAGAGAGAGAGAGGACAGAGAGAGGAAAAGGGAGGGAGAAAGGGAGAGAGGCAAGGAGAGAATTTTTTTTAAGAACCCAGAATTTTTTTTCTCAAAAGATTCTGTAAGACTTTTATTTGTTTTACTGGCCAATATTGCCTAATTCAGCTCATTCCTAAGTTGATTGCAAGCAAAACTTTAGGTAACTGGCTAAGATCCACCAGAGCCCATCTCTTGATGGCAGGGACATACTCTGATCATCTTTTGTAGATTCCTCAGGCCCAAGCACTGTGATTTTCTCATAGTGAATGTCCAATTATTCATTTGATTTATTAATTTATTTGAAATGCATATTGAGTATCTATTAATTTCCAGTTCTCAACACAAGGATTTATCAGCGAAAAAATAGATCAGTGGAAAAATAATGTTTCTGTCCTTATGGAGCTTACATTTCAGAGGGAGAAATGATAGAAACAGATAAGTAAATTAAGTGATAGCAAGTGCTTTGTCAAGTCTAGTGACCTTAAGAGTATACCTCAGTTCTCAAAAACTAGTCATTAGTGGCAGATTCTCGAGTTTCCTACTAAATCAGAGGTGAGCCGAATTACCTCTCTTGTCCTAGGGACATAAGACCCAGACACAACAGACACAGAACGTATCATAGAATCATGTTCAAATCACCATACTTCTGGTTTCTTAACTCTGCTTACTTAGACCTGGTTGGCCCTCACATTTGCAGGCATAGAGTCTTTATATCTTGCTTCTTATGATTCCTCTTTAATAATTTGCTGGGTTTTATGCCTTTTGTTGCCTGTGAGACTCCTTCACTCACTACTGGCTCAATTGGCTGATAATTTCAAGCTATTTTCTTATTCTCCCAGCACTTGTGTTAGGATCAAAGGAGGTACTCTGCTCCTTAATATAACATAAGTGTTGAGATGTAGGTAGTATCATAATTGCTTTGCAGAAAGGAAAACTGAAACCCCAGGGGTCAAGTGACGTGTTTGATGTTAGATAACTAGAATACCAGGGACATAATTCAAATCCAGACCCTCCTGAGCAAACCTAACGTAAAATTCCACCTGTTTGTAAATGTTTTCTATCATGTAAATGCCTCTCCTAAAACTATAGAGACCCTGTCACATATCTCTTCTCTCTTCCCCACAATTCTGGTATCTAAATGGTCCTGGGAATAAAGTAAAATCGTTAATTGCCAAAAGGCATTTTAATTGGTAAATGATTGACAGCAGAGGGCCTCTTACTCTTGTGAAAACAATATGATGACAACTCAGAATAATACTTTCCAAAATAAAAGTAAACAGTTATTTTTAAATAGATGACAGCAAAATTATTCCAGTAATAAATGAATTTACTCTGATGGTTATGCAGGTAGATATTAATGTGGCATCGGAGCATTTCCATCAGTTACGTGGGCATGTGTTGGCTCTAATGGTGACATCGTAGATGCATCAAGCCTTTAAAAACATTGATTAAGAAACAACATGAATCATCATTTTAAAATAACTCTTCTTCGTGGCTTAAAGTACAACTGTTACCAACAATCATAACAACTCAAGTTTATGGATGTAGAGTGAGTGTAATATGCAGTTAGTTGCTGGGCTGCTGGGCACTTGCATGGGATACAGGACAGACACCATCCATCTGCCTCCGCCATTCAGATACCACACACCCACTGCAGATTCCTCTCAGAATTTACGTGTGCCATGAACAGTCATTAATTTAGATGGCCAGAACCCCACTCAACCAAAATTAAAAAACAAAATGTTTAATATATTTCAGTATGATTTAGTACATATAAACATGGTGATCATAAATCAAGAAAATTTCCCCAACAGGAAAGAAATAAATTTTCCAGATCTGTTTTTAGAAATCTGAACAAGTCATGCTATGACCCCAATTGTCATGGGATCATGGAATTGTGGCACTATCGGAGAATTGTGTGCAATCATCCTTCTCCTCTTTTGCAAGGCTTCCTCTCAACAAGTTCAGACGCAAGAAATAAATAGTAGAGACCTGCAGAAAAAGTGCTTTTAACAGTTTAGTGTGTAATTATAAAATATTACTATATATATACATATACATGTATATATATTTTTTCCATGAAATTGTCTTTAGTGAGTAGTAGAGAAACAGCTGCTGAAACAAACGGAATCTGACATGTAGAATGACTGATGTGTGTTAAAAGTTTTTCATGCTCATATAACAGATATGGCAGGTGCTTTTTTGTTCACAGTGCTGATTTTCCTTCATCTGAGGAACTATATGGTGATTCAATAACCCAGGCTGACCAAGCCTTTGTCATTTTCAACAAAAGTTCTTCAAAGCTTCTATGGTCTTTCCCATTCTTATCATCCAAAAGAGCTTGGAGGAACATGTGTGGAAGATTCCCACAGACCATTCCTGAAAGTGGTTTCTATCCTTCCACTCACATGGCATTACCTTCTGTCCTCATGGTGAATCCCGAGGCAAAACAGCTGGTGGATACAGCTGTGGCTGTGTGCTCAGAAAAAAGAGTAGAATGTGCATTTTGGTGACCAGTGGCCATCCCTATCTCAGCAATAAATATTCTATAAATATTCTTTGCTTTACAGAAACTTTTCCCAGGGTTAGCCTACATCTTGCTTCTCAATGCCTTCTAGTTCTACCCTAGTGCTTATCTTAGTATTTCTTTGGCACAAAGTGAAGATTCAGGAGAAGAGAAGAAAGACCAGAGAAAGAACTTAATGATACCCCTCTCTACACTGATGCCTAGAATCATGCTCCAATTTTTATTGACAATTAAAATAGGTGACTACATTAATTAAATTGAAACAGAAAAACAGTAACTTCTGGGTGATCGCCTGTTGTTTACAGAAATATTATTAAATTGGCCTTCAGTATTCTCTTGTCTCATAAGCTTCATAACCAACCTAATACTTCTCTGCCTGCAGCCTAAAAGAAATTCATTCTCCTTCGGCAATACTCACCTTTGTAATAGAGACATATGCACAATATTTTTGAAAATTTACTCTCTAATAGTTTGCTGAAAATTTACTGAGTTTTCTTATAGAAGTTCTCACACATTCTCTGCTTTGTTCTCTTTGCCTTTCTTCAGTATGACAGAAATCAAATTAGGTTCCATGTCTGAGAATGAGTGAGAAGGTATGATAGGTGTCCAAAATAAAGCAATTTACCTGGATCCCTTTAAGTACTCGAGAGGCCACAGACCCAATTGGGACCTGAGGTGCCCTGTAATAAACCCCCTGAGATTCAGCCAGGGTTTTTTAAGCTAAAAGATTTGGTGGCAAAACACCATAAAACTATATTTGAATACTCTGTTGATTGCAATGATCGCAGAGGCCACCTTGAGGGTAGCACTTTGACCCACTGTTAGGGAGCAAATTTCCCCATCCCGGACTTTAAAATTCATTGAAGGAATATGCAATTGTCTTCCAAACATTTTTGAGTACTTCATTTTATGTAACTATTTCTGAGAGCAAAGAAAACATTTTCTCTAAGTTTTCTACTCTTGTTTCTCACTTATAACCTCATTCTTTCTCTTTCTCTCTGCCCGATGAATTTTTCCCTTTTCTTTAATATATGGGGCTAGAATTGGTTCAGAGTCAGAAAAAAAGGAAAAGAAAAAATTATTGAAGTGTTTCATTCCCATCTCACCTGTATTTGAGACTGGCTACTAGGAGATTTTCGGTTGGCATCTTCCCTCCCCCCGCCCTCCACACAAATGTTCCCTTTCTTCTCCAGATTGCAGTGACATGATAAATCCCAAGATGGTAGATTTTATCCCATGATATTAATGTAACAAGATTTCCAACGATCAGTAAATGTATTATCAAGAGGTTGCTCAGAACTGCTGGAAATTTATTTTAAATAGCACAGGTATTCCTCTCCTTTATAGAACAGTTGCCTCTCAGGCTCTTAAACTTAAGGAATTCATGGATTAAAACAGATACTCATGCAGAGAGCATACTCTTAAGGTTACAAAATTTAGAAATCCTATTTATCATTATAATTTGGTTACTTCATTTTTAAACTGCTAAACATTCTTATAGAGTAGGGTGTTATAGTGTAAGTAGTGTGAAATATTGTATCAGAGAACCCCAAGTTTAAATCTGCACTCTGTCACTTAATGCTAGTATAAACTTGGGCCAATTATATATCCCCTCTGAATCTTAGTTTACACATTTCTAAAGTGAGGATAATTCCTATACTTTAAGAAGTGGTGATTAAATAACCAATTGTGCATACTGCACTAAATATTTTAGAGACACTCAATCTTTTCCTTGCACTATGGCCAAAAACTGGTATCTGCTCTCTGTATTAACATGTATTAACAAATAAATGAATGGATGTTGAATGAATAAATAAATCCATCTAGTGTTCAAAATTTTTCTAAACTCAAAAAAAACACCACTAACCAATATGCTAACAGCCACAAATGAGAAAAAACACTATCAGCTAAATAGAGCAAATTTTGATTTAAGACCAGAATAAAATGTACAAACAACCAACCATTGCCCTGTAAAAGCCACAAAGTCATTTGCTAAATAACACCTGTTTCTGCTAAACCAGAGCAGACCTCTCCAGCAAAACAATAAAAGCAATCTTGGGTGCTGCATTTTACACTGCCCTTTTTGTTCCCATAATATAAGGATACAGATAAAGATATCTGGAGAGATTAACATATCAGTCACCTCCCCCACCCCGCACCTCAGCACCTTGCAAAATGACCTAGAATATCAAGTCGAAAACTTTAAGGTAATTGAAGCTGATTAAAACAAAATAAAACACCTTTAGTCAAATGTTCTGATCATTAAAAATTACTTTCTTAACATTAGTTGAAATGTATAAATCAGGTTGAGGCAGACGAAAATGCTGCCAGAATTTCCTTTCTTCATGTTTTTATTTATGTTGTTATCTGAGTACAGGATACTCTAACCCATATCTTGAGCAATAATATTTTCCCACCAGACATGATTTGTTTCTTTAAAAAAGCATTTTGAAAACATTTTCCACATACTGACCAGTGATTTTACTCTATTCAGGACCAGTTGGTTTTCCTGTAGACTGAATCTCTGACATATATAAAGGAATCGAACAGTGTAATAGGATTCACTTAGAAAAATGTTACCGTGGCATGAACTTTATGGGCCTTCTATTGAACAAGAGAGACCTGTTTTAACATTGTCTCGATTCTCTTTCATAACAGAAATGGAAGCGACAAAAACACAATAGTTGGATCTCTGTAGAAAGGAAGCCACATGGCTTTTTCCACACTGGAGACAGTCATAAAAGAAAGGTAAAATTAAAACATTTCACCTTTTTTTCTTTGGTAAAATTCTTTCTATGCTCATGGAAGAGAACATTTTAATATTTTGCCAAACATAAAAGCGGTTCCATTACATCCTCATTAAACCCTCTGTCTTCCAGCGTTCTGAGGTCTCTGGAGCTGGCTACCGCTTCCGAATAGCTAATGTGCTCCTTATTTCACAACAGTCTGCCAGGGTTGCTTTTCCTCAAACAAAAATCTTACTAGCTTTACCGTTTGGCAGCCTGTAGCATGTTAAAAAAAAAAAATCCATAAACCAGATGGCGGAAATACAGAGTAATCTGTTTGGGAAACCCAGGTTATAAATATGTGCGGGTTGGGAGAAGGGCAAAAAGTTGAGGTAAAGCAGCTGAGGCAACTTTCAGGCTGGGCTCCAATCATGACCATTTTTAGACTGGTGCACCAAGAGATGTATATATGTTTCTCATCTAATGTATCCTCCCTCCCATGCCCAAGAAGAAGCCATAGGCATTCACTCACATTCCACACTGGAAACCAAATAAAATCCTGACTTGGAAGGTTTAATCAAAGTTTTATCTGCATAGAAATATATTCTTCCATTGGGGTGGAGAGAGTGGAGTGAGGTGTTAGAACTGGGGCGTGTAACATTGTGACTCGAGTTCCTCCTTCCTTGTCCTTTCTCCACTACATGTAAGGATTTGTCCTTACCCTAACATAAACTTCCAAGTGAAGTGAGGCTAAGGTAAAGATCAAAGTTAACTTTGAAAGGACAGGGATGATTTGCAACTAAAACTTGTGTCTATGTTTAAGGGAGTATAGGTGAGTGGGTGGGTAGGAGATGTGGCTAAGGGAGAAAGAACAAATCTCTGTGTGTTTGTGTGTGTGTGTGTGTGTGTGTGTGTGTGTGTGTGTGTGTGTGTGTAGGGAGGTGACTTGTCTAAGGCCATTGCATTTATATGAATAGCAAGACCTTTTCACGCTTCAGCTGCTGAAATACACTCTTCTCTCTTTTTGTGGTTTTCAAAAGTCACAGCCTAGCCACCATTGATTAGCTCAGGCCATCAAAGGATTATTTTCACTGATTTTTCTGCTATGTCTAGAAGGTGCACATTTTAGGCACTGTAGATGGACAGTTAAAACGATGCGGGCTGCCTTCCCAAGACTTATGCTCTGGGACTACCACCAACATTATAATCAGATAGGGAGAAATCTACAAGCAACTATATCTCTGCTTGGATCTCTGCTCTCACCATCCAAAGGAAAAAGTTGAGAACTATGCACCATATCAACAGTAGTCACAAGGGTATAGCCCACTGGGAAAATAGTGAGGACCTCAGGCCTCAGCTATGTCAACTCTTCTCTTTGTTCCCAAGAGTTCCTAGGGTCTCTCCTAAGCATCCCTAACAACCTCTCTGGGCACCCCTTGGCTGTTTCCTCTCATTCCTCCTGGCCTCTGCTTCTGCCTGACACTGGTAGCTATGGATACATTCTTGTTTTTCTCTCATGACCTCAGCAACACTGAGACAATGTCATTGGACCTGATCCTGTAGCTGCTGAATGGAAGAGAAAAAAAAATCCTCTTCCCATCGGTGTTTTAATCTTTATTGTTGAAGTACAAACAGGAGCTTTGTGTGCCTTCAGCCTCTTCTAGTACTCTTAGAGGCAAGAAACTTTCATCATTCCATCTTTCAGTTTTTTGTGTCCTTTCTCTTTTTCTTGGGGCTAATCACAAATGTCAAAGGGTAAGGTTGAAACACAAGTTAAGGGACAAGGTGAGGACTACAGCCATGGTCAGTATCATTCTTCCTATTGAAACTCCCACCTGCAGTCCAATGGCCTCCATCTTTCCAACACAGGATGTCCAGGGAATTATTTTGTGGTTTTCTGAGATCTTCTCTGGGGTTGAGCCATATGCTCCAAAAGGCTGCTCAGGTAATCCTTCATACTCTGATATGCCCAATTTTCAAATGATTTTATTGTTTAAGCTATTACTCTTACATACTTTCCACATAAGTATTACTTACAGTGGTTCCATGTTATTATTTAGAATTAATCATTGAGAAATGTTCAGACCTACATCAACTTCTGACACAAATTATTTGCACTGGTAAATATTAAATATTTGTTCACATTAACTGAAAAAAAAGAAGCATTGTAATTTTAAAGTGTTTATGAAATCCAACTCTCTTTTTTTTTAAGAAAAAGGTAAAAATAAATAAACAAACCTCTCAACCAACAATCTTTAAAGATTCTTTAGAATCCTTTTAACAGTTTAAACAGGCACTCAAGATCTATGGCCACTTGGCTCTGGATTGTTCTTCCTCTTGGATTATGGATTGAATTGCGCCCAATTTCATATGTTGAGGCCCTAACCCCCAATTTTACTGTATTTGGAGAGGGGACCTTTAAGAGGTAATTAGGTTAAATGAAGTCATAAGGGCAGGGGCCCTGATCTGAAGGAATTAGTGTCCTTATAAGAAGAGAAACCAAAGAGCTCATTTCTTTCTCTCTCTCTCTCTCTCTCTCAATCTCTCTCTCAATCTCTCTCTCAATCTCTCTCTCAATCTCTCTCTCAATCTCTCTCTATCTCTCTCTCTCTCCCCATCTTCTGCTCCCTCTTTGCCCACCTCACCTTCTCCCTCTCCTTCCATGTGCTACAGAATTTGAAAAGCCATGTAAAGACATAGCTACAAGGCAGCTGTCTGAAAGCCAGGAAGAGAGTTCTCATCAGAAACCAACTCTGCTGGACCTTGATCATGGACTTCCAGCCTCCAGAACTGTGAAAAACTAAATTTGTGATTTTTAGGCCACCCAGTCTAAGATATTTTGTTTTGGCAGCCCAAGCAAAAGAATATAAACCCCATCTAAATGGATCCAGGGCTTGGTTCAACCAGGCTTGTTTCCTCCATCAGAGGAACAAAAACAGAAAATCATGTTCCAATCTGTTTTTATGAAGAGTAAAGAGAGAACGTAAGGGCTCAAGAGAGATAACATAGGTGAGGTGAGATATAAAAACATTTAATATAATGCTCTCATCAGAGGCAACATAGAAAAACAGAAAAAAAAAACATATCCTGGAGTAGAAAAAAAACTAGAATGTGATTTATCAAACTCTATGAATTTTAATTTTAGAGCCAAATGAAAGATTTTTGGTCTGAGAAATGTTTCTTGTTTACAAAATATAATCTGGCTCTATCTTGCAGTTCATTTATAGCCATGGATTTGAGATCTGTAGGACTATCAAGCCAAGTTTTTCCATTTTCCTTACAAATATTTTCATCCTGGTTTGAAAGGAGACAGAAACTTTTCAGGCATTTTATCTATGTAAGGACAGACATATCTCTTTTATAAGAAACTGTGTTCTTTATTTTCTGTATTTTATCTCCTTCTCTGGATCCTTTACTGTCATGTTTCAGGCCTGGATTCTTCAGACTTTATCCTGTAGTCTCTTCTGTTTTAGCTCTAAGAGTTTTCCTGGGTAGAAAGTTATATTCTATTTTAGTCACATAACTTTATCTTTTTATTTGTAGATAAATCATAAATCTATATTTTCATCTCTATCTCTTCTGTAATTCAAGATCCATAAGTCCAGGTGCCTTTTAGATGTTTCTGATAGAGTAGCACATATCAGCCATCTCACACACCCTTATGCCCCAAATAGAATTTATTATATTTCCCCAAAAACTGTTCCATCTCGTGTATTCAAAACTGTTTAATCCCCAATCTCCCAGGCTAGACGGAAGCCTCAAAGACACCTTCAATTTGTCTCTCTCCTTGGCTCCCTCCAGCTTCATGACTATAATCTAGTCATTTATCCAATCTTTTTGTTCCTACCTCAGGTATATATGTACTTCAAAGCTTAACAATCTGTTCTCTCCCACTGTCACTACCACCACCTCAGTGCATGTTTTCTAAATTAATTACCTTTAATCTTGCAACCTCTCGACACATCTTTCAACTTCAATGCAGCTAGAGCTGGTGTTTCCCTAATTCAGACTTACACTTCTAGTCTCCATGGGCTTTTATCCCAAGCCCTGTCCTAAAATTATTCAATCCAAATTGCCATTTAAAACCTGATAAGTTATTTTCAGTCCTTATTATCACAGCCTCTCCTTAGCATTTGCTGCTGTGACTACTCTTTCTGTAAAAGTCTCTACTCCTAAGTCTTGGACCTATTTTCCCTGATTATTTTCCAACTTTTTAATTATTTTTGCCCATTCCTTTGCTGACTCTTCTTTCTTTGGTCACCTTTTAAACTTTGGTGTTCTAGAAATGTCTGTCATGGCCTTCTCTTTACATTCCAGGTGATTTCATCTTTTCTCATGGCTTTAGCTGCCACTGATACTTTTCTTGATCCAGGCTTTCTCCTAAGTGGCATAGAGTATTTTCATCTTCCATGTGAATATCTGCAGTTTGATGATGTTTCACATAAACTTCAAATCACAATACTTCAAACTGAACTCTTTATCTATTTCCCTTAATCTCTTCCTTATTTTTTTACCAAGCATTTCTATTATCTTCCCAGTTTTACAAAGCAGACTTACTTACTAAACTTTTTAATAGAGTCCATTGCCAATAGAAAAAAATAGTATCAGTGTATCAGGCACCTTTAAAGTCCAGTATTATATTATCTCAGCCCAACTCTGATTTCAGCTACAATTGCAATGGATGGCTCTGAGTGAGCAGGCTTAACTTGAGTTGACAACAACCCTTTCTAGAATGTACCTCAATCTTCTCTGAAGCTGCATTCTTGGCCAAGGCACAGCACAGCCCAATAGTGGGTGGGCGGGAGGAGTTTTGTACTCTCAGAGGAAAATCTCAACCAATGGAAAATGGAAGCCAATAGATAAGTGACGGTCTTTCATCTCTCTAACTTTGGACAATTTTGGAGACTTCCTCTGTGCCTCTCAGAGATCCAGGGCCTAATCATGTTCCTATGGCCCACAGCTGATAATACAACTTTCCCTGTCTCATGCTCCTTGCTCGTCCATGCCAAATCTCTGTCCCATGCTCTGCTTTTGGAGAAACCCTAAAAACTGTTGGTTCAGAAGTAGTGGTATAGAGAGTAGGTCCTCAGGATGGGTGAGACAGATTCAAGAACCCAATTGCTAGTAGCTAGCTCCTGAGGGCTACAGCAGCACAACTCTGAGGACTCCCACTCATGGTGGCTTAGGAGGTAATAGAGGCAGAGGAGGTATGAGGCCAGGCAGTATTCCTAGCACTTGGACACTCTGGAAACATTGGTAATTTTAAGAATTATGATCTAAACTAGTTTTCGTGAACTTCCTTTCAAGTTTTGAAGTAAAAGGATGATAGGATATTGTTAAGTAAATCATGGTACACATATTCCATGGAATATTATGCATTTAAAAAATTTACGTGAATCTCAGCAGTTCATCATTATGTCTCAGAGGTTTTTCTGATTTGAAAAAGTTATGAAACATACCATGAAGGCATAGGAGTAGGTACAGTAGGTACAGTTTAAAACACATTTGCCCAGCTTCATAGAGTTTGACCTGTGCTTTCAATGCTTCAGGTGCTTTCTTCTGACCACATCAAACATCCTACCCACAGAAGTCAATCTGCTGAATTTTGTTTTCATCATTCATTTGCTATCCTTTGTATTTTATCATATATGAACGTGTACCTCAGCAATACATTGTTTTATTTTGCCTGTCGTTTTAACTTTCTGTGTAATCTTTTTTGAGCTGCCTTTTTTTTGCTTAATATTATGACTTTAAGAACCACTATGTTGTGTTGTGTAACTGGGCTTTATTCACTTTTACCGCTGCATGGCCTTTCTTTTTATATGAGAATAACCTAATTTGTCTGTTTTATTGTTGTTGGACATGAGTCATTTTTATGACTTGTATTATTATGAACAATGTTACTATGCCTATTATTCTACGTTTCCTCATAAACATATGCAATAATTTATCAGGGATGAAGTGGAAGTGCTTAGACCAACAGGGTTTGAGAGTTCCCACTGTTTCACATTTTCACCAAAACTTAGTACTATCATGCTTTTACATATTTGCTAATCTGGTAAATGAGGAATGTTAACCTGATGTTTTACTTGAATTTGCCTTTTCCCAGTTAATAAGGAAATTTATTCTTTATTTGTGGGTTTAGTTTTTTTGTATGTGAAATGCCTGCTCAAGATGTTTGGCCACTTATATTTTAGTTCTTATTTCCTACTCCTTCTCCTCCTCTCCCTCTCCTCTTCCTTCTCCTTTTTCTTATTCTTTCCTTCCTTTTCCCCCTTCCATTCTCTCTTTCGTCTTCCTCTCTTCTCCCCATTCTCCTCTTTCTTCTCAAGCTCCTCATAGATCCTAGATGATAGGTCTTTGATAGTTATTTGTATAGTAAATATCTCCTTCCAATTTGTTTCCAATTTGTGCATGTCTTTTACTCCTTTTATCATTTTTAATAAGCAAAATTCTTACTTTTATTAAAGTAATTTTTTTACCAGTTGCTATATTTTTTTGGTCTTATTGAAAAAACCCTTCCTCGGTCTAAGATCTTAAGTATATTCTTCTATATGTTTCCTTTAATAGTTTAAAATTTTTACCTTTCACTATATAGATTGTTTCTATATGTTTGTGAATTATTGACTAGTCCTTGCACTCTCTGCTCCTCATCAGTCTTAGCTCTGTCCTGTGTCAAGTTGTCTTATACAAGTGAGACTGTTTCTTGTCTCTATATTCTTCTAAATAAGTCTTGACATTTGGTAAGTTAAGTTCTCCTCTCCCCAACCCCAAAACTTGTCTTACTCTTTTCAGTAGTTTCTAGACTGATATTTACACTTTGTTCTATAATTATCTTGCCAAGTTACACACACAATAATGCACACAGTAATAAAATTGTAAAACTTACATTAGATTTCTACATGAATTTGCAGAGGGTTGATATCTTAACATACTGAATATTTTTATCTATAAATGTGATGTTTTTCTATATTTACTTAGGTTTTCGTTACTGTCTTTCAATAAAAATTTATCATTTTCTTCACAAAGGTCTTATATGTCTATTTTAAAAAATATTTTTTATTTTTAGATTTTTTATGATCATATGGTACACATTCTTTAAGTCAATTTTTCTTAACATGGATGGTCAGTGTATTTAAATAGAATTAAATTTTGTATCTTGATTTTATATTTTGCAACCTTGATATGATCAGTTGTTAATTTTAATGGTTTTTCTATAGATTCTTTTGAGATTTCATATAACAACCTTATAGTCTATAAATACTGTTTGTTGTCTTTGAATCATAGTGTTGTCTTTTTCTTGTCTTACTGTATTGGCTAAGATTATAACTTAACCAATAAAAGTAGTGAATAAAAGTCGTGATAGTAGGCATCCTTGTCATGTTTCTGATTTGAAAAAAATGTTTTTCATTTTTCCCCAATAAAGTGATATTTGCTCGGGGATTTCTTGTATCATTATGCTTCATTAGATTAGGATAATTTCTTTCTATTTCTAGTTTGTCAAAAAGTTTTTTTAAATCATGAATAAATGTTCAGTTTTATCAAAGACTATTACTGCTTCATATTGAGTTGATTATGTGGTTTTCTCCTTTAATTTATTAATCTATTAATTACACTAATAATACTTTAAACATTAAACTCATTCTGCATAACAGGGCCAAATTGACTTGTTTGTTTTATGCTATCTTAGATTGCACTTGGTAATGTTTATTTAAGGTTGTAAGACTATAATATGTAATATTATATAAGACTATGTAATGTTATAGTCATATAATATACATTAGTTTTGCATCTATGTTCATGAGTAAGTTTGGCCTATAATTTTATAATTTGTGTTCTATTACAATATCCTCATACACGTTGAAAAACATTTCCTCATTTTTTTGTTTTCTAAAACAATTTATGTGACATTCACAATTACCTGTTGTAAAAAAAAATCTAGATCTATCCTTTTCATCATGAGATTTTTAGCTACTGAAAGTTCCTTTAAAAATTACAGAATCATTTAATTTTTTTTCTTATGATAGTTTTAATATTAATTTTTTATATTTGTTAATTTGACTAAATTTTAAAATTTACCTACATAAAGTTATTTTTAACATTCTTTTTACTATCTTTTAAAATCACTGCTACATCTTTTTTTCTAAATTTAATTGTTTCCTACAGTAAAATTTACTATTATTATTTTTTAATTTTAATTTTACAACCTTTGCTGTCTTAGTTTTCTAGCTTATTCACTCTGCCTTCATATATTTTTTTCACTTTTGTACTTCCTTTGGATTTATTTGTTTGGATTCTAATTATTAAAGTTGGATGTTTAGCTCTTATATTGCCAGCCTTTCTTTTCTATTGCATGCATTTAAGGTTACACATTTCCCTCTAAAAATTGTTTTAACTGCATTGTATTGGTTTTGATAAGTAATATTTTCTTATTATTTAGTTATGAGTAATTTTGAATCTCACTGTAATATTATCTTTACCCATTAATTGTGTAAGAATATTTTTTTAATTTACAAATATGTAGATATTTTAAAATGGTATTTTTATTGATACATAAATAACTTACACTGTCTTCAAAAAATATGTCTTCTATGACAACTTGTCCTTTAAAAATCATTTAGACTTGCTTTTAAAGCCAATGAAATGATCTGTTCTCATAAATTTCACAGTGTGCTTGGAATACATGTAATTATCTAGTCAAGGGTAATTGGAGGAGGGGGGTTCTGTTTATGTCTCTTAGAGTTAACTTGTTAATTATATTCTAAAAAATTCTGTATGTTTAATTTTTGTCTCTTTATGTATCAATTATTGAGAGACATATGTTAAAAATCTTTCAATGTGTTCTAAAGTTTTGTTACTAAGTACACAAATTTTGAGAATTGTTTAAGCTTCCAAATGACTTAGACATAATCTAAGTGTAATAAATGTTTTTTTTTTCTTTTTTGGGGGTGGTGAGGCAGCCCTTGGTTGACCTCACATATTGCAAGGATCTTGTCAGTTTACAATCCCCTATTTTTTTTACTTTTTATGCCTACAGCACCTAGTCTTCCTAGGTGGTCTCCCATCCAAGTACTAACCAGGCCCGAACCTACGTGTTTATGTTTATTCATATATATACTAATATATATTAATATATATACATATATATTAAACAAATTAGTAGCATACTTTGCATGCTGTTTGTTGCCTACCTTTTACTTCCAAACTGTCATGAATATTTCCTAACAGAAATGTATTCCCAAAATTATTATTAATAGCTACACAGTATTTCATAACATGTAAGCACTGTGCTTTGAGGATATTTTGCTTTTCTCAGCTTTTAACTATTAAAAATAACCTTGCAATAAACCATTTTATACTACATTTTTATAAATTTCTCTAATTGTTTCTCTATATAAATTCATAGAAGAGAAATTTCTGTTTCAAAAATGTATTTTAAGAAAGTATTGTGAGACATATACTCATTTATGAATATTTTCTCAAGAAAATATTGAACCAACACTTTCATCTGAAGTTTAAGAGGATGACTCTTTTTCTTACTCTCAGCAATGTTAGGAGTCAGCGATCTTTTATCCTTGCTGTTGTTACAAGCAAAAATAAACAAAATCAAAGGGTTTCTCATTATTTTATATCTCATACTTTCTGTCTTATCTAATCATACCTTTTACTCATTTTTTAAAAAATGGTCATTTTTGATATGTAAGGAATCTACGTAATAGGCATGTTAAACCCCTTGCCCTATTCACTTAAGATATTTTTACAGTTATCTTTTTGTTAATAGCGTTTTATATAGAGATATCATTTTTATATTTCTCAGTAATAAAATATAATAAGCTCTTCATTTGTAGTTAACTTCTGTTCTATGCTTAGAATGATCTTCCCCTCTTATATAAATGTTCAGTTAAATATTTTCTAGATCCATTTTACATTTTTTAGAGATCTTTTAGATCTCATTTGTGATATTTAAGTCATACTTCTTTTGGAATTTTAAATGGTAAATTCCTTGACTACTTTTTTTTTTGCAAAAAAGTAACTTAAGTGTTGTTGATTTTTTAAAAATTATATATTCTTTTCTCACTAGTTTTCAGTGCTGCTTTTATTATATTTTGAATATACAAATATTCTTCACTTTTTTTGGACTGTTTTATCTTTTTTTTTTCAGGCTATTTCATTGATTGCCCATTTATTCCATGGTTAGTGCTAGACTCTTTAAATATTATTGATTTATCATATGCTTTATTATCTAACAGATCAAATGCATATCATTTTTTTATTTTACAATATTTACTGGATATTTATGTTCAGTTATTTATTCAGATAAACTTTATAATAATTTTGTAATGACTTTTTTCCCAAATTTTTTTAGGAGTTTGATTAGACTCTTGTCAAGTTTATCAATTAACTCAGGTATTAAGTCTCCCACATATGGCATGACTTTAATTCTAGTTAATGGAAAAGTAAACATGGGCTCTCTGTTGATGCCATATGTATAAGAAGTAGGTCAGCAGCACAAATATTTTTTTAAGGCATGCTTTCCTTGTTTTTGTCCTGAAACTCAAGGAAAGAAGGCATGATAAGGGAGGTTTCATTCAGTGACTTCCCTGCCTTTTTCTTCATGTAAAACATTTCACAGCTTGTCTCATTACAGCATTTGTAAAAACAGTCTGAAAGCAGTGGTGCATAAATGAATTATTTAAGTTTTGCAGCAAATCGTCCTGATCTTGCTTGCTGCTTCTTAATGCACTTTTAGTGAGCCCAGGGAGGCGAATCATAGAAGGCACGGGGTGGAATGTAAACCAAGTTTTATTAGCCACAAAAAGCCACACTATAACATTTATTAAGGATCAGAAACAGTGTGTTAAATTAGTTTGATTTGCTGAATAATCACCGACATTGCAGCCATCTTCCCCGGATAGGAGCACTTCCTTGTCAAAAACATTTATTTTCGTGTCACTTCTGTTAATATAATGGGCTCTTGGGGTTTTGTGAGAGTTTCTTAGCAAATCGTGATTTTCAACAAATTACTATGTGTCTCCCACTGAATACAGCTTTAATAGCCTGGGGAGGAGAGGAAAACCACACATATCATTGACTGAAAGTTTATCATCTTATTATCAGTGCCACATTTAGGGGCTTCGGCTGCCCTAGGAAAATGAGGAGCCAGACATCCTCTCAAGTTCTTTCCAGTCCTTTCTCCATAAGCAGTGTCAATAAACTTGATGTTCCTCTAGTCCAACTGGCCTGAGGCTATTTTCTTTTCTCTTTAGGGATGAATCAGCCCTTAAGAACAAATGATTTATATCATAGTTAGCAACTCTTCTTTGTTATCTTTTTCTCTTGTCTGAAGCAAAATGAAACAGGCAGAGGCTGAGAATGTTTCCAGTCTTAGGAGCACCTTTCTACTCTTACATCATTAAGGTGTGTTGAGCATAGGTGTTTCTAGGATGCTGCACTGTCTATATTTGCCTTACAAATCCTTTTTTTTTTTTTATCATTTTAATTCCAGACAGAAAAACAGTAAAAAAAAAAAAAAGTTAAATATACCTAAGTACTCTATGGACAGACGCTGGCTGATAAATATATAATGCAACTGAGATTCACCTTAAATATTTGTAAAACTCTGTTTATGTACTTGTCCTATTCCTTTATGAAGAGAGGCTACAAATGGTAGTTTGTAAATGAGTGTATGTATGTGTGTGTGAGCATGTGTGTGCATGTGTGTTAGTGTATGTGTGCATGTGTTTGAACACCAACTCTATGAAAAAAGAAAGGAAAGAAGAAAAGATGAAAGGAAGGAGGAAGGAAAGAGACAAATGCTCATCAATCCTTTCAAGACATTATTAGAAGTCCTGGCAGGGAGAAACACTGATGGCCTTCTCCTCACTGCACGCAGTCCGGTGAAATATCCAGAGATATTGAGGGAAGATCCTAGAACAGGGCTTACGAGTCATTGAATTTTACTATACACACAACCACAGTGTTGACAGTCACCTGACTGAGGAAAATATCTGTTCCTAGTGACAGTCAGGTGACTGTCAACACTGTGGTTGTCAGTGAGGAGATGATCGTTCTTCTGAGGTTCTAATTGTCTGTGGTATTCGGATCCTTTGGTTGCGATGTCAGCTTGTCTGGGGATTTTGATTTCAACTTGAGGATATGGGACACTGAGATTTATGCATTTACTTACTTAATCATTCAACAACTACTTTTTGAGTGCCTACTATATTTTAAGAATTCTGCTGGCTTTGTGGCTACATTCAAGTTGTTCATCATTTACTGAGTGATTCAGAGTAAAAAAGAGGAATACCTCATAGGTAGTTACAGGAGCATGTAAGTGGGATACTGACCCATTGACCCAGTCTTGGCAGAGGTATGGAGCTAGGAAGGGTCTTACAGAGGCTTAAGAAGATATAAAATCCAAGCTGAGACCTGAATGTTGAGTAACAGATTGTTAAACAGATGTGACTGCATATGCAAAGGGTTAATGGCAGGAGAGAGTTTTGTATATATTGAGAAAGACATAAAGTAACTTAGTGTGGCTGGATCTCAGAGGGGTAAAACACTAGGCTGGAAATGTAAGCAGGGGCCTGTTCACGGACAGCCTTAAAGCTGCCAGAAGTCCACTTACTTCTTATGACACTGTACTGTATGAGGAGATTTTAAGTGGGAGAGTTACATGATAAGATTTGAAATGTAAGAAACTTTTATTTATTAGTTTTTACAAGCATGTATTCAGAAAGAAAGATCACTGTTTGTGATATGGAAAATAATTGCAAGGAAGCCATGAGGGGACTCTGAGAGAAAAATTAAATGATTAATTAAGCTAAGAGCTGATGTTCTGACTATGAATATCTCATTGGAAAGAGACAGTGGTGTCTGTGTGTGTGTGTGTGTGTGTGTGTGTGTGTGTGTGTGTGTGGTGGAATTTTTCTAACAAGACTAATGATTTACTGAATTTATCAAAAAAGAGAGAAAAGAGTCAAAATGAGACCAGAGTTTCTGGCCCAATTCATAAAGCAAATGTTAGTTTTCGAGTGAGATGTGACAGGAGAAGGAGCTGGTTTCTAAAGAAGAACTGTGGAAGTCATGACTTCTAGGGATCAATCAGGTGAAAATTCCTTATATCAGTGGACATCCAGGTCTGGAGTTCAGGAGAGAGATTTTAGTTTTCATTTTTACTGCTTTAACTACTTCACAGTAGAAATGATTAGTAAAATCACCTTCTTATCTTCAAGGACCATTTGAAGCATCTCCATAAAAAATGTGGTCAAAAATTCAAATAAAAAGAATGTCAAAATTTTTTTCTTTATCACATCAAATATTAAGATATTAAGAAATCTCCATGATTGGAAATATTTTTAAAAGTTTTTTTTTCTTCAATGTCTAGCATTGTAAATAAAGAATATATGCTCTTTAAGTCTTCGTGGAGAAAAATATTCCATACTATTTAGAAGTTTGTTAACCTATAGTAACACAAGACACTTTTGCATTAAGTTATTGACTTAAGGGCTTACGATCCTAAAATGCTAGAGCATCATTAATAAGAAAGCCATTTTCATAGGGAATTTGAGCCCTTGGAAGTCAATAGGAATAGAAGCAACCCTGTTGGAAACACTAGACTTATTTGATGTGGTAAAACTTAATGGAGACATTCAGAAAATAATTGGATAATGAAAAGTTGATTTAAGTTCATTTTTCCCCCTGAAGTATTCTGTTAGGAAGTGAGAATGAGTTAAAAAACTTCTGAAAGAGTTAAAATAGAAGATAATACCCCAAAATAGATTAGTTGAGGTAGTAAATAAATATTGTCTAAGGAGACATGACATGTCTTCTTGCGTGTGTGCTTCACAATTTTTCTTCTTCTCCATATCTATTTGTGCTCTGTGCTGGCCCTGTCTTGGTCTGACTGTACCTGTAACACAACGATAACTTATGCCTTTTCAATGTATTCAATGTTGAATAATGTGCTCTGGTTTTCTGAAGACTTGACTTAATAAATGTTTTGAAGCCTACTCTCCACCTCCAAGGTGGTCTGGAACAGTGGTTATGGGTCAGAGGATGGGGCGAGTTAAGGATCTGGTAAGAAAATTCAAGGAGGAAGAGAAGCTATGAAATCATTGCATAAGTGCAGAAGGCAAATGTCTGCTTAAAGAGAGAACTAGAGACAAGTTTGTTTCCCAAATGTTCAGGAGGCCAGAGAATATGTAAGAGGACAGGAAGGAGCCTGTATCCATTTGGCAATAAAGTCTCACAAAACATGCACTTGCTCCACAATAGTAAATATTTTCCAAAGAATTTCAAAATTCTTCAGCAGTGTAATTTTAATTGGTGTCTAAGCCTTCTTCATAATCTTCAGCATCACTTTGATCACCAGAGTTTGTATGTGATGGGATACTCTGTTTCTTATACCTCTCACTAGGAGTATTTACCTTTTTAGCACCTTTCAGACAATGTTGAGAGCTTAAATTACTGTCCTTCATGAAATTTATATGTTATACCAAACTGCCTAACTTGGAAAATCTTGTGTTCTATTTCAAAGGCTTTGGCAATTTCTACTGATTCTATTTGTGTCTATCTTTCACCATTGTTAAAACTTTCTTTGGATTATCAGTGTTATTTTAAATTTTTCTTTTTCTGGATTATAAGATTAAAGATTCAATTTTTCTTGGTTTTCCCTTGTTTTTTTGATTGTTACTATTTCACTATTATGATTGGGATCTTTTCTTTCATAATATCTTGTATATTGTTGCTGTTTTTATATAGGAAGGCCCTAGATTTAGCATATTTTGTACTCATTCCTGTTTTTGTAAGATCATTCAGTTTTTCATGTGTACAATCACAATATAAAAAATGATAATTTTACCTTCTGTTTTCTAATTTAAATAATTTTTACCTCATTTTTCCCTCCTCATTACAATAGCTATTAATACCAGAACAGCGATAAATAGTAATTGTGATATTTAACATCTTGGTATTGTTCTGGATTTTACTGGTAAAACAGCAGGTGTTTTTCTGCTAGGCATGATACTGACCTTAGAGTTGAAATGCGTATGTGTCAATTTTATTAGGAAGTATTAAACTTTTTCTTTTGTTTGAAGTATTTGTGTATTTTTTTTTTGTCTAAGGTTGATTTTTTTCAAGAGCGGATATAAAAAATTGTCAAATGTCTCCTCAGTGCCTGTAATACTAATCTGGCGTTTTTCCCTTTTAATTTCTTAATATAGAGCAGTAGTGTAGCAACTCTGGAATAAAATCCACTTGGTCAAGAGGATGTATTTTTTTCATAAACTGATAGATTTTTTCTAATAATATGTTATTTAAGATTTACTTTGATATTTATAAGGGATATTATTCTGCGCTGTATTTTTATACATTTAAGACTTTGATGTGATATATTGTTTTCATACGAACAGTTTGGATGCATTAATTTTTACTTTTTAAAAATTTTATCACGTAGTCACTTTTTCATGGGTATTGGAGAAAACTAAAATGTGTCGTCTCTGTATTTAAGGCATAGAGTTTAATATATATAAATTTGATCCATCCTAAACAGTACAACAAGCTTTCATTTCTAACCCATTGTTTTTAATTTTTTGCTTACTATTTCAGAGAATATTTTTGTGTATATAAAAGCAAAATTTATATACATAGCAGCAAATTATGTAAACTTCTGTGCCTTGATTTCTCAGTAGTAAACCTTGGAAATCTTATCATTTCAATATATTTTTCTATAATATTTTTTGAAATTTTTATGACATATGCATGGTAGTCAGTGTATAAATATGCATTATTAAACTGTTCCATTTTAATGGACTGTGGTGTTTTCCCCTATATTTATTTATTAAAAAATAATGCTGTGATAAATAACTTTATACATACATTATGCGTGCAAGTGTATTTAAAGATAACTTCCTAAGGTGATAACTAGAACAAATGTTATGGTCATTTGAAATTTTTATGTATTAGCATTTCATGAATGTTAAATCTAAAAAATATTGTTCGAATTTCTAATCCCTTGCCACTAATTTCAGAAAATAAAGGCCCTTTGCTAAGCTAAGCACAGTGATAGGTGGTGACTTTGTGAGAGGAACCCAAAGTACATTAAATTGATAACATAAAAATGGTGTGAAGGCTTGAAAAAGAATATCAGATCCTGGGTAAGAAAAAAAGAAGAGCAGATATAGACACTAAAAAAGGAAAAAGAACCTGAAGCAAAAGTAAGAGAGAACTGAGACAGGATAGATAAGAAAGAATTGGAGAAGGGCTAGTAGCTGCTATTGGAATTTAAAAGTTGGAGAAAAAAGAAGGTATTCAGACATTCTGAAGATTGCACTAAAGAGGTTCTGCTACATTTGGAAGGGAAATATGTGTACGTCGAGGGAAGTTTTTGTGTGCATCTGCATATATATACAGGTGTACATACTATATTCATGTATACATACACATATATCATAATTATTTTAGAATCTCATATTAAAATTCTCTCTTAGAGTGAATAGTTTTTTGTTAATATAAGCACCACCTTTTGGTCTTTGATTATAAAAATATTGGTGATAGTTGCACAGCAATCAGAGTGTACTTAACATTATAAACTACATAATTAAAAATGGTTAAGATAGTAAATTTTGGGTTATGCGTATTTCACCACAATAAAAAAAAATTGGAAAAAACTATGCCAAAGGGGATAGTTTGAAACATACAGGAGAATAGCTAATAATAATAATAATAATAATAATAATAATAATAATAATAATAAAAATTACTCTCTATGACAAAATTAAAATTTTGAGTACTGGGCAACCTGAGATGGAAAAGGCAGTTAGAGTGAAAGGTAAGAAGTCAGGAGAATGGAGAGAAGTGGAAGTGAGAAGTAGAATATAGCAGGGGGCTGGTATCTGAGGAAAAAGAGTCCACAAACACATTGCTAATCAAAGGTATTATCAAAAGACTTTTAAGAATTTGAAAGCCTAATATATTTAATTGTAGTTGTTTTCTTGCTGCTTGGATGTGCTGAACATCCCTTTTAACACCTGCACCTAACCTCCACTATTAGTAAAAATTGGTTTTTATCTGGAGGTACTTTGAGGAAAGTAAAAGACTGAGCTTGGAACAAGTTCTCCAAGATACAATGTAACAATACAAGGTACAGGATACACAGGAAGTGAGAAGAGTCAGGGCAGTGAGAAACAATCCAGTAGGAGCAAGAAATCTGAGCCAAAGAAGACTAGAAGTCAGAAGACCCTCCATCAGAAATCCTCAGAGACATCAGCAGGATGACGTTAGGCTTCCTATAAAGTCTAGATGGAGACACGAGCAAATTGTAGGGAAAAAAAAAAAAGATTTAGATGTAATTTTTTTGTTTTAAAAAACTCTCAGTTTCCTGATTTTCTGAGATATTTTGTTGCCTTTTTCTTCACGTGTGATATGCTTTGGTTTAACTTAGTATTTTTCATTCAACAAGCGCTCAATGTTAATTGATGATAATGATGATGATGGTGATAGTGGCAGCCAGATAGAAATGAGACTAAAGCACCTAATTAAGGAAGAGCATTGCTGTTGTTACAGATAAGGAACACTTACACAGTCAGAATTCCTACTTGGCATATAAAGGTGTCCTCTCAGGAAATAAACATAAACAAAGAGATAGAAATCATCATCTAGGTCTCTTATCTCCAACCTGCTCATTAGATCTGAAAAGAGAATATCGCCTTAATTTACAAGTCACACCTATTTAAAGTAGCTACTTTCTAGTATTTGGGTTCAGATTAAAGGCCCAAGGTTTCTATTTAACCCATTAAAAAACTACATTCTAAGTTACATATCATTTATGTTCAAATTTGACCTTCTGTTGAAGCATTATATTTGATTTGTCATTTATACTTTACTTGCTTTATAGTTATTTTGCTTTTTCACTATGAAAAATAAGTATTTCTTTCTTTCAAGGAGACTCTATTATGTAGCCAAAAAGAAGAATGGAATGACTTCATTTAACACATGAAGTCAAAGAGAAACAAAATCATGTCTTTGGATTAGAATTCAATATTTCAGAACATAAAATATAGGCTATTGCCAAGTTGTGGCATGGAAAAGGGCATGTGGCTGTGTGTCAACTGGTGGTTATAGGATCATGTGGTCAAACTGAAAGACCTTTTCTTAAATCTCAGTGCTGTTGTGCTGTGTGGGAGCCAAGTCTCAACTAGCTAGCCAGTCAAATGGTATTAAAAACCCAGACTAGATCTAATTTGCCCTATTTCAAGAGTGAACCTGTTTTGAACAAGTCTGGTTTTATTTTTAATTTTTCTATGCCTGCAAACCTTTTGCTGTAATTGGAAAGGAAAGTTCTAGCGTGAGAGACATGAGGAAAGGTTGCATTTGGTTGGCATCTGGTGTCTTATACAGAGCTGGCTGAGAATCTGTCGCAAAATGTGGTCTGTTGTCTGAGCTGCTGGCTGGTTCTACTCTTTTTGAGCCAAGGGAGAGTAGGACATGGATTTGCTCTCTGTTGACTCCTCTCAAAGAAAAAAAAATTGTTTAGCTGAGCGCTTAAAAAAATAATCATACCAACAGTAATTCCAAATTGTAAAAACAAGAACCAAACCAGGAAAATTTTATGGGTATGAATGTTCACTTACAGCATTTGTGTCAGAAGTTGGGGAAGTTATGCAAAGAGTAGGAAGCTAAGGGAAGTTTCAGGAAAACATGAAAGGTGGGGTTAGTTTATAATGATAGCTACTGGACTGGATTCATGGTTCCATTATATGATTACAACAACTTGTCTAGTTTCCAAGTCTTCAGAGAAAGCCACCAATCAAACCAGGAAGTCTAGACTTGGTTTGAAGTTTGGAAGATCAGAAATGGAAAATTTAATGTTTAAGAAATTGGACTTCAGAGTCACACGAATTTGGGTTTGTGGCCCAAATATAACACTTATTAGATCTGTGAAAATGAGAAAGCTGATTAACATCTCCAAGTCTTGATTAGTTTCAGTTTTCTTAGCTGTAAAATTGAAATAATAGTATTGATCTTTTTGGTTAGTTGACATTTAATGTAAGGTGGAGATATTTATTAATTTATATCAGTGTAAACTTGTGAGTTTCTATTTCAGTACACTTTGGTTCTTCCCACCTAAGCCCTGGAATTAGCTATTTTCCAAAGACCCCTAGTTCCTCTAGATGGCTGGGCAATAAGCATGCTTATTCCTACTGGGATATCACTATTAGTTTCTATTAGTGGACAGTGCTAAGAAATTATACATATTATAATGAGAGCTTACATTAACCTCTTACTTTACAAATTAAAACCACGGGGTTTATTCCAGCTTTTCCATACTCCATATTTGTATTTCTTAGCTCTGACAGTGAGGACCCTGACTCCTCAATGTAATTATTTGTGTGAAAGAGTCCATGTATGTAGCAAACTTCTATTCTTTTGAATGCCTCCTTACTTGAATGCCTTCCTTATGTGGACTCTGGCTGCCATCATGCTGCCTTTCTAGTCTTCCTATCACTCTTGGGCCTGCCTAATAGGTTTTTATTTATGAATGAAGAAAGGAAAAAATAAGGAGGGAAGAAGGGAGAAAGGAAGAGAGGGAGGGAGGGAGGAACAGAAATAAAAATGTTTTTAAATAGGATTTAGTATGCCCTCACAAATGTCTAAGTTCAGAGGAGGGGCAGATAGTAACACCTTGGTTCTAATTAATATAAAATGGCCAAAATTTTACCTTTCACTCAAGTAAAGAAAAATATGATAAAGACTATAAAAGAGAGAGGTAGAGAAAAAAAAAGCAGACACAGACAAAGAAACACAGAGACATAAAGTGAACTATAGGAAGCTACCTAGGGTCAACACTTTTAGCCTCAGTCTTACTAGAAGTGTATGTGTCAAAAACAAAAATAACTGGAGGAAAACTAGAACAAAATCTTTAAATTTCAGAACTAATAGAAAATGGCTGAGTTGCTCTTCTGAAAAAGAGCATATTTGTATTAACAGACTTTCATACTCTTTCACATCACTTTCTTTCATTATTCAACCAATTTTTTGACCCTCCCTTCATTAGATATATGTAGTTAGAAATCAAGTTTCTTTCTACTAAAACTTCAGAATTATATATTTATATTTTATAAAAATATAACTTCTATGTGCATACATATGCACATATAAAAGGATAACCAAAAGAATGCTAGAGTAGATATAGTAATAACAAGCAAACTATATTTTAAAGTAATAGCATTATTATAGATAAAGCAGTTCACTATATAATTGATGATCAATATTTCAGTTCATCAGGATAATAAGTGATTCTAAATATCCACAAACATAATAACAACTGGACTTTCATAATGCACAACCTGACAGAACAGGAAGAAAATAAAGACATACCTATGATCAGAGTAGAAGGTTTTACAATCCTCTTTCTGGAATGGAAAGAATATGGAAAGTAGTAATGAGAATGTAGTAGGTATGAACAACACAATGACCACATTAGAGTGAATGGACATGTAGGACAATGCTATCCAAAAAGTGGTTCATGTATCAACTTGGTGTAGGTCCATAGACTATTTTTTCCACAATTACAAACAAGAGGAATATTTAAGATATTTTAATTGACATTTAATGAGAGAAATTCTGTTTTATTAATTCAGATCTTATATTTTATGTCTTTTTACATTTTATTTTGCTAATAATTTATTTTTATTGTATTTCACAAAATCATTGGCTTATAATAGATTATAAAATCTGGCCTTTCACTGCAGATGGTTTGAGAAGCATTGATGTATTTTTTTAAATGCTTCCTTTAACACTTGAGGAATAAAACATTCTTTTCAAGTATGTTTTCAAGTATACATGAAATATTTACTAAAATAAACCTAAACTGGACCATAAAGAAAAAAATACACTTCAGAGAGCTGACACCAAATATGGTATGAAATTAGAAATTAGTACTAAAAAAAGACAATTTGAAATTCCCATTTGGAAATTTTTAAAAAAACACCCTAATCTGTGGGTCTGAAACAAGTAATGTTAAAAATTTTAAAATAAATATTACTTTAAATGATAAAAAGTAATACATGTTATAACTTTCAAGGAAAAAATAATAATTGAATGAAAGTTTGCATTCTTTAATGCACATATTAAGAATAAATAAAGGCTGAAATTAATGATCTAAGCACCCATCTCAGTAAGTCTGAAATCAAACCAGAAGGGTATTAAAAAAAGAAAATAAAAATATTTTAAAAAACAAATATACAATAGAAGTCAATGAAGCCATGTGTTTTTTATTTGAAGACAGTAATGAAAGATAACAAATATCAAGTAAGACTAATAAAAATAAAATCAGAAAAGGCACAATATCTATTATCAAGAATAAAAAAATTACAAAGTTACTACAGACATAAATTAATAAATAGATGATAA
The DNA here is from genome assembly GCA_004027375.1 of Macroglossus sobrinus. Lineage (NCBI taxonomy): Eukaryota > Metazoa > Chordata > Mammalia > Chiroptera > Pteropodidae > Macroglossus > Macroglossus sobrinus. The sequence goes on along the minus strand of PVKZ01001316.1, from coordinate 42,498 downwards.
ACTCTATGTCAAAAATACTACAATTCAGACAAAATGAATAAATTCTTGGAAAAATACAACTTACTAAAAGTGACATAAAAAAGAAGCAGAAAATCTTATTAGTTTTATTATTATTAAATAAATTGAATTGTTAATTAAAATCTTACTACTAAGACAACTTTAGACCCACATGATTTCACTAGTGATTTCTAACACATAGAAAATAATATCTCCAAACTTACGCAAACTTCTCCAGAGAAAAGAAAAAGAAGGTACATTTTCCAACACATTTTATGAGGTTTCAATTACCTTAATATTAAAACCCCACAATAACACTAAAAAGAGATATTAGAAGTCTCTCTCACTAATAAACTAAATTTTAGCAAGTTGATTTTAGCAGTATCTAAAAAAATGGGTTGTTTTCCTATAAATGCAAGATTTTAATGTAAAAAAGTAATCTAACATTATGAATTAAAGCTGAAAAACTATGTGCTCATAGAGATTGACAAAGCAATTGATAAATTATAATATGTATCTAAAAATAAAAACCCTTAACAAAGTAGGAAAAAATAATTCTAATTTGATGATGATCTATAAAACTGCAGTTTAATCGTAAATATTGTAAAACATCCCTTTGAAATTAGGAATTAGAAAAGGGTGTATTCTATTAATTTATGCAAAATTGCAATGGAGGTTCTAACCAGCATAGTGATACAATACAGATGTGTGAACATACATATGTACAAATATACAGAAGACATTAAGGATTAAAAAAACAGAGAAAACTTTCTTCAAAGATTACTTGTACATAGAAAATCCAAAAGAATTTAAAAATAAAATATAAGATTTGTAAGAAACTTTTGTAAGTTTTCTGGATAAAGCATTAATATACAATAATCAATTTTATTTTTCTATACTAGCAACAATTAGAAGACTTCAAAGAAGAAAATGCTAATAGTAATAGCATCAATAATATAAACTACCTTGAAATAAGCCTAGCATAAGATGTGCAAAATGTTTAAGGAGAAAACTACAAAACTTTATTGAGTCATAAAAGAAGTCAAAAGAATTGAGTGATATAACAGATTTATGGACTAGAAGATTCAATAGTGTAATTATATCAATTCTCTTCAAACTCCTCTATAGATGTAATGCAAATTACAACTATGTAGTCATCAGAACGGCAAATTTTAAAATGATTGATAACACGAAGGCAAAACTGATTCTTTTGTATAGGAATTTTTACATACATAATGAAATCATCAAATTCAGTGTAGTGATTAACTCAAGGAGTAAAGGGATTCTTCTGTATGGAGAACTTCTGAGAGGTTAGCAGTGATCTATTTCCTGACAGAAGTGTTTTTAAGAGTGTTTGCTTTCAATAATTTAAGATGAATATCTATGTTCTGAAAACATTTCTCTCTCTCTCTCTCTCTCTCTCTCTCTCTCTCTCTCTCTCTCTCTGTGTGTGTGTGTGTGTGTTATATTTCACAATAAAAGTTTCTTTTCAAGCACTCAAACTGAGCTATTCAAGGGAAAAATGTCATTATTTTAAGTTTTTAAAAATAGAAAAAGCCAGACATTAAACTGCATATGTCATTAGCCACCTGGCTTCCTGCCTTCACCCTCTTTAACAAAATTTTAGTTACTATTGGCTGATAAATTTTAGACACATAAATAATAATTAAACCTGGGCATGTTCAGTACATGGTTCTAAAAATAAATGGATATATTGCCTTTACTATTCATCTTCGGATGACATCCACCTGTAGGATTCATGGCTTTGTCGATAGCTTCAGAGGACTGGGATTAAACACTAAGTAAATATTTATGGTGAAAGAATCCTTCTACATCCAGCTTTTCATTTGCTTTACTTTTCCATACCATCTATTAGTATCTTACATTATACTTTATTTATGTATTATTTTTACTTGTTAAACTATAAACTCTGTGAGGGCAGAGACTTTTAATTTATTTACCACTGTATGCACAGCACCTAGAATAATTCCTGAAACATAGTAGTAGCCAATAAACATAGCTGACAGAATAATCAATTACGTGTGGAAATTTGGGGTAATTTGATAAATGTATGTTTAACTTTAAAAAGTTACTCAATTTTTTATACTACATTTTATACTGTACATTTGTATACACTATATATTTTCTTGTACATTTTACACTCTTATTAGTTATGTATTAAATTCCCATGGCTTTGCAGCCTCATCAGTACTTAACACTGTATGTTTTTCTTCATCTTTTTACAATTCCAACAGGTGTGTAGTGTTATCTCATTGTAATCTTAATTTGCATTTTCCTAATAGTTAAGAATCTATTAATGTAATTGCCATCTGTATATCATCTTCAGTGAAGAGTCCTCTCAGGTCTTTTAATAGTGTTTGACAGTTTTTAAAAAAATGTGTTCTAGATACAAGTCTGTTGCCAGAAATATGATTTGTATGAATGTATGCATTCATTTCACTTGAGTAAATACCTCAAAGTAGAATGGCTTGTTTGTATGGTAGGTGTATATTTAACTTTTTAAGAAACCGTCAAACATGATCAAATAGAGTTTATTCCAGCAATGGAAAGTTGTTTAATATTCAAATCAATTACTGTAATTAACTACTTTAAAAAATAATTTAAAAAAGAAAGAACAAGTTATCAACTTAATAGATGCAGGGAGAGTATTTGAAGAAATCCAACATTTTCTATGGTTAAAAAAAAAAAACTCAACAAAATAGGAATAGAAAAAAACTTCCTCAACCAGACAACGCGGACAACGGCATTTATGAGAAACCTGCAACTAACTTCACATGTAAAGATAAAAAATCAAATACATTACTTTTGTTATTAGAAACAAAACAAGGAGATGCACTCTAACTGCTTCTGTTTGATGTTTATTAGAGGTCTGGCCAGTGCAAAAAGGCAAGAAAAAATAAATAAAAGACATTCATATTGGAAAGAAAAAAAGTAAAAATCTATTTGCAGACATTTGTAGAAAATGTGATGAGAACTATAAAGAGGTTAACAGAACAAAAAAATGAGTTTTGCCAATTTATATATAATTTATATATGTAAATTAACTATATTTCTATGCACTAGCAATAAACAATCAAAAATTAAAAAACTGTTCCACTTACAATAGTATAAAAATATGATATAGTAATCTAAATGTAACAAAATATGCAATAGACCTAGACATTGAAAACCATGAAATTTTGCTGAGAAAATTATGTTACCTAAATAAATTTAAAAACATACCATGTTCATAACTGGAAAGACGGTATTGTTCTAATGCCAGTTCCCTCCAAATTAATTTATAATGTAATCCCAATCAAAATCCCAATGAGTTTTTTTTTTAAGTTGACAAGTGGATTCTGAAATTCATGTGGAAATGAAAAAAAAGGCATAGTATACCCAAAGAAACATTAAAAATAAAAAAGGTATGATTTTAAAGGCTTATTATAAAATTATACTATAGTAAATGTGGTATTGACATCAAGATAGAAAAATAGAACAGACGGATACACAGTGTAAATATATATGTATATATATATATATATATATATATATATATATGTATATATATATATATGCGCCTTACTGTTAAAATGCACAGCTGAAATTTACCAGATTTTGTTAACAAATGTCAGCATAAAAATATAAATTAATTTAAAAATAGAACAATAGGACAAAATAGAATTCCGAAAGAGCAATACATATGTTGAAAAGTTATAAACAGAAATGATAGTTTTTTAACAAATGATAATAAGACTATTGAATACACATTTACGAGATAAATAACCTTGATTCCTAGAGCTAACTGTAACAAAATTAAACTCAAAATAGGTTACAGAAGTATATTTAGAAATATAAAACTTAAAAATATAGAACATTTAGAAAAAAATAAAAAATATTGACTTTGAGATAGGCAAACTTTTAAGGTATGACATGAAAATCACAATCCATGTAGAACAAATTGACAAATTGAAATTAATCAAATTTTAAAATGAATACTTTTCAAAAACACTGCTAGGAGTATGAAGCCCCAAGCTAGAGATGTTGAGTAGTAGTGGAGATAGTAGTAATCCTTATCTTGTTCTCAAGGGCAAATGCATTGTTTTTCATCATGCAAGATGATATTTCCTCAGGTTTTTCTGAGACTTTTTTTTTTATCGGTTTAAGATCCTTTTATTTTATTTTGCTGAAAGTTTTATCAGGAATGGATGTGGGATTTTATTTAAAAATACATATTTTAATCTATTGATATGATTATGTTTATATTATCTTTTAAAAATTTGTTAATATAGTGAATTTTGTTAAATGACATGTCTTTTTATGGATGCTTGGATTGCTTCCATTATTGAGCTATTGTGAATTGTGCTGCTATGCACATGAGTATATCTCTTTGGCACCATGTTTTTAATTTTGGGGGGTATATACCTAAAAGTTTAGTTGCTGATTCACATGGTAATTATATTTTTAAGTTTTTGAGGAACTGCGGTAGTGTTTTTCATAGTTACTATACCATTTTACATGCTCACAAAAGTGTACTGGGTTCCAATTTATCCTCACCAAAACTTATTTTCTGATTTTTTTAAATAATAACCATCCTAATGAGTGTGAGATGGTGTCTCATGTACTTTCAACTTGCATTTTTCTATGATCAATGATGTGTTTGTATACCTTCTCTGAAGAAATATCTATTCAAGTTCTTTTCTCATTTTTGAATCAAATATTATTTGTTCATCATCATTGTTGTCATTTAAGTTTTAGGAGTTTTCTAGGTATTCTGGATATTGCCTTAACAAATATATAATTTGTAAAAATTTTCTTGCCATTTTACTCTGTTGATATTATCTTTTGAGTCACAAAATTTTAAAATTTTTATGGTGTCTCAGTTGTCCACATTTTCTTTTCTTGAAAGTTTGTTCTTTCTTCCTAAGAATTTTCACCTTTTAGTTCTTATACTTAGATCTTTGATTCATTTTGAGTTAATTTTCATATATGGTGGTAGATAAAGGTTCACCTTAATTCTCTTCCATGTGGATATCCAGTTTTTGTTAAAAAGACTGCTCTTTCTCTATTAAGGGGTCTTAGTACCCCTGTCAAAAATTATTTGACCATATTTGGGAGGGTTGAATTCTGGACTCTGTATTCTACTTCATTGGTCTATATGTCTGTCTTTATGTCAGTACATATATGTACAGAGAGATCTTGGTTCACTGTATCAATTATGAAGCCAGATAAAGTGTGACAAGGAATTCAAAATGTTCAGACATTCGTTTAAACAAATTTTTTATTCCATAAACATTGCTTCAGCTTTCAAACATAAATAAGGAAAGATGAACTGTTCATATCATTTCTCCAGATGTTTTGTGTTTTGAGACTACATATCACAGCTGGTCTGATGATCTCTGAATCCTGAGGAAAGAAAAATTCTGTAGCTCATTCTTAATAGAGGGAAGGTTCTCTGGCTGCAAGGTGGAAGCAGGTGGACTCCATGTTCTGCATTTTTACCCACAGAGCAAAATTCTTCATCAAGAGGTGGCGGGGAGGGGGCGGGGAATAGGAAATTCCATAGCTATTATTTCTTAAATGCATTTTAAAAATATTAAACAAAGAGTTTAGATTTCTGATATTACCTTTTTTATATCTTGGACTAAATGCTAATTTTTAAAAAGTATATACTAAAACCATACAATTAATCCTTGGTCTCTAAGACCTAGATGTAGTCATAGTTGTTAGTAAGACTTGCTAAAATTAGCCTGTGAAGTTAAAAATCAAAATATGGCAATTATTCATTACATTAGAATATCTGTTAACTTTCTGATTAACAGAGGTTTTCACTTAACTTAAGGAGATAAAACATTCTCTTGGGAAAGGATTTGCAGCTTAAATTTCTTGGGATAGTGGCTAAGTTACCAAGGAAACTCTTAGATAGCTAAAGATGATTGTGAACTCGCCCTTCATAATAAAATGATGAATAATTTTATATTGAGAATGTAAAGGAATATCTAGTATTTTTAAAAATTCAGAAAGATTAAGCACTTGGAAGAAAGATGAGTGATGGCAGAAAAATTTCATTGGGTCATTTGGTAAATGAAGGACTGTAAGCATTCTTTTCTCAATTTGACAATGCATCAAAATTTCTGAGGTGCCTGATCAAAATGCAGGTTACTCAGTTTTATGTCAGACCTACTGGATTAAAATCTCAATACATGAAGCTTCTTAATTTTTATTTTCAGTAAACTTCACAGGTGAGTATTATACTTAAAAAATCTCGAGAGTGCTGGAATCAGAAAAACAGAGATGTCAGGTGGAAATCTAGGGAAAATAAATAGGTACCCTGGAATGATGTGAATATATCTATAAGAAAGATGACTCAATAAAATGTTAGGTGGAAAGGAGTTTCTTGTGGAAATCAGTGAAATAATTGAGTTCTGCTAACTAAGTCTTATGATACCCAATCAGCCCATATGGTTGAAAGATAATTGTCATCATAATTACAGTAAAAAGTATTTTGGTCGTGTTTTAAGAAAAACTTTCTCTAATACAAATCTATTATTTTGTTAGGAAGAACAGTCAAATGAAGATAATCTAATTTTTTTGCCGATTGAAGATCTTTTACTTTCTCGAGGTCATAATTGTGATTGTCATTTTACATTTGTCATTGATGGTAACAGTAAGTGCAGATATGATAGGAGATTGGCCTAAATGTGTATTGATGTCTATCGTATTTTCAGAAAGCAAGTGGCCTCAGGAAGGTAAGAGTGAGTACCGAAAGTGTTGAGTGAAATGAAGTCTAGAATTCCTAATCACAGATGATATGAATGTAGCTGAAATGAGAATCTTTTAAATTCTACAAAAGCTGTTAAGTCATGGAACTAGATTGAAGAAAAAAAGATGAATAAAAAGTGTCATCACACATGGGCAACTGAGCCCAGTTTTGCACTAATTCGAAATATAAATAGATAATTCTTATCCTCAGTTTGTTGTTTCCAGCAAATATTCAGCATTTCTATGCACTATACTAACTAGCAACTATCTAAAAATGACTCAGAACATAAACATTCTAATGTATGTGAGTGTGTGTAAGTGTGTGAATGTGTGTGTGTTAGCCAAATTCTTGATATTGCTTGGGAAAAGAACACTTGGGCTAATAGAACATGCCAGTCAGTTAATTGAACTTTAGATTGTATATCTTTTCTTTTTTGCTCACATTTTCCTGGTTATTTTTTAGAATACTTACTCTAGGATGAGGGATGTGTTCTTTTACTATAGAAAAAAGAAGAATCAAGGATGAATAAAGGATAATAGCAGAAAGAGTTATCACTGAATGAAAAGAATAAAAATATGTAGAAATCAAATTCTTTTTGTTTTTTCAAAATGAAGAATATTTTATTATTTTTTCTTATAAAAACTTTTTTAAAGTATGAAAATATAAAAGAGGAAAGACTACTCTTTAAAAATTAATAAATATAATAAGCCTCTTAAGCCTATTATCTTGAAGATATCTGTTGTAATCTTCAAAGTCTTTGTGCACACATGTGCATATATTCCACAGTTGTTTTATTTTTGGTATTTATAAAAATGGGATCTTACTTTAGTTTGGTAATAAATAACTGGTATTCAACCACTTTTGACAGGCAAAAACAACAATTTAATATGCTTTAATCTATGTATACTGCATTTTAATCTGTTTACTTTCCATTTAAAGATATATCATGATTCTATAATAAATTATAAAATTATATAAATTATAATATCTGTATAGTTTTCATTATGTGAAAATTTACTAACTAATTCTCTTTTATTAAACTTTTGGATTTTCATTTTTTCCTATTACTAATAGTGCTCCCAAAAACATTTTTATAGTTGAACCTCTCCTGCATACTTCCACCTCCACCTGCCAAGGGGCATATTCTCATCAGTAGAATACTTGTATGAAAAAATAAGTACTACAAACACATTTTTAAGCCTACTATTTTTCTACAAATGTTCTGTAATACTGTTTACTTTCTATGGCTGCATTTACACACAAAAAGGGTTTTTGTTGTTCACTATTAACATGTTGAGTGTAATAATACAATTTCAAAAAAAACATTAAAAATGATTTTTTTAGCTTTGTATGTGCATGGGGGTTGGCAAAATTACAGGCATAAATGTATTGATATCATTATCTTTTTATTTTCTTTGTTCAAAAATATTAATGCTGTGACATTTAGAGACTATGAACAAGGTCTGCACTAACCAGATGACACCTTTCTCATTCTTCAAATGAACCCCTCAGGTGACATAGGTATTGAAAGAAAAGATTTAAATAAAATTCCTGGGTTCTTTTCTACATTGGGCCTGTAGAAACTTTGTCTATAATTGCCTTCTCATTTTCCAGCATCTGTTTTTCAGTTGCCCATCATAAACATTAACTAAATCTTAAAAAGTCTTTCTTCACCTATCTTTGACAGTTTAGTCAGAAAACAAGATAATAAAAACTTGCAACATTAATTTGTGTCATAACCTGGAGCCAGGCTTCATGTTGAAGGATTATTGAAATATAAAATGCTGTTACCAGCTGTGTTGAAAAGATAACTGACTAACTGTAGCCATAGATCATTCAATGGCTCAAGAAATCTGGGGCATCAATTATATGACTGATTAGAATTTAAGGTAAATATCAAAGAATGCAGCATCTTCCCAGAAGCTTTGCAACATTAGATTGGATCAGATATTACATTCCTGGTAGTGAGCCAGATCTTGAAATGTCTGAGGAGCCAGAGGCTAGATACCTACTCAAGCAACTTATGGATGTGCTCTCCAACTCGCTTTGCCATTTCTCCCGGGTTAATGACATGACTTTGATTGCCCTGAGACTTTATACATGCCTCTTTCTGTTATCACAGAGTCACTTCATGTGTGTCTCTCTCACTGTACACTGTAGGAAACAGAAGGGTGAAGACCACAATGTGTCCAGTCCCCTCCACACAGCCAAGGGGCTGAAACTCTGGAATTCTCAATGAATAGATGAATAAAAAAAATGCTATTTTTAAAAAAATCACAATTCTTTGTCAATTTTAGTCAAAGATTGGGTCAACAAGAATAGTTCATATGTTCCCAAATTAGGAACAAAAATCCAACAATTTTATTAATTCAATTATTTTATATAGTAGATAATATTTAAAACAAGCATAAAGAACAACCTTGAATTAAAAAAGGCACCAAATTGTGACAAAAATACAAATTACTAGAAGGCAAAGAATTGGGGGGAAGGAATGGAATGGAATGGAATAGAATAGAATGGAAAGGATTGGAATTAAAAATGCTACCAGAAAACCAGCTCCCTTTCTTCCCACCATTGGTCATTTGCTATATCAGATAAATGAACCATTTACATTTGACTTATAAATTGTATCTCAGAAAAGCTTTAATTTTAGCTCTCTTGATGATCAGTTCTTGAGTGGCATGCAGAAAAGTAATCAGAGAAATCTAATATCAAACTCCTATACCAGCTAGATCATGGCCACTGAGAATCGGAATGAGAGGTCAAAGGGTCTAGGTGATTCCTTCAACACACATGTGTGAACACAGGTTCCCTATCAAAAGTCTAGAGACTAAGGGAAATGCCAAGGCAGCCACCCAGAAGGGTATGCTCCTGGTGCAAAAGCACACTGGAGCTTATAATATTTTCTCTAATAATTCCATTTCCTGACTCTAGACTTTCGAACATGCTATTTCTTCTGGCTACAACGTTTCTCTACTCGGAGACACCTAACTCTTTTTCTTATCATCAGTATAAATGTCACTTTCTCAGAGTGGTCTACCCTAATCATTCTATTTAATATTAAACTGCTGCTCTCCAAACTCTTTTTCTCAATGACCATACTCTGTCTTATTTTCTTGGTGGTACTTACCAGTATACATTATTTTTATATGTGTTAACTACCCAATGGAATGTCAGTTCTAGGGGAATGGGGACTTTGTCTTAGTCATTATTATATCAGTGTTGGTGCATGATAGGCACCCAACACATATTTGTTGAATAAATGAATGAATGAATAAATTAATAAATGGATGTGCTCTCCAACTCGCCTTGCCATTTCTCCCAGGTTAAATATGTATAGAACCTGTTTTTTTGTTGTTTGTTTGTTTTTGTTGTTGTTGTTGTTGTTGTTTACCAAGAGTAGAACCACTCATTATGTCAGGCTTGTTTACTCTTAAGTATCTTATCACTTAAGTGAATTTTGTTTAAATAAGGTAAGACAAGCCATGTGGAACAAGCAAGCCCTTCTCTGGGAATTTGAGAAATAGGAAATTGCAAAAGGGTGACATGTGCTGGCCCTGAACACATTTCTTGGGTGAACGTAATGAGAAGAGAACTGCCATAGGAACAAGAGCAAGTGTCCTGCCCAGGATGTAGGTAACACTAACATCTCAGGTTCAAGAAGGAAGTGCAGTTGAAATGCCAAACCAGTTTGCAATGCAGGCTCTGCAAGAGTCGCAGAAGACATTAGAGCCCAAAAGCAGTATAACAGGAGGTTATAATTCCATCTCAGTTTTACAGACTTGTAAAGGAAATGCCTAGATAAAAGCAGATTTCACAGAAAAACACAAAGAATCTGTGTTTCTAGAGTCTAGATAATGTTTTGTTAAATTCTGAGTAGTTCACTGTCAAGACAGACACACACAATGAGATTAATGGCTGAAATTGGCAGGCAGGGGACCCCATCAAACTAGAGCATGAAGCTGAATCATGTTTAGCCAGAGGCAACAGGCTCCAGAGGATTTATGAGCATTTCCAGGTTCCTCAGATTGACATTCTTCTCAGAAGTTTCTTAGGTTTCTCTCATTTTTCAATGTTGTAATTATTAAAAAGAAAAAGCTGCATAAGGGTTATTTTGACTGTCACTCAAACAATTAAATATCCTAATTCCAGACTAGTTTATATTCTAAAACTTGTTCACAGAAAACTCCTCTAACATCAATAGATGTTACTCACCAAAGGTCTGATTAATGAAAGTAGAATGGTGGCATTGGCTGAGAAGGTCATTCTGTGATTAGGCACAAATGATCTTTCATTCTTCTGGCTGCAGATTATTTACTTTGGCCGCATTGAGAATAACCTGATATATGACAAGATTTATAAAACTTGAACAAAACTTCCAAAACATACTTGTGAACATTGCTGACCAGATGGAATCCTTCAGCATAGTCTGCATGGAAATAAAGCCACATGTTTCCAAAGAGTCGTGTTGTTAAAATTTTCTCTGTAAATGCGAGCTTTTCTCATGTTAATCCCTTTCTTAAAATTACTCTGCCTTGATGTTTGTTGGTATTAACAAGGATCACTATTTACCCTTGATGGTGTGAATATATAGGCCAAACAGTGGCTCTGCTTACACACAACCCAAAAGTATGTGTGTAGACAGATGTAAATATACATGTATATATGTGTATATATACTTATGAATATACACATATGTACATAATAAATATAAAATAAAGTTGAAAGGTAGAAAGTTTTGTCATACCAGCTCTTGACAGTATAGAAATAATCACACTTTGGCTTTTTAAATTAAATTGGTTCTCTTATTGAATTCAGAGAGTTGATTTTGTCTTTGAAAACAGAATTGTTTTGTACAGTATGTCTGTTAGTATTTCAATTCTGAGTTTTTTTCAACTTATTTTTATATACATCTAAGTTTTTGCATTATTTGTTGTTATTGTGATGATTGACTAATTTTCGATTCATGGAGCTGTACAGTCCCTATTTTCATGTATGTATGTATTACTTGCTTGAAAACAGAAACCATGTCTTTTCTAGATCATATATTATTTTTATAGTTTTTAGTGTAAGTATCTTTTAGAAACACTTAGGATGTTAGTTAGATATACTAGTGCCACTTTTCATTTTAACTGCTTCTATATTTTATTAAAAATAGAGTAATAGATCACTACGGTTTGTTATCATTATCCATGACACAGAGTGAATATGCCGTTCTTATTCTAAATGTAAAGTTATCATTCACTGCAACGTCTGTTCTCATTCATTCCAGTCAATACTCATTGAAAAAGAAGTTAGGTTTAATCATACCATGCCTCATTGGAAGTAAAAATAATTAGCTATTTATGGGTAATGTTATGTCAGGTCTTTAAAACTCAGATTTTTAAAACCAAGATTAAAATGTTCAATTGAAATTTTCTAGTCTGAATACAAGTTTCAGTCACTTAAATTTCTACTTACTGCATAATGTCTTTCCAGACTAAATGGGGAAGTCCTCTTTAATTCGTAAAACAAATCAATTATTTTATGGAATGCTCAGCTAAAATTTTAAGCATTACTCTTGTCAGCAATTCTAATGTTTACCCTGTATGTAAAATTAATACACAATCACTAAGAATGTAAATCTAGATTTAATAATTTTTGTCAATGTTCTATTTAATGTATGCATTAATTTGAGGGTTATCTGAAAGAAGAGAATTAACATTTACGTCTGTCTCCTTTAGGAAGCCTCTCTCACCTGATAGTCATAATGACTCTATGTAGCTCTTATCAACCCCTTTTTACAGGGGATAAAATTGAGGGTTAGAAAAGTTAAATATTTTGCTTAAGTCATGCATCTAGAAAGTGGCATAACCAGAATTCAAATCTCTAATTCAGAAAAAAAATAATCTGCCTTGAAATCTTAGATTATAAATGCCCTATAAGATGACTTCCACAAATTTCTTTACAATATCGAGAGGAACTGAAATAAATAATTTCTGATAGAATGCTTTTTGACATCGTTACTTATTTATTTACTGACCTTAACACTGGTATATTTACTATGAAGTCTGCAAGCCCATAAAGAGTGAAATGATACGGTGGTAAAATTAATCATTAAAGTGTTAAATCAGGCAGGACCTCCAGGGCGGAGAAGTCACTACAAGTCTAAGGCATAATACGCTCTGACTGAAACAAGAGCCGCCATAGAAATGCTCCTGTTACTGTCACAGAACCATACCTGCTCAACACTGATGGAGGAGGCAGAAGGGGCAAAGGGAGGAATACATGTGGAGCCCACAGGGCCAGTCCTCTTGTGAGAGACCAGCCCATCTAAGGCCTGACTAAGGCCTTGGACAGCCAACTGATCACCTCAAGGCATAGGTTCTATTCAACAGGTTCCTCTGTGGAGGGGAAGCAATTTCATTGAGAGTTTAGGGATGTCATTTCTGAAGCCAGGCTATTTGGATCAGAATTGTAATTGGTCACTTATGATCTTCATGACCCTTGAAAGTAATTTTAACTAGTGACTCTATTTCCTCATCTATAAAATGGAATTGAAGCAATGACATGAAGTAATGTGTATGGGATATGAAGAATTAAATGTGGCACATAAGAAAATCCCATAACTGACATCTGCTTTTGTTATTAAACCTTTCCACTGCCTCTAAGACCAGTACATTTGCTCCCTTTCTGATAGTAACTATCTTTGATGAAAAAATAAAGCAAAAAAGCCCTCTCTTTTTCTCCATGGACCTATACCTCAAGATGTTATTCTTAATTAGCCCAACCTATTACATCTTTAAAAAGAAAGAAGGTAGGCCGGTCAGATTCGCATCTGGATCTAGCCTTAGTGATTGTATCAACATATTTCTCTTCATTCTAACCTCAGTGGTAACATCAAAAATGGCCATTCATATGCACAGTCTTGACTAAGCAGAACTTACATTTTTCTCTCCACAAAGTTAAGCAAGTTTCTGACAACCAAGGCAAGCTGTATTACAATAAAATAATTCTCATAAAACCCAGAAAGAAAATAAAATAACTCAAAATTTCAAAAAATAACAGAATAATAGGCATTCATGGATAACTCACGCACACGGACACACATACACACTCGGATCTAAGTGTGTCTATGACACACTTAACCTATCTTTAAATAGAATTAAAATATTTCTGTTTTGGCATTTGGGTATTATTAGATGTGATAAAGAAAGATTTGAGAATTTGGTTTGAAAAATATCCATGTGTTAATGTGCTGGTTCAGTCAAGTTGCCCTAGAGACCTGCCAGTTCGCTCCCCACCTCACCCCCCCACCCCGCCCCAAGGATGCAATACTGTTCTGATCTAGTGGGTACCATCATCAGCATGACCTTTACAGAGGTGACCTGAATAAGTTATCACTATAAAGCTCTTGGAATGAAAAGCACCACATCAGTACTTATTGTGCTTTGCATTTTTTATGACTCAAACCTTTTTCAAGAAATGAGCAGCTTCTAAAGACGTTAGAGGAGTTGTTTATAAATAGGAAGTAACTATACTTGAAATTCATTGGTTTCTGAAAAATTATAATTGCTACATGAATATCTTTATGGCAGAAATGTTAATTGAAACATTCACTAAATAACAGAAAAATCACAAGGCTGTAAATAACAGTGCTACTTAAGAAGTACAGAGGCTTATTTTTAGATCAAATGAAGGTATGGTTTTTGCTTCCTTCCTATAGGGATACTAATAAAAATAAAACCCTCTCTCAGAAGAGACTAACACCATTTCTGTTATATTTCTTCGTATGTTGCCACACCAGCCATCACTACTGATGCCTCTACCTTCAGGTCAGGGCATCCCAATATGGCTGCTGTTTTATGTTTCTTACTATCACTTAAGAAAAGGCCCGCCGTCTACATACAACTGGTTCTATCAACTATGAAAACTAATTTTGCTGTATTAACTCCATAAATTTGATAGAACCCGGAAGGCTTCGAAGGCATATGGCTTAATTTTTCATTCTAATAATAACTGCCTGCCAGTTGAAATGAATAGGATCAAAAATAAACATTTCTGTTCTATAACATGATACATGACAGATGTACAGCTTAGGCGGTCCCGGGCAGGGACCTCCTAGCCCCTTTTCCAAGTCACCCCGTGGCAGTAAAAGCATGAACACCAGGGAAAGGGTCTGATGCTAAAGAGACTCAAGGGAAAGTGACCTAGCTGTCCTCTACACTTAAATCTTCAGTTTGTTATAGGCCTGATTTAAGATAAAGCATTTGTTTTAGATCTTTAAATAGTGTGGTGTGGTTGTCTCTTAATTGCCATCTTCTTCAGTTTCTTTCCCTCATTTTCTTTTCTCCCCTTCTCTTCTACCATTATATGTACAAAAACTGATTAATTTGATTATTTACTTGTTTGTATAGATTTTTTGTTGACAACTTAAAAGTGTTTCTTTTTAAAAGCCAGAACAAATCTTGCTACATTTGAAGTGAAAATAAGGTCATGCAAGTTTGTGCCAACAAGCTACTCAGGCTTTGGGTAGTTATTGATTTATCTACTTAATGAAACGAAGTGTCAGCAAATTGTTTTTCATTTTTTAAAAGGAGATCACTTTCTGGAAGGCAAATGTAGTGAATTCAAGTGCAGATTTTCTATTTTTGGAATACAGTAAATTTATTTTCATCAAGAAATCAATATTTTAATCTACTCTTATCTTTCCTGTATTTATTTTTTGCAAATAATTTCAACCCTTCATCCAAAGAAATGAAAAACATTTTTAATTCTCTTCTTCTTTATGAAATAATTACTCAATGATTTTTCTTTTCTATTTTGTATGCACTTCTGTACTTCCTTAGCTTTTTAGTACGTAGCCTTAACCACTGAGCCATGACTACAAGTCTCCAAGTTTTTAAAAGAGGATATCTTTAAAATCGATACTTCTAAAATCGGAGGGACACCTATCTTTTAAATTATTTCATAATTTAATGTAATGCATGTGGAAATTTACAAAAAAAATCTCAACACTGCTGCTGAGTAAACTAGTGCAACCTCACACAAAAAGCATTAAGGCAGGATGAGAATAAAGAATTAAGTTTAGGTCAACTGTTTTAAAATACCAATATCCAAATTATTTTTGGATAATTTGAAAAGTTTATACCTCTCTCCATCCAGATATTAATCTCTACTTTACCATGTGTAACAATACTATTAAAATATTTTGATTCATTTGTTATTTCTGTTCCTTAGAGTCCACATATATGTGAAATCATATGGTATTAAAAAAAATATTGCCTGTGTAAGAGTCATAAACACAATTTATTTTCTATGCTTTTAAAATTTTTTAAAAATAATTTTAAACACAGAAAAATTGTAAGAATAGTATAAAGAACTGAATATTCTTACCCAGATTCACCAAATTTTAACACTTTGACAGATTGCTTTATTATTCTCTCTGTAATTTTGTATTTTTTCTAAACTATATTTGAGCAACTGCATATAATTGTGTTCATTAATCTCTAATATGTAAGTGTTTTCCTGAAAATAAGTTTTTGAACTCAGAAAATTTAACACTGATATGTCATCATCTAATATACAGTCTATATTTTTATTTCTTTGTTTTAATAATGTCCTTTGTATAACAATCTTTCCTAGTACATGATGCAGCAGTTCAGGATCTCTTCAGTATATTTTAGTCTGGAACAATCCACATATTTTTTTGTTTTTTGTTTTTTTTTTTTTGCCTTTCATGCCTTTGACTGTAAAAAAAATTAGAAAACTACAGGCGCATTGTTTTACAGAAAATCTCATTATTTCAGTTTTTCTGATGTTTACTTGTTAGGGTCAGGTTGTATGTTTTGGCTGGAATACTATAAAAGCAATGTTTCTGTTCAGCTTACTCTATCAGAAAGGATATGACATCCATATGCTCTTTATTAATGATGTTAATTTTGATTCCTTGTTTAAGGTACCCCTGCAGCAAACATCCTTATTACAAGAGTTCAGGATTTGTCTGCATTTTTTATTCTTTTTTCTTCTTTTATTTTTTTTTAACACTAGATGTATGTAGTCAGAATATTGCATTCAAAAGTTATTTGTATTCATTATTTTTCCTCTTAAGTATAGCATTTTTTGTTTGTTTGTCTGAAATAAATTGAATTCTTTTATTTCTCTTTGAGTTCAATTTTAGGGTTTTACCTCTACCCTCATTAGTTTTAGTTTTATTTTTTGAATTTGCAGAGTATTTACTTGATTCTAAAAGTCAAAATTATACAAGAAATATACTCAAAGAAAAGTACTCTCTCCCCTGCAACTTCCTCCTCCCCCTGTACTATGTTTTCTTTTCACAAAATAATCATATTTTCTTATTTCTCCTTACGTAAATGGTAGCATGCTATAGAAACTCTACTGCACTTCGCTTTTTTCTCCCTTAACAACGTAGATGAGAAATTAGTCTCTGTCAGTTCATGAGATCTTGCTCATTCTTGTTTGCAGTCACGTTGTACTCCAGTGTGTGTGTGTGTGTGTGTGTGTGTGTGTGTGTGTGTGTGTGTACACCATGGTTGATTTAATGTGCTTTGCTTGGGAAATTATAAATTGACAATACTTTGTAATTACAATTGATGCTTGTGAGGGGTGTATCGTGAGGTTAAATTCTTAGAAGTGAGATTTCTGAACCAAATTCATTTGTAGTTTTGTTAGACACTGTCATATTTGTCTTCAAAAGGGTTGTCCCATTGCATTGCCACCACCAAAGAATGAGAAAACGTTTTCTAACAGCCTCATCAAAAGTATATTGTCAAACTTTTGAATTTTTGCCTAACCTGTGAGAAATAGTATCCAGCATAGCTTTAAATTTGTATTTCTCTTGTATGAATGAAATTGAATATCATTTAATAGATTTGAGGACCATTTTAATACCTTTTAAATATGACTATTTAATAGGTACTTTGCTCATTTTAAATTTTAAGATTTTTTTTACCTCAAACTTAGGAAGTTCTTTGTATAGTAAAACATAAATCCTTTAACTGAGTTATGTCTTGTATATACTGTTTCTGGTTACAACTTTAAATGAATTACATAAATTTAAGTATATAATATTTCATTACTTTTCAGAAATACTTTGATTTGGTTTGTGTTTCACTTTTCAGCTAAAAATAAAAATATTTCCAAGTAAAATAGGCTTTAAATTATTTATTTTTGTTTTTTAGCTTTATTCCATTGTAATCAGAGGATGTTGCCTTTAATATTTAAATGTTCTATAACTCATGAACTTTTATGAGTAAACTATTATTTGATCAAGTTATATATTTTTGTGAATATTTTATGTGCACTTGGCAAGAGGGTACATTCTCTATTATCAAAGTGTAATGCTTGTTATATATCCACAAGATATTATTAATTACGTTACTTACTTATTTTATAGTGTTGCTTATTTTTTCATCCAGTTGATCTGCTTTACACTAAGGATAGAGCATCAAAATATCCTTTTATTGATAAATCTATATTTGTTTGATTCAAAGATATTCATAACTGTTAAATCTACTTTATAAATTACATCTTTTAGAATTACAGAGTCTGGCTTACTGCTTGGCTTGAAATCTCTTTATCTGATGTCACAATTGCAACCTCTGTTCTCCTTTTGTTTTTCCTTTTCTTTTTTTAAATAGAGATATAATTGATATACAACATTATATTAGTTTCAGAGATACAACCTAATAATTTGATATTTATATATATTGCAAAATGACCACCACAATAAGTCTAGTTAACAATCATCACCACACACAGTCACAAAAAAATTTTTTCTTATGACGAGAACTTAATATTTTCTCTCAGCAACTTCAAATACACAATATTATTAATTATAATCATCATGATGTACATTACACTTTCATGACTTACTTATTTTACAACTAAAAGTTTATACCTTGAACTCCCTTCACTCATTTCATCCATTCTCCCATCTCTCACCCTGCACAGAGCAACCACCAGATTGTTCTCTGTATTTGAGTTCTTTTTTTTTTTTTCATTCCACATATAAGTGAGACCATATGGTATTTGTTTTTCTCTGTCTGTTTTATTTCACTTAGCATAATGCCTTCAAGTTCCATTCATGTTGTTGCAAAGGTCAAGATTTCATTCTTTTTTATGACTGAATAATATCCCACCACACACACACACACACACACACACACACACACACACACACCCTTGCTTTCTAATTATATCACTCTGTATATTTTTGCTGGTAGTTTGTTTTGTTTTTGCTTCTTTTTTTTGTTTGAATCATTCTATTTAGGTGTCTGTCAGCATAGAGTTAGATTTGCCTTTTGAACCAGTTTTATTTAATGTCTTGTTCTTTTAATTGGCTAATTTGGCCTATTCTATCTCTTTATGTAACTTTTCTGTTTTATTTAAGCTATCATATTTTGTGTCATTTCTATGTATATTATGTTATATTTCATGTGTTTTTTTTTCTCTATGTGGTATGACTTTTTGCTCTTTTTTTGTCTTTTGTCATTAAGAAAGGTATTACTTTTATTTCAGTGGTTATCTGTATTTTTACATTTTATGGTGCTTTTTAACAGCCTCTTCTTAACTTTTTTTAATTTTAGATTGTCAATTTTAGATTGTTTTCTTTGGCTCCCACCTATTTTTCATGTAAAATTAATTATTTTGTTCTATTTTTCTCTTTCTCTATCCATCTTCTTCACACTTTAAAAGTTGTATTATTTCTATTTTTCAGAGCATGTAGCATTTAAATGCTAGTAGTCCACTATACTCTCACTCTCATTTTATGCTTACCTCCATAATTATATATATATATGTATATATAATTATATGTACATCTATAATTATGTACATATGTAATTATACGGATATGTGTATATATAATTATATGTACATATATATGTAATTGTATATATTTTATGTATATAATTTATATGTATATTTTATATATATAAAATACTCATCATTAGTCCTTTTACCTAAGTTTTTTCAGTTATCTCTTGGTCAGATAAAGATCTACCGCTAGCAAATTCTTTAGAAACAGTTTATGAATAAATTTTTCCCTTAATTCTTATATGTTTAAACTGTTTTTTTTTTTCTATAATAATTGATACTTGAAAGACAGCTTGGTAGCATATAAAACCCTTGACATAATTTTTTTAAGTGTCTTAAATGTGCTCTATTGCTGCTATGCTCTGTATGTTACTCTTGAGTAATCTAAAACAAGCTTAACTTTTTAGCCATTTAAATAGTTTGTTCTTTTTCTTAAAGGTAGTAAGATTTTTTTGTTGTCTCTAAACGATCTTTCAAAGTGTTTGATTTGTGCCAGAGAAGAACAGTATGTTTTCTTATTTCTGATAATATTTTGTAGGTTATAGTTCAACTAGCTGTGTGGCATTGTTTTATTTCTCTTCCTCTAAGAGTCAATTATATAAAAGCCATTTTTTCTTTTATGTTGTCCATTTTTAAGCTAATTTTCTCTGACATTTTGCACTTTTTAAATTGTATTTTTATTTTTGTTATAGTTTTCCTGCTGTTCTTAAGTGTCCCTTATATTTACTTGAATCTATTCTCCCTTGATCACCTTCTAATTTATTTTTCAATTTGAGATTCTGAGATAATTTTAATTCTTTAATTTCTTTCCTGAGTTTGATCAATTCCCATTGCATATTATTGTCCAGTTCTGTTCTTAGTAGTTGAATTTCTGGTTATAAATGTGATGTGTATCTATTACAACAATATATATATTTAACTAAGTGCATGTTTGAGAATATTTAACTAAGTTGGGAGTACTGTATTACAACACTAAACAGTGTTCTAATACTGTTCTCTGGCATATAATCAAACTTCTGCTTCATGATTGTTAGAGGGTAAAATTTTCATCATCTGAAATATTCCAATTCTTATTTTACGATTTTCTATTTAAAGTAGGTTTGCATAATATTGCTTCCTATATCTAGGTAGTTGGACAGGGGTCATCATTCAAAAGCTCCCTCTTCTGTTAATATAATAAAATGCAATTTATAAATGGATGCTTTTGTTGATTGGGGAGTTGGGGAGAGGTCATATTTTAAGGCTCTCTGGATTTTCTTTAGGGACCATAAATTTTCTCTTCATTCTTTCTCTTCACTGCCACATTTCTAAGGGTCACACTATTTCTGTATTTATAACCTTATCTCCCAGAAACAATATGTCTTTGAGGCTTCAATCTCTATTCGTACTTGCTTTCAAGCCCCTTCTCTATATCTACGTGATGCAGTAAGCCACCCAGGCCTAAATCTGTGCTCAGCATTTTACCACTTAGTATTGATCTTTCTCTTTCTGAGGATAATTTTGTCTGTGCTTCATCTAAGACAAGGGCTGTTATCTACTTCTTTCCCATGGAGTAGCCAAAAATCTCCTTCTCCTTGCTCTCTTTATCTACAGACTTGAGAAGGCAGGAGAAGTTCTACAGGAATTTGGTATGCATTTCTCTCCTTAAAGGCAATGCAAAGTTGACAAAATTCTCAATGTCCTAGTAATAATGCTAGAGGCATGGATCGTCTGTTGATCTTATATGTTTTTTTAGGAGGAAGTATAGAGAGGTATATATTCATGAAGCCGCCCTTTTTCTTAATCAAATTCTTCAATTAAATTAGATATTATATGTAGAATGAACTTTTAAATGTGGCATTTGATGTACAAAAGTGAATTTTCTTATTCATTTGTTGAATTGACTCTTATAATACTGTTCATGTTAATTTTTGTATAATCATCATGCTCTTCAAATTTAAGTTTTCTTTTTGGAATGAGATTGATATTTCCTGACCTGGTTTGCAAAAAAGAAAGAAAGAAAGAAAGAAAGAAAGAAAGAAAGAAAGAAAGAAAGAAAGAAAGAAAGAAAGAAAGAAAGAAAGAAAGAAAGAAAGGAAGGAAGGAAGGAAGGAAGGAAGGAAGGAAGGAAGGAAGGAAGGAAGGAAGGAAGGAAGGAAG
>PVKZ01001316.1:0-20683 GCA_004027375.1 Macroglossus sobrinus | reverse complement strand
CGAAGGAAGGAAGGAAGGAAGAAAATTATGCATCGACTTATGTAATATCTGCATATTTTTTCCAAGAAGGTTAGAAAAACTCATATTTTCTCTTTTTAAAAATTTCATTCTATCACTCTCCCTCTTTCCTGAATAAAATTAGAATCAAATTAGACGTACAAAAAGTGAAAAACTCAAATAAAATTAACATAATTGTAATGTTTTCGACCCATCACAAATGATCATTTAGAAGTAAATAAATTCTTTTCTTGTTATTCACACTGCCAAAAACTTAAGCATAAATCTATGCTATTTGGTAAAAATAATTAGCAGCCATTGAAATAGACAGAGCTAATGAGAGATAAGCATAATATAACAGTATTATAAACTACTGTAGGTTTAAACTTCCCTTTCTTATTTTGAGAGTTGTTACCTGCTACTGTTTAAAAAAATACATTCACAGATGGGCCAAAGAATACAGTTCCAAGCTTAAAGTGAGTAAAACTAACAAGTATCAAGTTCAAAAAATAAAATTGAAATAACATCATAAGGTGAGTTTATTCTAAAAAAAATCTCAGAAATTGTAGTCTTTTAAAGTTTTATGTTATCTTCTGTCTGGCAAACATGCCTGAAACTTTAGGATCTTTGAATAGCAGATAATTCTGTAGACTTACATATTTAGGTACACATCTGCAATATTTTGAAGACATTGGTTGAATTGGTTAGGCTTTTCATTATTTATTGCATGGAAGGTGCTGGTGATAAGTATGCACTGTGTGTAAACCCTTTGTTGTTAGATAATCAATTCAACTGAACATGTACTCAAAAATAAAATAAAATACTGAGCTGTTAAATAGAAACTTAAATAACATATAAAATAGTATCAGCAAATGCCTACAAAACAGTTTGTTCATTTGCACTATGAAGTTTGAATCACCGAAACTCTGGAAAGGCTTATCTTAGCAATATATTGAGCAGTAGGAATCTTACTTGTGAAGACATCTTGGCACTGAAGAACCTGATAAGGTAAAAGATGCTTGAGTTGAATAATAGTAATATATTTTGATATTGTAACAGTATCTATGTTTCTGGAATAAAGAATTAAAGTAGTTTACTTTAATCCCTACTGACTCCAGAGCTATCTCTTTCATTTCCTCAGTCACTGAAAGGCCTACAATTAGTTCACAAATGCCTCTCTGTCTTATGGCACTAGATAAAGTAAAATCACAATTAATATAATGCACCTTTCTCACTAGGAATTCAGTTAATTGTGTTGTTGTTAATTCAGACTAATCACTTTCTGTTTCAAAATCATTGTTGAAATTCTTTTTGAAAATAAATCAGCTAAATTATTCACTTAGAGAGAGAATATAAATTTGTACTAAATATTAGAACATATATTGAAATAATTTTCTTATTAAGAAGTCCTGATCTTAGGAACTAGAACAATACTTCACACATAAAAAGCATTCAATACATATGTTGATAGAATGAATTTTTGCTTATCCATATAAATTGAATGTAAAAATAGTCTTTTTAGTGAAGTTCTTGTTAAAGGTATTTAATGTGATTGATTCTAAACCCTCCTTACCAAAGAGAGAATGTTTTTATAATACCCTTCTTAGGATCACAGTGTCTGCCAACTTATTAGAATGTCTGTGAAATAAGAAATTGCAATGAGAATTTTAGCGTTCACCAACAATGTCCAACGCTAAGAATCAATTGATCTTCTTATTGTGAATGATAACCAAGCTCATATACAAACTCTCTGAATTAATTTAAAAAACCTGGTATGAGGTATGTATTAATAAAGTGTAAGCTCATGTGTTAGTTAAGGTAATCCTGAAGAGAAATAGATTTATTCCTGTTTAAATGATATAATTCTTGGGATATAAGATGAATGAAAGGGAAATTCCCCTTGCTAATAATGTGTAGCATTCAAAATCTGCTAAAAGGTCATTCGTTTATTCGGCACTTGAATGACTACCTTTGGGAAATCCCAAATGATTTCAATTAAAGTGGTCATTATGAAAGTCAATAATTATGGTTGTAGTTGAGAGGCAATTCTTTTGTAATATGATATAAATGAAGAAAAGGTATCATCAAAGCCTTAGGGACTTTAAGAGTGAAAAGAAATATGCAACGATATTAATAAATGTACATGGGAGGACATATTTGAAACATAGCTCTATTCATAGTGGCCTCATCAAAAGTCCCTTAACTTATGATCCTAGACATTTGTGAACATAAGTGTCTGAAGCTGGCAGCATTGTGAGACAAGAGCAGTGCTATTGGACAAAAGTTACTGTACATAAGAAAAGTTAAGTAATGATAATCACATGGAACCAGAAAATAATGAGCTGTTCCTGGAAAGAACTCATGCTTCCATTTTCTGACGCCCAAACATAGTCCTTCCAGGAAGCTCAATGCCTTCCTTGCATTAGATTTCAGAATTTCCTTGATATGGGTTCATTACTACCTTCTCATTTGAGATCTAGACCTGTCATTTTAACTGACAAAATGTGTCTATTTATTGTTGGTAAAAGATGACTGATAGTATTCCTAGAATTATTCCTGAATATGTGCTGCTAAGCATACCACCATATTTTTTCTTTCCACTTTCTACATTACATTGAACATGACATAATTCTACCAAAGTCAGTCTATTTCCAGCTAATTAGCTGTAATATTTTTTATCTGTTTGCAAAGAATTGCTCCTTTTTTGCCAGGAATCTAGATTATAGCAAACAGATACAACTCTTAACTCAGGAGGGTAAATTCTTCATGACAACTCACCCATGTCTTTGCTTGTTTTTCTGTAATACCTAATGAGGTTCTAGGAGAATTCTCCAAACTTCTCATTCAGTTTTCTCATTCAGCTAATTGCTACTGGAGTGCCCTTGCTTTATTGGTTCATCTAGGTGAAACCCAGGTCCCATTAAAAACCTGAGCCAAATGAGGAGTTTAAAAGGTTTATGATTTTATTATTTTTTTAATCACAAATGTAATACAAACCCTTGGAAACTTTGAAAAAGGAAAATATGAACACTATAATTATTCATCAACAATCTAGAATATGTGTTCATGCTTTTCACTATACACTTAATAGTAATATATGAAATGATCAGCTTTCTAAAATCTAAACCAAGACTTGGTCTAAAATAATCTGGGTCTTTTTTGACCACTGTATTAAGACAATGATCACCTTCTTCAAGACAAATTTATGTCTCTGGAACATAGCAACGAAAACCTTGACCCAGTTACTCTGAAACACAGTTTTATATTAGAATGAAGATCCAACATGCATGAACTAGATATTTCTTGGGTGACTCGAGACCCATAAACTTAACTGCATGACTATACGCTGATATAACGAAGGTAATACTAGTGTGTCACCACTATCCCATACTCTTCCAGAAGTACTAGAATAAAAGTTTCCTTTACTTATATGTAGAGAAGATACATTCCTATATAATATATTGGCCTATTTTATTACTCAGCCTCACACTATCAATTTATTCAAGGAAGCTACACCAACATTTTCCAAATGTAAGCAGTTTGAGGAATTTGAGTTTGTCCTAAATCCAGTTTCTAGAGCATATCACCATGCTACAGAAACCCACATATCCTCTTCCTAGTCCAATGTTCTAAGATGGTTAGAACCCATAAATGTGAACATCCAACACTACCCAGCATGCTTGATTTATAGCCAGGCCCCACTGAATGCTTTTTAATACCTACACCTACGGTACTCAGTAGCTATGCCTTCTTCTCTAACCTGCACTGGCACTTCATTTAAACCTGACTGTGTCTCAGCTATTCATAAAGAAGACATCAGGATCTTATAAGGTCTGTGTCACACAGAGACAGTTGTGCCCAACAACCACAGGGGGCACTAATCTTTCTTATTACCCAACATAGAGTTCTGTAGCAGACCTGTTCTGCCTCAAAGCAGTATCCAACAATGATGATTTTTATTATCAGTGAAGTATGTGGCACTACTTCAAGGTCTATCTAAATAATTACCTAAAGCAGAGATCCTTAGAGCACTTTTAATAACCAAACCCTTTTATTCAAGCAAAATATTATGTGGGGTTACACTAGTTGAAGTAGGAGTGAAAGATCCAGAGCATCTCTCTTGGTTCTTCTCTTTCCTTCCCCATTCCACTCCTTTTATAGCATTTCCTAAGGAACGTCTGAGAAACTCCAGACCTGGACTAGAATTTCTTGGAGAACCAGTTGATTCTCCTGACCCACTTCACAGATGAATTAAGATGAAATATTAACTATCTATAAGCAGTGCCTCCTGAAGTATAAGACCAGGTCGATTGGACTATTTATGGTTCATCTCTCTATGCCAAGAGTGCAATGGTTGATATCTAGAAGCCATTTGTTCCACTGTTGCTCCCACCCATGGTTTTTCATCTTGGATTTTGCTCTTCTGTCTGGTGTTCTAACTCCACCTCACCCACAGCACATATCCTGCATCAGGGTGGGAACCTAGTGTCTATTAAAAAACAACTGCCTTATCCACATTAACCTGAGTTGAATTGACCTAGACTTCCAATGGTGCCAAAGCAGAACTTAAATACTGGGAACTTGAAGAGAATTTACTCTGAGAACCAATTGTAACATGAGTGATACATTTAAGTCAATCAAAATAGTGAAATTTAGATAGAAATTGCACAAGAACAACAGAAAGTCATTAGGAAAAATTGTCATGAAGTACCTGAAGACAGATCCTTGGTATCTAATCAAGCATTGTGTCTTTTAATTTCAATCCTCATTGAACTATAACTTTCATAACACTTTCACGGTGCCATTTCATCAACTTTTGATACCAGTTGTCACTTTTTTCTGAATGTTTCTACTTAGTTACAGATTGTCTAAGACTGAGCCTGTACATGCCCCATCTCTGCATGGCTACCAAGTTGAGCCACTCCGAGCATTCAAATCACTTGACTGTGGAGCGTTCCTATGATGAATGATTAGACAAATATTTGTTATTTCTACAAAAGTCGGTGCCTCTTATTGCAAACATATCAGCAGTCCATGAAAAATTTTATGAGTAAAAAATTTATTTTTTGTCTAAGTTAACTTTGAAAATAGTATCAGTATACTTCTGAAAACAGAAGATATAGGACACAGTGGTTATATAAAAGAGAAAGGGGCAATTTCCGCCTGGAGCTGATTTAGAAAATTTCCTTTAGTATACTTATATGTATGCTAAATATATAGAGATAAGTATATTACAAACATATATGCATTTATATATTTGAAGAACATACACATATATACTTATCATGTGCTTCTATAAACATATATACAAAGTTCATAACCTCAATCACTTTAAATAGTTGTTTTCAGGTTCAGCTGCATTTTTTCCCATATTAATTTCATCTGAATATAGCAAGACTGTTGTATAAAAGAAAGGTACCGAGTATAAATAATAATGCCAAACTCTACTGCTCATGAAAGAGACACAAAATTAAAAACAATGTGTATAAACCTCCAAATGTTCCTTTTTAAAAATGTTAAACAAATAACAAGAATAAAATAGCCACTGCTAAAGATGTATCGTTCCATCTAAAACTGCATGATCCAGACAAATGGAAGATTGTTTCTCTGTAATTGTCCTTAAAACATTTTTTTTTTTAATGTAGGAATGCTCTGAGAGGAAGACATTTTACATCCCTGAGTCTTAACCTGAGCATTTAGGTTTTCACTTCTTTTCTCTACAAGGAACACATTCATCCTTATTAAAACACACACACACACACACACACACACACACACACACACACACACACACAGAAGTCATAAATACACAAAAGAGTCATTAAATAGTTTCCTTGATATTTAGTTTTTAAACATGTTATTCCAACTGCCCGAGGAATCATCATTTTTGCTTAATGTGGTAGATTGTAGTGCCGGAAATATTGGCCCCCTTGAGTGGCTGAATAAAGCTGTGAGTACCATGCATCTCAGTTTCCAAAGACTCTGTTCAAACCCCTTTTTTGGTGTTTGTTTGTGTGGGTTCACACCCGCTGAGCTACACTTAGAAAAAAAATCAAAGTAAAACAATTGAAACCATGAAGCTTCACATGACTTCTAACAAAGTTATTATACATCAATTTAGGCTTGTTTAAAAAATTTTTTTTTTGGTTTACAACAATTTGGAAATTTTTGAAAGAGTGTTTACTAAATTTTAGTCATCTTACAGGCCAAATATAACCCAGAATACCCTCAGTAGCATTTAGTAGCCCAAAGTTCTCACAGCCCTAAATGATTCAGTTCCTCTTCTTTAAGCAATTATTTTAAATTACATTCATAAGATCAAGACCATCTACTCTGGAAAAATTTTACATTCTTAAAAGAATAAAAACACAAAATATAATCTTATGTCTCTCTTCCAAGATTTTTGACCCACACCATTTATTCACTAACTGTCTCTTTGGCACCTATGAGGTGCCCGGCACGGTATTGGACACTAGAGGTAAGAGGATGAGCAGGGTGCTGACTTGTCCTCAAGAAACTTTGTCAATTAATAAACAGGTGTGTACAATGAAGAGCTGCAGGTGTACAGAAAACAGAAAGTACAGGGCACGCTGGTGTTATAAAAAGAGGGAGGGTAAATTCCCACAGGCATTTCAGAGTGATAGTAATTAAAACTAGGAATTCTTGTAAAAATAGACTTATAAAGTCTGGGTTTAAATCTTGATTTTGTTATTTAATAGCATTGTAACTTGAGTAAGTTACTTATTCTCAATTTCTAAGGCTGAGGTCTATTGCCAGTGAAAAGAGGACTGATAATGGTGTCTTCCTCATAGTTATTATGAGCATGACATGACAAAATCAAAATATAAAATATTTGAAACATAATAAATTCTCAAAACATGGAGGCTATTATAAATCTTAAAAGCTGATTTATTCACCAAATAACAGGAGTGAGAGATAGCAAATGGTACTCTCTTGGAATACATGAAAAGAAAATCTTTCCCCACAATTTTTTCCCACTATCTGCTGGAATTAAAGCAATAATACATTTTAATAGATGCAAATTATCAAAGGCTCTCTTCTTTGTGCTGTCTGTTCACAAATAGTGTGAGTAGATGCTAACAGCAAGTTACTGCTGGGGCAGGAATGTTTCACAAGTTATTGACAACAACTTATGAAATGTTATCAACAAAACCACATAATTAAAAAATAGTTTTGGAACTAAACTAGAAATAAAGGTGTCAAGGTGACCTGGTTTTATATTGCGTACATGGTAGAAATATCAATGAGAAGAAAAATGTAGCTTTTTTTGAAGAGAGCATAGCAATATAATTTCAAAACTTTTACAAAGTTTATATTTTTAACCCAGTAATTTCTCTTTGAAATCTATCTTAAGCCAATAACTTAAAATGTTTAGATGCAAAGATGTTCATCACACCATCATTTAAAATGGAAAAAAGTGTTATCAAAGTGACGAAGTCAATTGTACTCTAAAAGGTTTTTAATTACTTAAGAAAATGCTCACATTAAAATGTAAAATGAAGAAACCACAATAATATCTCAACTATATAAAAATCAATGAAAGAAAGACTAGAAGGAAATAAGTCAAAATGTGACAAATGATTTCATCTGACTGGTGGGAAGAAAGGTCATCTTCTATTATTCTTTTTTCTTCTTAACTTTCAACATTGCTATTAAAAACATATATTGTTTTTAGAATCACAAATACTTAAAAAACTTAAAAAGAAGAAAAAGCACAGTGTAGTTCTATGAAATTCTTTAGTAGAGGAATTTACAAAGGAAGAAGTTTAACTGAGTTTCTCTTTGGCCTTCCATCTCGATCCATCAAACTGTCATGTGTGGCCTTATACATCTTTTCTTTGCTCTGAATCAAGTAAAATCATTCGCTTTCACAACAATGCATCTACTGTGTGGTGGCATCTTTTTTACATTTACTCGTATCCTCATGTGCTGGCCTGGAAAGCTTTGAAATATCTGTCCCCTGAGCATAGAATGCTTTTTCCAGCAGAGACTTGAGATAGGAACCAACCCCTAGCCAGAGTCTTTACTGGGAAAATGATGTTCCTTTGTTTGTAGCTGTGAATAAACTCTTGCTCAATTTGACCACTGAAAATTATTGTTGTGTTTTCTTTTTTTCTTTCTATCATGATTAATAGAGAGGTCTTTTCCTTGGCCATATTTGAATTTTATGCATAAGTGCAGAGATGCTGAAATTTAGCCATAGGCTTTCAGGAAACTCCATATGTCAGCTTTCTCTTTCAATCCTGTATGCAGCTCAGGTAGAATATATGTTGTCAAACTGTATATGGCCTGAAGCATAATCACTGGATTGTTTGGTTTTGCTTTGTTTGGTTTTCTTTTTATACTAATAAACCTGTACTGTTGACTTTACAGCTATAAAGTAAAGAGATGGTAAAAACAATGAAAAATGCAAACTCGAATTATAACTAAGATTATAAAGTAGAAAATACAATTGGTACTTTCAAGATGCTTATAGTCTATAGCTGCATTGACCAACATGGAAGTCACTAGCAACATGTGGCTATTGAGCATTTGATGTGCAGCCACTCCAAATTGAGATATGCTGTAAGTGCAAAATACACAGCAGATTTCAAAGACAAAAAGAAAGAAAGAAAGAAAGAAAGAAAGAAAGAAAGAAAGAAAGAAAGAAAGAAAGAAAGAAAGAAAGAAAGAAAGAAAGAAAGAAAGAAATGGATGGATAGATAAATAAATAAATAATGTGGAACATCTCGAAAATTTTCTATATTGATTATACATTGAAATGACACTATTTTGGATATATTAGGTGAAATAAAATATATTATTAAAATTAATTTTACATTTTTAATGTGGCTCTAGAAAATTTTAAGTTACATACATTGATTGAATTTTTACTAACATAAAAATTAAATGACCAGACAAATTAAATAAATAACAATACTGAAGCATAGCCTGAGAAATGTTAAAATGCATATATAATACATTTATAAATTAGCACTAAAGACTGTAAATACTGTCAATACAGAAAAAAAAAAAAGAGATGGCCATGAAAAAGGTGAAGACAGGCCTTGAAAAATGTGTCCAGACATTCACATGGTTCTTCAACTTAATGGCCCAATTGACTGGAGATTTTTTTATCTTGGTTTCTCCAGTTATGTTTTAGTCTAAGTCCTGACTTTTAAACATTAATTCAATGTCTTGGACTTCTATTCTACACTATGATGCAGTCTGTCTGACTCACATCTAAATTGAAGTGCATATAAAAAAATTGAATCACTTCAATGATTTTAAATCACTCTTCAATGTGCAAAGCAATTTAAAATTACTGGAGTGCTTCCAATTTTTATTAGTCCTTGAATTTGGAAGTGATCTAGGCTTTTCTGGGCATGTGCAATGCGCTGTGACTAAAAATTATTGAGCTTTCATTCCACCCCCACCCTTATTTTTAAGAAGCTGACTCCACTTTGCAATGGAAACCATCAGGAGGGTATGACATGAAAATGGTATAGGTAACAAAAAACACAGGGGAGAATATCTTCCATTTAATAATGAGAACTATACTTTGTAATTAGATAGTGTCTTGCCCAAGGATCTCTAAGTGCTTCATAAACATTAGCTCATTCATCATAAAGACATCTTACAGGGGGGCATCTTTCCAGTATGGGGGGGCAGTGGTGGAAATGGTTAAAGCCATTTAGAAAAGCTTCAAACACTGAAT
This sequence comes from Macroglossus sobrinus, assembly GCA_004027375.1. Lineage (NCBI taxonomy): Eukaryota > Metazoa > Chordata > Mammalia > Chiroptera > Pteropodidae > Macroglossus > Macroglossus sobrinus. The sequence continues at coordinate 10,968 of PVKZ01001316.1, read as the reverse complement.
TGGGTAATTTGAATTCTGTGAGAGCTATGCCTAGGACATTTATTTTTGGTGCTGCTTTTTTTCTATTTTTGCAAGGAGAAAGAGGTAATATTACACTGTCTGATCCATTTGCAAATGTCATTAAAAAATAACTTGGCAATGCAGAATCTACTAAATGAATTACCTATCCCAAATAAACTCCAGGAGCAAACATAAAGTGATTGGTTCCCTAATTTAATTATTTTAGCTAAACTTTGGAAAAATGTATAAACCTTTTCACCATTTTCTTTCAAGTTAATTTCTTCTTGTTTGTCATATACTAAATTCACTGACCTAAAACATTTATCTGTAAGATATTTTATCTGAGAATTTTTAAGTTATAGACTTTTTCTCTACTTTTGTACATGAGAAATTGTCATCAATATAGGGGACTGATAAAACTTTCATTGTTGTAAGTTGTAGAACTTTGGACCAAGAATAAAAAATTCTGGTTTTAAGTGCAGACTGCGAAACAGTTGTCTGATTGTTCCTCACTGTGATGCAACAGATTATTGAGACTTACTATGACATGAGCACCATGCCAGGCATTGAAAACAATAACAGTGAATCCGATGAAATGGAGGCTGTAATCAATCAGATTTATTCAGAAGAGAAGATTTCAAGTGAACTCACTATGTGAACACACTGGAAAGGTTTTTATATAATCTCCATCCATAATATCTGAGGAATTTTTCCTGTAAAACATTATGTACTATGATGAAATAGATCTCTCACCTAATAGTATCTAGTCCTCTAGTGATACTCCTCATACTTTAATAAGATTTATCCAGTAGCATTGACTGTGTCCTTGACAAAGGCCACTTGTTCTCTGTTAAAACCAAACAAACAAAAATGACAATAAGTAGTAAAGGGAAGAAAAGATGAGCTTATGGGCCCACTCTACAAAAGGCTGGAAGAAATAAAAATGACAGAAATGACAGAATAATTACCACAATGGTTTGCCTTAGACTGCTGAATGGTTAGACTGCTGAAAAAAAAACATACAAAAATAATGTTTATGAGTATAAAGTATTAGTTTCAGCTCAGGCAAACAATCTTCATTCTTCAAAATTTACAGTGGTAAGGTCCTGTGGAAATCCAGAGCCATGCCTCTCCCACACAATTCAGTAATATCCTAGTAAAGGTGATCTTAAACTCTAACATGAAATATGAGTGTGTTATTGTTGGATAATTTTGAATAATATGACCTATAGACAGAAATAGAAGTTATAATACTGCTGAGGATTAAAAGGAATGAACTTCTTGTTTAGAATATTAGCTAATCAATATGCCAAGCCTATTTTTAAAAATGCTTTAATTTTTAAAAATACAGCATGTCCTCTTCAACTTCCTGATTTTGACTCTGATGATAAAACTTGCAGTATGACTAATGTAGTTTAGCTAAACAAATTAGAGAACTGCACAGTTTATGCTAAGAAGAACATTTCCATTAACGATTGTAATGTTCTCTGCCTGGTCAGGGAGTAATGACTGTGAACCTGGCCAGGTAAGCGAGGCTTATATTTTGTGATGAAGAGACAAGAAGCCAGGGGTAGGAAGCAGTGGGCAAGGACAGGGATGAGTATCCTGACTATTTTCTTGGTTGCAAAGCTCCTCCCAGTTGTGTTAACAGAGAACAAGTAGAATGTCAAATGGAAGCAAGGAAGCACCTGAGGGAGACCTAGAACTCACTTTACTGCTCTCTCCACTTTCCTTCCAATCTTTGTAGGCCTCAGACTATAAGCAATGGGGTATGTTATGAATTGAGTTGGGTATCCATTCACCCCTCCCCCGCAAAGATGTTGAATTCCTAATCCTTGATACCTCTGAATGTGAACTTATTTGGAAACTAGATCATTACAGATGTAATTAGTTAAGGTAATACTGAATCAAGGTGGTTCCTTAATTTAACATAATCTGTGCCTTTATAAGGAGAGGGAATATACTGTGAAGACAGACACATAGGGAAGAAGGTCATGTGACAGCAGAGGCAGAGATTGGAGTGATGCAGCTACAAGACAAGAAATACCAAGAATTGCCAGCTACCACCAAAAGCTAGAAGGAGATAAGGAACTATTCTACCTGTAGGCTTCAGAAGGTGTATAGATTGCTAACACCTTGATTTTGGACTTCTAGCTCCATAACTGTGAGATGAGACAAGGCATTTCTGCTGTTTTAAGCCACATAGTTTTTGGTGTTTTGTTACAGCAGCCCTAAACTACTAACAAGGGTATGAGGAGTAGTACAATTTTCTGTAAGTTGCCTGATATCAAAGCTGTGACCAAACTAGAAAAAAGATACGATTTCTAGTTATCATTTTGTCAATTACTTGCTCTGTGACCCTGGTCAAATTAGTTCACTTCCCAGCTTCTGTAAAATGTCATTTCTATTGTCCCTTCCAGTCCTATTGTTTTATGGCTCTGTGAGTCACTAACTGTATTAGATCACATTTTGGGATGGGAAATAATTCTTAAAGAGAATTTTGTATGTTTGGGGACCCAAAAGACTGTATGATTTTGTCTATTTGACACAATATTCTGGTACAAAACAGTAACATTTCATAGTAACCCATGTTTTGATTTAGAAAATCTAAGTTCCCTCAACAGGTCTGTTTCTCCAACAGTCTTAATTATTTATACAATAGTCTTAATTATTTATTTTACAATTTTTTCCAGTTTCCCTTAATCAGAGTGCGTCCTAGTCCCCAGGGTCATTTAGTCATGATTCTATTTCATTCTTGAAAATAAAGACAGAAAAGTTTTCATCTCTCTTCTCACACTCACACATTCAGACAGAGACCCACAATGTCTCCCAGTCACTCTCTGGATGAAAAAAAAAAATCTGATTTGAGACTTCAAGTCCCTTTATAGAGTCAGGATAAGTTAAAGTTCATCAGTCTGTGAAATTACATCTGGGAAGAGAAAGACTTAGCTCAAGGTATAATTTCCATTAAGATTTCTGGAGATTATTCTAGGTTTGAGATTGTAGCTATCCTTAGTTTCATGGCAGAACACATGTTGATATATTATCTGGCCAGCAAGATGGAGAGTTAGCAAGAATTAGAAAGAGTGTCAGCCTGCCAGCAAGTCTAGCTCATCTCATAGTTGACAAATGCGGCTGAAAAGAATAGTAAAGTTCTGTTGCTTCTACTTCATTTTACAAAGGAAGAAACTTAGATCCAGAGAAGTTACTACTTGATCAAGATTATATATTTAATCCTTTTTTAACTTTAAACTGTTATCCATATTTTTGATAGCTACAATCTTTATCCTTTCTTTTCCATCTTGATAAAGATTTTAGAAACATTCAATATCCTGTTAATTATAAACATAAAGTAATTACTCCAAATATATAATAGTTTAAAATATAGGATTTCTGTAACATCTTAATGAATAAATGAATAGAAGAATAAATAATTAAAGAAGAGAAAAAAGACTTTTACTATTAACTAAAAATTCATTGATAGATACAATTTCTTAATGCTACTTAGTCATTTTCTACTCCTTTGTCCTTACATGTGACCCTCTCTTACATCCCACTCTATTCCACTAAAAATTCAACTACCTTTGATCATTACATTTCAGCAAAATACTCTTGTACTTATGATTGTCCTATGTCTTACAAAATGGAAATAAGATTTTAGTTTTGTTATTGTTCAAATAGCCCACTAAGGTCCTAAGTTAATTTAGATTATCATCTTCTTTGGAGATACCTGGAATTGTTTTTGCACTTCATACACTATTATGGTATTCACTTTTAAAGTGGTAATGATAATCATATCTGCTTAAGTTCTTCCTCTTACCTCTACTAAGAACAATGTAGGTTTTTGTTTCTCTCTTTTGAACTCTGATGCTGTAAGATGCTTTAATACTCCATACTTCAATAAGAAATGAAAAAAGTGTAGAAATAAGTGTTAACACTGACTGATCTTCAAAAGTTGTGGCTGAGTGTGGTTTAATAACTATACTTGTCATTTTATTTGTATTTCAAAATAAATAAATCTGCTATTGATGTTTTTCCAAACTATGTAATATAAACTGTCTACACTATAAAGATTTTTTTCTAGAATATAAGCAAACATAACCTTAAGAACTATAAACTATTATTTTACTAGTTATAATTTATTTGTTTGTTTTTTTTTTTTTAAAGTGAGAATGTTTACACTAAAGGAAAAGCTTCATCACTATGTCTCAGTTACCAAAATCTGCAATCATTGCTGGTTTTGGGGAACATTATACAACTGAGCACCAATGCAATTCTCCAACAGTTCTGATATCATTAACAAAATTTCCTAGTCAGTGGTAGTAAATAAATTCCTAAAAACATTCTTAAAGGAATACTCATTAGGCAATAATAGAAACTAATCACCCCACTGAAACAATTACCAAAGGGAAAACATTATTTTATGTATTTAAAAAATACCTTGTTTTATAGTAGGCATTTTCTTCACATAAAACAACTAAAAGAATAATCAGAATTTTTTTTTATTATCTCATAATCTCATAACATGGACAGTAAAAAAAGGTTTGCTGATATATTTAGTGTGTAAAATTTGTAAATAACTCATAACTAAATAAATATTTGAAAATATGCTTTAACCAAAAATAATATAACAAGTAATCTGTATAAGATAATAAGATAATTTTGTTTCTCTAACTTTCTGACCAGAATCAGGTAACAAGAGGACTTTGGCCATTTTCCATGGAGTTGCTGATACCTAGCTACCCAAACTAGAATACTCAGAAACTCAGATTTGTCCAATAATATTCAGACTCCTTTTTGGTTGATTCTTGATGTGCCAACTATTTAAGTGAAACTTGAGTTCTCTATAAGAGGCTTTATTTCGCATTTCTACCTAGAGAAATCAAGAAAACACACTTTGAAATGAGATTATACATCTCAGGTCTCCTTTAAAAAGCGATTCTTCAAGTGACTGTAAATTAACTACGGTTAGTCTCTGAAGAATTTCAAAGGTTCTTTCCTGGAGGTGTGCAGTGGTGAAAAAAAAAGAAAAGAAAAAAAGAAATAAATGCATTTAAAAATTACACCAACTAAATGTTTTTTAAATGTTAAAGTGAGATTTTAATGATTCTACCATTATATAATTACTATAAGCAATTGTTCTAATTCTTATATACACTATAAATAATAATGCATTATAATTAATTATGCTCAACAATTGAACTACAAGGCTGTAAATTTATTTTTATGTTTAAAATAAAATAATGGCCCTTTTGATTAAAGGGTGCTGAAAGCAAAGAAGGAAGACATCGCCTCTCCTAAAGTTGAAGCCAAAGTAAAGCCTTTGAAGGCAAAAAAAAATGTAGTGCTAAAAGGCATCCGCAGCCACAAAAAAGAGAAGATATGCACATCACCCACCTTCCAATGGCCAAAGACACTGCGGCTCCAAAGGCAACCCAAATATCCTTGGAAGAGCACCCCACAGAGAAAGAAGCTTGACCACTATGCAATGACTACTGAGTCAGCCATGAAGAAGATAGAAGACAATAATACACATGTGTTCATGTGTCAAGGATGGATGTCAAGGCCAATAAGCACCAGATCAGACAGGCTGTGGAGAAGCTCTATGACCTTGACATGGCCAAAGTCAACACCCTGATCAGACCTGATGGAGAGAAGGCATATGTTCAGCTGGTTCCCCACTTTGATGCTTTGGATGTTGCCAACAAAATTGGGATCATCTAAACTGAGTCCAGCTGGCTAATTCTAAATATAAAATTTTTTCACTGTAAAAAATTAATTAATTAATTAATTTAAATAATGTATTTTTTGTATGGATTATGTGGCATAATTTTTGCTATCTCAGAAGATTCTATGAGATTGAAACTACTCTTTCCCTTCATCTATCTCTTCCATTCTCCATTTTGTGTAGTGTGATATTAAATAACCTAGTAAAACAGAATATTGGGAGCTTTTCCTTTCAATTTATCCAAAAATGTTCCTTGGATAGAGTAACTCACTTTAGACCCTGTGTCAGGTCCCTAGCTCATATCTTTTACAAATGGCTTATAAACACCAGTGGAAACATAAAACTGATAACATTGGCAGAACTTCCAGGAATTCTCTTAAATAAGACATACAGTACCAAGAAGGGTTCATATAACTTAAAATTAAAAGCTTTCATGGCAATAACAAGACCACTTTGTACTCTATTGGGTTAGCACTATAATCAGAAAAACTGCCTCTATTGTCCTTGTTTGGAAATGCTATTATCATATATATATTTTTTTCTTTTAACAAGAGTAAACTACTTGGAGATGTCCTCATTTATTCTTGCTTGTACTGACCCCTGATCCCACCAAGGCCATGCTAGTCTAGCATTTAAATGACTAAATTAGTTACTTTATCATCAGTTCACCCTGAAGTCTTTTATATGTTTTTTCTTGACCTCTAACCCACAAACTATTATTTTGACAGCTATCATTAATGCTGTGTCCTGAGTAACCACACCTGGACTAAGATGGATGGCAAAAGAGCTGAGGACTTTAAAGAAATGAACACCCACACTCATCTTCTTCTCGATTAAGTCAAAACCATGCAAAGCTATTGCATATAAAATGTCCTGTGACAGTGTCAAAACATATTAACTGAGATTTTAGTAAGACATCCCATTCAGAAAGAGGAAAAGAATCCAACTATAAAACAAATAGACCACATACATTAACATCTAGAATTCTATAAATTTGATAAATTATGACTATTTAGTATAAAATTAGAAGAATAAACACATGGTTAAAATTAAAATACTCCATAATGCTCCACTGAAGAGGAACCTTGCTGGTAAATTTAACAAAAGGAATCTAAATGTCAAGAGACATAAGTTAAAACGACGGAGTTCACTAGAAAGTTTTGCCATACATCTTTTAAGTATAGACTCTCATGTGAAGGGTCATGTTGATTTGTTGTGATCAGTTATAAAACATCATAGTCTGTGGTTGCTCTATAACACTTAAGTCATTGCCAGCTTTGGATTCACACAATTTAATTACTTTTCTCCGCCAAGAAATGACTATAACTGATTTAAACGACTTAATTTACACTATAGAAAAGGCATCTAGTGAAAATGGCAACAATAGCACCCCTTTCACTTTTGATAAAGTAAAAGACTAACCAGCTGCAGAGCCTACAGTAGAATAATATTGATGGGAAAGGATGTATGTACGATATTAATAAGAATTTGCCATTGGGTATTAACTTTACTCTGAAATGTTATACCATAAAACAAAATAAGAATAATTATCTTGGGATTGGAAGATAGCAGGAAGAAAATAAAACACCATATACTATACTCAAGGAATGAGCTCTCTTGAACAAAAAAATTATGGAGCTGATTGTTCCTAAATGTATTTCTATTTCTAACATATTTGAGATGCTAACAATGTAATAGTTCTCAATTCTTTTCACAATTTAAATACAGACATTAAATAAAAATTTATTTATGAACTGTTGTAGAATTATTGTCTATAACTTTTTAAAATAATAATGCATCTAGGATGGTCTGTTTAGATTTTCTAAAATCTTGGACCATATACAAAATTGGCCCTTGGGAAAGTATCTAGTTACCTAATTATTCTATGCTTCTGAAACATGTTTCTTAGAAAGTGCCTTAAGATGTAAAATATTTAATTTAATATGTTTACATCTACTTACCTAGTCTAAGGACAAAATTGCTAAGCATGAAAGGCCTAAAAATATTTCCTTTTCATTTTCAGAGTCTTCATCAACAATAATTCAGTTGAAGAGAAACATTATCTTATAATAGCGACAATTTTTTCTATTCATGACAATAGCCTCTTATATTTGGCAAATCTGTCAACCAACTAAAAACACTAATTCTGAATAGCTAGTGTGGTATGTTCAGAAACCTTGTTTTTTAATGAGAAAATAGAGGGAATGTTTTCTTGACTCTTTTTTGTTGTTAGTCAAAAATATGGGCAAATAAGTAAATAAAGATAGTTTATTTTTCAGAGGATGCTAATTGAGTTATGTTTAAGCAAAATATAAAAATTCAACTTTGTGGATTATAGAATTCTGAATAATCAAATATGATGTTTGTTCAGCTCTTTTGACCTTGCACAACTTCAATTTCTACCTGCTCATTGATGCTCTTCTGAACAGTCACTCAAACAAGCAACTTTTGTTGAGCACTCAGATATACTATCATAGATTTAAGAGAGAAAATAAGCTCTTAGAAAAAACTATTAAAATATATATATATGTGTGTGTGTATATATATATATATATATATATATACACTATATGAGATCCTACTATAGTCTAGTAAGCAAAAGTAAACTGACAATTAAAATATTAAAATAAAATTTTCAGCATATAAATATCTTAGAAATAGTGTAGTAAGAACAGAGTAGAAAGCAAAGAGTTAAGAAATAGTCTTTTTAAAAACAAAACAAAATTTAGATTGAAGTAACTCTTTTCTTTATTTTTTCAGCTTTGTAGCTTTTGCCAAAATACTCAAAAATAGAACTTCTGAGAAACATTTATAAAAACTAAGACTATTTTGCTGAAAGACAGCATGATGATGATGATGATGATGAAGAAGAAGAAGAAGAAGAAGAAGAAGAAGAAGAAGAAGAAGAAGAAGAAGAAGAAGAAGAAGAAGAAGAAGAAGAAGAAGATGATGATTATATGTTTTAGAAAGCTAGGCTAACCAATAAATTTTTGAAATTCTACAGAAGGCAAAGATTAAATATGACCTGTAGTAGTTTGCTAGGACTGCCATAACATTGTACTACAAAATGAGTGGACAACAGAAATTTATTTTTTTATAGTTCTGAAGCATGAAAGTACATAATCAGGTGTTGATGGCAGTGGTTTCTCCTAAGCTCTCTCTCCTTAGATTATAAATGACTGTCTTCTGGTGTCTTCACACGGTCTTTTCTGTGTATGTATTCATCTCCTAATCTTCAATTTTTATAAAGACTTCAGACATATTGGATTAGAGCCCACCCGAAAGATCCTATCTCCACAGTCACGTTCTGTGGACTATGGAGCTAAGGCTTTAACAATTTTATTAACAAATTTATAGGGGATGGGGGCAGGGAAACACTTCAGCTCATAGCATGGTTTAAGATGAACCATGAGTTTGGGGATTATAAATGTTAGAGACATACTTGTATTTAAGAAATAAGAAAAACTTTATAGGTACACCGTGATTCAACTTTAAAACACACAATTTTAAAATCTGCTTTTAACCACTTGTTATCTGGTTTTATGATTTAACCTATGTTTATTTTAGTTCAAAACAATGTGCTTTCAATAAAAAAATTCAGATTCCTTTTACTCATTTCTTATTAAATGGTTCTGGGCACAATGGCAACCTGAGATTTCTATTGAAATCCTCATCATCTCCATCATTATCATCATCATTATTGTCATCAAGCTAACAGTTAAGCACTTCTTCATGTCAGACATTGTGCTATACACATTACATATACTGTCTCATTTAATCTCTATAATAATCTTATGCGTTAAGTACAATTACTATTCCCTATTATGGATAAGAAAACTAAGATTTATAGTTAAATTATTGCATGAACACATACAATGAGTAAATGCTGAAAGCTTGCTTATTGTTCATTCATGTCAGTCGAAATCTCTATGTAGGACTATTTCTCATGACTGACATGATAGACATATAAAGAAAAACCATATCAGCAGTCAGAACTAGGGATATTGGTATATGAATAGCAGAAACATCTAAGAATTTCTGCAAGATATAGACTATACCAAAACAAATCCAGTTCTGACCCATATGTGAAATAGCATATGGCCTAAGAAAAGGGAGAAGGAGTTTCAGGCAGAATATTCCTAATATTTTCCAGAATTAGGAAAACTGGAGGCTAACAATTGATCCAGTAGTGAGCAAGGAACTTGGCACAATGTTTACTACCCAGCCCAACTCACATTCATGGCTGATGACCAAATGAGGGAGAAAAAAAGGCAAGCAGAGAAGAAAGCATTTAAAAGAGAAACAATTTATGATGGTTTTAACATTTTAAAAGTCCCCCAAGACTCTAACCTGGCATCAAGAAACAAAATCTAACTGTAGATTTTTTGAAGTAAAATAAAATATAAAATTAAATTAAATTAATAAACAAAATAAAATAAAATAAAATAAATAGCAACAATTTCTATGCCACAAATAAAAAACTGTTTAGTCATTATGCTACATGTTCAATTGACTTCCAAATAGCCATTAAAATTATGAGCTACAAGATTATTTTAAAATATGGAAATGATTCAAGATAAAAATTTTCAGGTGAAATATTGATTATAAAATATATTTTGATAGTGTAGGATTCTAAGTTTGTAAACAAATTGTTAATATACCTAACACAGAAAAAAGATTGAAATTAAGTGCCACAGAAGAGTACTGCATGTTCTTATAGTAAACTTTTTGCTTTTAATCTTATGCCTTATATTTTACAAATAAAATAAAAAGATATCTTATATTTTGTAATAAAATTAAATTATTTTCAAAAAAATAAAGAGAAGAGAATTGAAGGCAACTCGCATTGAAAAACCATCTTAAAATCTAGCTGAAAAAAATTTGCTCAAAATTAGAGAAGTACACTATTGTACAAGAAAAGTTATGACAGACTGTTCAGGAAAAGGGAATAAATTAAGGAGAATACCATCTCTTTCAAGCCTTCAGAAAAAGCAGAGATGTTTAACTCAGAGTCCTCCCAATGTGCTATTTGAAAGTGTAAGAATTTAGTTGAGAGAAAAAGTTCACTAATTCAAAACAAAGACTCTCAACTCTTGACAGGGCAAAATAAACTAGAGAACTATTTTAAAATAGTGATTCCCTCAGCCCACCTCAAATCAATTAAGACTCTCTAGGGTAAAAACCAAATATATATATATATATATATATATATATATATATATATATATATATATATATAT